>CAWUFW010006271.1:600000-1179810 GCA_963921515.1 Calotriton arnoldi
TGTCCTGAAAGTTTCGGGGTGATTCATCAAGCGGGGGCCGAGAAAAAAGGGGGGTACTAAAACGGTTTTCACCATGTTAATTTCCATAGGAACTTTAGACACGTCTACAGCCCGAACTGCTGAACGGAATTACACTAAATTTGGCAAAAAGGTAGCTCTTGGTTCAGAAAGCATACTTTTTTTAAATGGTGTAAATCCGTTGAGTAATTGCTGAGAAATTAAAAAAATAAAAATATCGATATCTGAGCACCGAGGAGGATTCGTGAACCCTCCCGAGCATGAGCTCAATTCTGATTAGCTGCCAACACTCCAAACCAGAATGTGTTGGCAGCCATCTTGTGACTCAGTACAGAGTCACAAGAAAAAGGTTAAAAAAAGGTAAAAAAACAAGAAAAGGGGGCAGGGTAGAAACACCCTCACCCCCTAGGCCTGCTCAGGGGGTCCCACAGGACCCCCAGGCCCAAAAGAAGCATTTTTGTTTATAATTTTGTTCGTCCGAATTCACGCTGGGTGGGTGAATCCGGCCTAAATTATTGAAAAAAAAGTAGCTCGGTCTCCCGCGCTTCGTTTGCTAAAAAGCCCCCGGGTGGGCCAGGTCCTGGGGGCAATTCTAAATTAAGGTGTGGGGGCCCAAGAGGGCCCCCACAGCCCCGGGGACCGCCACCTCTCCGGGGCTTCATAATTTATGCACGGGGGCACCCGGCCCCCCCAAGCCCTGGGGACCGCCACCTCCCTGGGGCTTTGTTAAAATTTGGTGGAGGGGCCTCGCGGGCCCCCCAAGCCCCAGGGACCACCACCTCCCCGGGGCTATAACTAATAATTAGTGTGGGGAGCTTGAGCCCCCCCACACTGCCCCGGGGACCACCACCTCCCCGGGGCACTAAATATTCAAATGCAGGGGTCCGTTATGGACCCCCGCGGACCACCACCTCCCCGGGGCTTTACAAATGATGGGAGGGGGGCCATGCGGCCCCCCTCCAGGAGCCCTTGATGGCCCTGGGGACCGCCACCCCCCAGGGCCGGCTCCTGCAATGTCCCGGGGTGCCCACCCCCGGGACAGTGCTGTTTACTATGGCAGGGTGGGAGCATGGCTCCCGCCCTGTCATAGCAAACTCTGCTTTGGTTTTTGAACGCGAGAGCAGGAAACCTGCTCTCGCTTTCAAAAACCAAAGCAGATTGCTTTTGCACAAGGGGATCTGCATGTCAGCAGCTACCCTTGTGCAAAAGCAATGCCGGCTCCCGCAGGAGGCGGGGAGCCAGCAGGGACTGTGGGGGCATTGGGGCTCCCCCCACGGTCCCCAACGCCCCCCTGTAATTAAACTTTTTTAAAGAAATTAAAAACGGAAAGGCCGGCCCCGGGGGATGGGGTCCCCGGGGCCATAATTGGCCTGAGGAGGGGGGCCACACGGCCCCCCTCCCAAAAACACTATAAAAAAAAGGCTGCCAGGCCCTCACTGGATGTTTGTGTAGACCTAGGAATCAGTGAGTGGGTATGTAGTAACTGGTATTGGCGTGTCTATGGATTCGAAAATGGTAGTCTGTATTTTAGAGTGGGTGTATCAAAGGTTATATTAGGGTATGAGGAGGTGCATCAGATTATCACGTGGATAATGTCATCAGTGATGTCATTTGAGATTTCATCAGTGATGCCATCAGTGATGTCACTGGCCATGTCATGAATGATGTAATATGTGACGTCATCAGCAGTGCATTGCGGGGGGGCAAGTTATAGTTAGCTGAATTAACTATAACAGCCGAATTTCTCTGGTTTTGTACAAGTGAAATGTCCAACTAACTATAACGTCCCTGAAACCTGTGGTTTTTTCAGTGATATATATATTAGGTGCACACATGCATAGTAATGTGTTCTTTTCCTTTGTAATATTTCTTTTATTCAGTGGTTAATACTGCATCAGTGTTTATGGGGGTACATTACCCAGGATTGCAGGTCTCCTTTTGGTCCTGACATTTTCATTTATTGGGGTATACTACCCTGAATACGAGATTAATTCACCTAGCAATGCTGATGAGATTTGCATTAATCTGTGCCATCATGCCATTTTTCTTATTGCTTATATGTGTTGTGTTACAGTTTTAACATTGATTGTTATCATCATGGAGAACGATGTTTTCCTTCATGCTCATTAGATACTGTCAATGTGTCACACACAGACATCGGTTAATGCTCCCTGCGGCCCAAGATTAATTATATAAATGGTCTAAGGGAGTATCGTCACTAGGGGTATTCTGGTATATACCAAAAGTAATTTTATCAAATACCATGTGATGAATTGCCTTATCGTCATGTACTGATGATCCAGTACGTGAATCAGGAAGTATTTCTGTGGCTATGATTGCAAGAGGCATTATTATTAATTTTATACATATAGAGTATAAGTCTCTCAACATTTATGCATGTTTATTTAGTACAAATATTTGTATTTATTTATCTGTATTCCCCAATTGTGAACGACACTGGTTGCAGTATGTTTTCACTGTCTATGAACCCGTATGACTATTTCTATGGGAATTTGAACACAGTATACCAACTTGATAAAGGCATTGCCGAAACGCGTTGTTTGTGTGCACAATAAATTTGTGTACCGTCCTCTGGTGTGCCGCTTGGTCTTTGGTGGATTTCCTTTATTGTCCTGTGGTTGCTATTTACAGACGGCTGCTGCTGCCGTCGCAGACATCGGCATCGTAGGCTGTGGAACGGCAAATTGCAGCGAATCCCGGAAGTATATATATATAATATATATATATATATATATATATATATATATATATATATAAAGTGTTGGTAACTGTGATTATCCCACGTGCTTGTGTTTACCCAATCACTGCAATCAATAGTGCATCTTCTATTTTTAATGTTATGGAAGCTTTAAAATGAGCACCAATATGGCGCATTTCAGGTCGAGAAAGGCAGCGTGACTGCCGAAACGCGTCCCTCCTGTGCCTGTTCTGGTTCTTGTGTCTGATGTGACTGACATAATAAACGGGAGAAACCCCATGATGGCGAGTGCCGGCTCCCTTATCATATAAAGGTTTTGAAGATATTTATATATATATATATATATATATATATATATATATATATATATATATATATATATATATATATATATATATACCTACTGGCGGTCGCCAGTAGGTAGTTATAGTTAGGACCAAGTTTCCATAGGAAGATCATTTTTTCATTTGCCAATATCTTTGCCGTCGTTTGACAAATCTTCACGAAATTTTCTAAACTAATACACCACTCACATCAGCTGCTGAGTTGAAAGTTTTGGGGTGATCCGTCAAGCAGGGGCCAAGAAAAAGAGGGGTCCCAAAACGCTTTTTCTCCATGTTAATTTCCATAGGAAACTTTAGACATGGCTACATCCCAAACTGCTGAATGGATTTACACCACATATGGCAGGAAGGTAGCTCTTGGTCCACAAAACACTATGTTTGTTAAATGGTGTGAATCCATTCAGTAGTTCCTGAGAAATTTAAAGATTTCTCAGATATACAATTGTGGTCATGGTGGATCCGTGAACCCTCCCAATCTCGTGCCTGAGATCTGATTGGCTGCCAACACTTCAAACTAAGAAGTGTTGGCAGCCATCTTGTGACTTGGTTGAACAGAGTCACAAGCAAAAACGTTATAATTTTTTTTATTTTCAGCGGGATTCATGGTGGACCATGAATCCGGTCGAAGAAAAAAAAATCGAAACACGGGCTCCCCCACTTTGTATAATTTAGGCCCCCGGGAGGGCCAGGGCACGGGGACAATTAAAAAAAAAGTTGCGGGGACCCGCCTGGGCCTCCGCAGCCCCGGTGCATGCCACCTCCCCGGGGCTATATTTTATTATAATGTATATGGGGGCTACAGCTCCCTCCCACGCAGCCCTGGGGACCACCACCTCCCCAGAGCTAATTTTGTGAAATTCAGGAGGCCCACACGGCCCCCCGCAGCCCCAGAGACCGCCGCCTCCCCAGGGCAATATTGATATAAGATGCATTGGGGGCTCTGGCCCCCACATGCAGCTGCAGGGACCGCTGTTACCTCCCCGCGGCTAGTATATGACAATGCGGGGGGCCACTTGCCCCCCGCTGCCCCGGGACCACCACCTCCTCGGAGGTATTTTCCATATGGGTGGGGGGCCGTGCGGCTCCCCTCCTGGAGCCGTAAATGGCCCTGGGGACCGCCACCCCCCAGGGCCGGCTCCAGCATTGTCCCAGGGTGCCCACCCTGAGACACTGCAGTTTGCTACAGGGAACACTGCTCCTGCCATCCCATAGCAAAAGTGCACTTTGCTCTCGCTTGTTCAAATCGGAGCACACTTTGCTTTTTACACCCAGGGAGCTGCATGTCAGCAGCTCCATGGGTGTAAAAAGCAATGCTGGCTCCCGCAGGAGGCAGGAGCCGGCCGGGATTGCGGGGGCTTTAGGCTCCCCCGAGATACAACCAGCTGGCCATGCCCTGGGGGATGGGGTCTCCGTGGCCGAAATCGGCCTGGGGAGGGCCCACATCGCCACCTTCCATTTTTTTAAACAATAAAAAGAAATGGCTGGGCCCCAGTGGATGTGGTACCCAGGGCTGAAATCGGCCTTGGGAGGGGGCCGCGCTGCCCCCTCCCCTTTTATTATCATAAATTAATAAAGGCCTAGCCCTGGGGGATGGGGTCCCCTGGGCTGAAATCAGCCTTGGGAGGGGGGCCATGCGGCCCCCCTCCTGTTTTATTTTATTCAATTTTTTTTTTAAATTGGTCAAGGCCTGGGGGATGGGGTCCTTGGGGCCCCAAAGGGTCAAGGGAAGGGTGGCCACGCAGCCCCCCTTCCTGACATGAAAACAAAAATCAAAAGCCGACAATTCACCAGAGGCCACGCCCCCTTTCACCTTCTGGCACGCTCTTGGTTGGGGAGAAGTCCTCTTTGCTGCCGACGATCCTTAGGGGCCAACTATCCCACCTGTTACCTCCAGTAAGTCCCACGCAGTAGGATTGCTGAGAGATGGTCACAGGCCATGCCCCTTTCTCCAACACTCTGCAAACAAGCCTCTTGGCACACTGCTGGTGGGGGAGGAGGTCCTATTGCCTCTTGAGAGCCTCAGGACTAAAGTGGACTTCATCCTCCAAGCAGCAGTGCACCAGGTGGTGCGTTTGCAGAGTTGTGGAGAAAAGTGGCATGGCCTCTGACCATGTCGCAGCAATCTAGATGTGTGGGACTTACTGGAGGTAACAGGGGGGCTAGTTGGCCCCCAAGGACCCTCATGAGCCAATGGGACTTCATCCCCTAAATAGTAGTGCACCAGGAGGTGCATTTGCAGAATGGAGGAGAAAGAGGGCATCGCCACCAAAAACCTCTCAGCAAAGCCACTGTTTGGGACTTGCTGAAGGTAATAGGAGGGGTAGTTGGCCCCCAAGAACCCTCAATAGCCAAGGGGACTTCATCCCCCTAATAGTAGTGCATCAGGAGGTACATTTGCAGGGTGGTGGATAAAGGGGACAGGGCCACTGACAACCTCTCAGAAATCCCACTGCTTGGGACTTACTGGAGGTAACAGTAGGGGTTGCTGGCCTCCAAGTACCTTAAGCAACTAAGGGCACTTCATCCCTCAACCAGTAGTGCACCAGGAGGAACGTTTGTAGAGTGGTGGAGAAAGGGGGCAGGGCATCCAACAACCTCTCAGCAATCCCACTGTGTGGGACTTACTGGAGGTAACAAGAGGGGTTGTTGGTCCCCAAGGACCCTTAACAGCCAAGAGGACTTGATTCACCAACAAGGTGTGAACCATGAGGCCCCTTTGCAGAGTGGTTATGAAAGGGGGTAGGGCCTCTGGTGGCTTCCCCTGGGCCAGGGCTTTTTTTTTATTAAGTTTTTTACTAGGGAAGGTGGACAGCATGGCCCTCCTCCCCAGGCCCATTTCGGCCCAGGGACCAGATTCCCGGGGCCCAGTCATTACCAAATGGGGAAGGGGGACTGAGTCAGTGACTGCACCCACCTGCAAGGAGATGTCTGGGCTTTACCCCTGCAGAGGGCTCCTCTCAGGAGGTGCACTGACAGTGGGCCAACTTTAAAATGGCACACTGTCAGTGTGCCTCCTGAGGGCTTCTTTGCCTTTGCGCCCGCATCTGTAATACGGCACGGCCGCAGAGGCAAAGGGATTCCCTCATTTGCATGTGGCGTGAGGGAACACCCCCTTGAAAATAGCGCTGGCACTGTATGTGCGCCAGCACTATCAGTATTACAGAAGGGGCTGCACAAGTGTCTGCGGCCCCTTCTGTAATACCAAAGTGACCCAGGGGTGCGCAAATGGGCACAAACGCCCATGCACCCCGGGGCACATTGTATAATATGGCCCCAAATGTGCAAATAAGCAGTGAGCAGCAAAAGGAACCTTTAGCATCAAAGAGTAATTTTTAAAAATGGTCAGCAATTTAGGATTACATGAAATATATATATATATATTATTTGAAAAAAACAAAGTTTACAGGGACGTTATAGTTGGGCTGACATTTCACTCGTACACAACCAGAAAAATTCAGCAGTTATAGTTAGCTGAGCTAACTGTAACTCGCGCCCCCGCAATGCACTGCTTATGAATTCACATATTACATCACTCATGACGTGATCATGACATAGGGTGCTAATTTTCTTGTTAAATTATTTTTGGGGGGAATTTTTTATCTTTGCGGCAATGTCCCGATGATCGGGATTACGTCACGAAATTGCAAAACAAATGCAAACATTCAACGACCCTCACCACATAAAAAAATTATAACTTAAGAAATTAATTCTAACTATTACAATACACACATTAGTAACATAAACATGTTTGTACACATATATTTGTAGTAACTTTTTTAGAACCTGTGTTTGAACCCTACTTCCCATTTTTGCGATTACGGCGAGAGTCGCAATGACTTTGGTAACCGTGACAATATGCACACATTTTACAGTATTTTAGACATTAGGGGTTTATTACTGCACTGTTTAATATTTTTATGGGGAGTTTGTACAAAAATAATCTTTTAAACCAATTTTCCATGTTCGTGAGTATTCTGAGTATCGCTCAGCCGTCGGCAACTGCGATGTTCGTGCCTTTTTTATAAAGTATAAAACACATATATGTACACATTTCACAGTACTTTAGACACTAGGGGTTTATCAGGGCACTGTTTAAAATCATATTTTCAAGGCAGTTTGTAAAAAATTAATCTTTAAAATCAATCTTCTGTTTTTGCACTGATCCCAGGCATCGCAAATACGTCGATACCCCTGACGGTACGCAGCGTGGCCCCCCCGGGCCACGCTGGCGGTCGCGGCGATGTCACAAATATCACGCATGATTAAAAAAATCTATTTTGGACATATAACTTGTGTCACTAATACCCCCATTTGTCAAACATGGGGTCAGAGTACTTCTACTCTGACCCCTTATGTCACTTTCCCCAAAAATTTTCAAACCCTGCAACAGTCCCCAATACATAAAATGGCAGCCGCAACTTTCTGTTCAGGTTGTGTCCAGCCAATGACAGCATTAATGTTGGCATGCTTTTGCGATTCACTGCGAACACATCGCGATGTAACAGCGAGCACCATGAAAACACCACAAATTTCTGTTAAGGTTGCGTCCAGCCAATCAGAGAATCCCCATTGGCGCACGCTTTCATTATTTCACTGTGATCACTGCGTAACAGCCGCAAAATATCTGTGACCAGAGATATCACTATACTGTTTGGATTTAATTCTTCAAGAACTACTCAACAGATTTGCACAAAATAACAAAAAGCACAATCTGCATAACAACATCTACCTTTCTTCCAAATTTGGTTTAATTCAGTCCAGCGATTGGGGCTGTATGTTCGACAACGTGTTCCTATGGGAATTAACATTACAAATGCACCCTTATTTTGTGCCCCTATTTCTCGGTTCCTACTGCACGGATCACCCCCAAACTTTCCATGACAAACAGAACCTAATTTAAAACTAGTTTTGGAAAATTTCATAAAGAGTGGTCAAACAACGCCGAAGTTATAGGCAAGTCAAAAAATGCTTCTCCTAAATGTGGTTGCCAGTAGGTAGTTATAGTTTGGACCAAAGTTTCCATAGGTAAAGCGTTTTTTGTTTTGCCAATAACTTTGGCGCCGCTTGATGAATCTTTACAAAATTTCCCAAAACATTCCCCTTTATCGTTCTGCTGCTGTGTTGAAAGTTTCGGGGCGATCCATCAAGCGGAGAGGGCGAGAAAAAATGAGGGTCCCAAAACGTTTTCCCCATGGTATATCTATGTGGACTTTTCATTTTTTGAACATGACCACAGCCCGAAAGTCTGAACAGAATAAACCAAATTTGGCAGAAAGCTAGATGTTGGTCCAGAAAGCGTGCTTTTTGTGATTTGATGTAAATCCGTTCAGTAGTTTTTGAGATATCTTACTTCAAAAAATATAGGTAACTGGGGATGCAAGTCCATGCAGTGGACTTGCAGATCAAACTAAAATTTGATTGGCTGCCACCACTTCAAACAGGAAGTGTTGGCAGCCATCTTGGGACTGACTCCCATAAAAAAAGTTTAAAAAAATGAAAAGGAGGCAGGGTAGGAATACCAGTACCCCCCAGATATTGTAGGAGAGTCCCACAGGGACCCCACTGGGTGTAAAACGTTTTTTTAACTTTAACTTTCATGGTTGGACCCACGGATCCAGGGCTAAATGTAAAAAAAAGATGTGCAGCCTCCCGTGTGTCTTTTTTATGAAGCCCCAAGGTGGGCCAAATCCTGGGGGCATGAGGGCTTAAAATGAAGGTCAGAGAGCTCATGGGGTCCCCCTCCCAGGCTTTTGAAAAGCCCTGGGGGCCGCCACCTCCCAGGGGGACTGAACAATAAAAATGCTGGGTCCTGCTCAGCCCCACCCACAGCCTCGGGGACCGCCAATGTAAATTACTGGTGCTGCCCCAGGCCACTCCTGGGACTCCTCCACTGCCCCGGGGACTGCCACCTCCCCAGGGCACAAACAGAATAATTAATTGGGTCCGTTGCAGAACTCTGGCCCCAGTCCCATGAGATCCCCAGGCTAAATACTTAAAAGAGGAGGGATGCACGGCACACCTTGTGGACCTGTAGATGGCCATTGGGACTGCCACCCCCCCAGGGCTGGCTCCAGCAATGTCCCAGGGTGCCCACCATGAGTCATTGGCGTTTGCTATTGCTTGGAAGTAGCATTACCGCTTCCGCCAAGCCATAAAAAATACTGCTTTGCTTTCAGCAACCAAGAGCATTAAAAATGCCCTTGCCTGCTAAAAGCGGAGCAGAATTGCTTTTGGACAGTGGGAGCTGCATTTTTAGCAGCTCCTTCTGTCCAAAAGCAATGCTGGCTCCAGCAGGATGCGGGGAGCCAGCTTGGAGTTCAGAGGCCTGCAGGCTCCCCCCGAGGTCCCCAACGAAAATGACTGGGTGCCCTGGGTGGGAACAGGGCACCCAGTATAGAGGCAAGCCCCGGGGGTGGGGTGCCCAGGGCCAAAATCACCTTTGGATGTTGTCATCATGATGTCATTTGAGATGTCATCAGTGATATCATCAATGATGTCACTGACCATGTCATGAGTGATGTAATATGTGAGGTCATAGGCAGTGCATTGCGGGGCACGAGTTAGAGTTAGCTCACTAAGTATAATGGCTGAATTTCACTGGTTTTGTATGAGTTAAACCTGAACCTAACTATATTGCCCTGTAACCTTTGATTTTTTCTGTGAATTTCTACGTTTTAAAAAAAAAATCAATTTCCTAACTATAATGTTCTTGTAACCTTTGGTGTTTTTCAGTGAATTTCTAATGATTTTTAAATGCTAATTCCTAATTACAACATCCCCGTAACCCTTGGTTGTTTCAGTGAATTTCTATGTAATTGTGATTGCAGAGTGGTGGTTAAAGGCAGTGGGGCGTCCGGTCAGCTTTCAGGAATCCCGCTGTGTAGGACTTATAGGAGGTAACAGGAGGGCTTCTTGGCCCCCAAGGTCCCTCAGGAGTAAAGTGGACTTCATCCCCCAACCAGTAGTGCACCAGGAGCTGCATTTGCAGAGTGGTGGAGAAAGGGGGCATAGTCTCCGAAGACCTCTTAGCAATCCCGCTGTGTGAAACTTACTGGAGGTAACAGGAGGGGTAGCATGTATGTTATGTTTTGCCCCGGGAGGTGGCAGTACCGGGGCTTGGGGGTCCACGCAGGCCCCAATTATTAAAAGTTAAAGCCCTGGGGAGGTGGTGACCCCCAGGGCTCCAGGGGGTCCGTGCTGCCTCCCGCATTTTCACCTGTAAAGCCCCAGGCAGGTGGCGGTCACCAGGGCTGGGAGGGGTCCAAGAGGGCCCCCCATTTAATAATTAAAGAAGTCCTGGGGAGGTGGTGGTCCCAAGGGTGCAAGGTATGCCATGCAGGCACCCCGCATAATTTAAATCATAAACCCTGGGGATGTGGTGGTGCATGGGGTTAGATTAAACTCTGAGAGGGGGTCCCCAGGCAACCTCCTCCTTTATTTTTAACATGCCCCCGGGATTTGGCCCACTCAGAGGCTTAATATAAAAGACGTGCAGGAGCCTGGGCATCTTTTTTTTAAAATGTTGCCACAGATTCGTGGATCCACCCGCAAATATGTGGCAAAATAAGAAAAAGCTTTCCAATCTCAGTGGGTTCTCTGTGGGCCCCCAACCATATCTGGGGAATCAGGGTATTCCTACCCTGCTCCCTTTACTTTATTTCTTAACTTTTTTTGAGTCCCAAGATGGCTCAACACTTCCTGGTTGAAGTGTTGGCAGCCAATAAACTTTTTGTAAAATGTGCAAGTCCACTGCAAGGACTTGCGTCCCCATATATATATTTTTTTTAAAGTTAAATATCTCGAAAATTACTAAACGGATTTACACCAAATCACAAAAAGTACGCTTTCTGGACAACCATCTAGCTTTCTGCCAAATTTGGGATCATTTCGTATTTTTTTTAAATTTTCAATGGACGTCGGGTATCCAGAGTGACTCCCACTGAATTTTTTTTTAAAAATGCTCTTCTGCCCAAGAGGCCTATAGGGTCAGGATGTTTCTACCCTCCCGCCTTTTCTTTTTTTTTTAAATCAATCAAATAATCTTTATTCAATATTTTCCCAGATGATCATAAAAGACGTACATGATTTAAAACACTCACAGATTAATATAAAACAGTCAAATATTTTATTTTTTAAATACAGCAATAAAAAAAGAATGCATACCAGACACAAAAGCCTTAAAAAAAAACCCTATTCTAAAAACATGAAATAATATAAAACAATACAGTCACAAAAGCCAGGACTTAAGAAATAAGTAGAATTTGTTGGTTAGAATAACCATGCCTTTCTCACACGTAAAATGCCCCTCAAAAAACGGCCAAACAAATAATAGGTATCTTTGTCATTTAGCTGCTGTAAGAAGAGCAAAGCAGCTTTGTGCCTAGTAAATTTGTGCCTGACAATAGAGGCAATAGAAATTTCCTGGTACAAGGAAGATAGAAATTGCAAAAGAAAACAAAGTGCAATATGGTCTGGTTTGATTGCTTGTCACACAGGCAAATACAAATATCGTTTGAGGAGTATTGCCCTAAGGGGAAACACAACATCCAGCGTATCGTTCCTAACCTAAAAATATTCAGTAAGTTGCGTTCGTACATGTTCTGCACAAATAATAGGTATGGGGAAATCCCGGCTGTCATCTGAAACAAACAATAATCTCTTACAGACAGCTTCACTACTTCCATGGCCTCCCTAGAGGCTTGCCTGTGTGAAGAAAAGCATTCCTGGGTCCAGCTTTTATCTTTCTTGGCGATACTTTCCCACATCTCAAAACAAGTGTGCGCAGCCCAGAGCCAAAGTGGTATCTCTTATATACTTTAGCCATGGAATTTTCAATCCATGGTCACAAGCGAGGCAATCTCTAACAACTGCAGGGTTGAGCTCAGCTTCCTTATTTGACCAAATGGAGCACCAAAGAGCTTTAGGGCCAGCACCAATAAGGTCCTGAACATACTCAAAGCCTAATTCTTGGTGTAGTGGAAGTGGGGTGTCGAGGGAGAAACCCCTAACAGGTGACGGCAAAATCTATTTTCCTCGACTTGAATAGCAGCAACATCCCTGTAAACCCATACCCCAATGCCATGCGTCAAGGTTGGAAGCCATTTCCCATTCCTAATAATGGGGCTAATGACTTTCTACCAATGCAAGCAGCAAGAGAGAAAATGGTGCTGACCACACGAGAAAATCTGGTTAGTCTACTTCTAAAACACACGGACCATGTGCAAGCATCATCGAAATCTAGGCCAGGATAGGGAAAAGAGGATTCCCTGTCTGATTTTTTCCCTTCAATCGATTGGGTACTAGTTTTGTTGTTCTTGGGACCGCACACCATAACGAACATTTTGAAATAATTTGTTTCCAAGTCAAGACCCTTCATGAATTTCACAAAGTTACTGAGTAATAACGTCATACCGTTAATTGTTCTAGCAAGAAGCACCACATCATCCGCATATAATAAGGCGTGCACTGCTTTATTTTCAACAAGTGGTACATCTGCCCCAGCAACATCTAGCGTCCTCTCCAAATAATCAATATACAATAAAAAGAGTATCAACCTTTTAGGTTATATATATATCTAGATATCTATATAAGATATAGGATATATTACCTACTGGCGGTCGCCAGTAGGTAGTTATAGTTAGGACCTATTTTCCATAGGAAATTCACAACATTCTATTCCCAATAACTTTGGCGCCGGTCGACGAATCTTCGCGAAATTTTCAAAACTTGTGGAGCGCTCCGGTCTGCTCCTATCTTGAAAGTTTCGGGGTGACTCGGCAAGCGGATGCCGAGAAAAAAGGGGGGTCCCAAAACGTGTTTTCTCCATGTTATTTTCCATAGGAAACTTTAGACAAAGCTACAGCCCGAACTGCTGAACGGAATTACACCAAAGTTTGCAAAAAGGTAGCCCTTGGTTCAGAAAGAGCCCTTTGTGTTAAATGGTGTAAATCCGTTCAGTAGTTGCTGAGAAATTCAAAAAATAAGAGTCAAAAAATAAATTTCCCATAGGGAACTTTGTGCAAGGCTACAGCGGAAACTACTGAACGGATTTACCCCAAATTCGGCATAAAGGTACTGCTTGGCTCAGAAAGTGACCTTTTCAAAAATGGTGTAAATCCGTTCAGTAGTTTTTTAAATATTAAAGGAAAAAGAACGTTATATATCTGGGCGGAGCCTAACCACACATGTCATCGTGAGATCTGATTGGCTGTCAGCACTTCATCCAAGAAGTGTTGGCAGCCATCTTGGGACCAATATACATGATAGCACCTCAATGAAATGCATTGTAGTGAATAGAAGATTTTGAGGGTCACCAAAAGGAGAACGTATAAAGGGTGATAACAGACTTTAGTTACATTAGAATTCATTTGTTGATGGTACCATACTAATTTTAGGAATTGTGGTGTGTTCTAGGGTGATTTTACCCTGTGAAAAACCTTCTGCTGGGATTTTATGAATCATGTTTGAGAGAAAACAATTTTCTCATGCTTGTCCCACAGAGGTTTGGAAGGTGCTCCAGAAGCTAAAATGAGAGCATATTTTCTGTAAATTCACATTATCTTTCTCAGTCATGTGAGAATGAAGTCTGACATTCTCAGTAAAACATGTAAATCCAACAAGGGCAGAGACTGTCAGTTGATTCCTTTGTGTTCTACTGCTGCTTCCCAGAGTGTTCTAAAGAACAACTAGAGCGCTAACAGTCTTACTTATGACAAAATGATGGCACACCTGAAGCCATCTTGATTGGAATAAACAGGTAACACTTAAAACATTTAATTTAAAAAGGAAAAAAATGAGGGGGTTCATTTTGCCATAGAAATTTTGGTTAGTTCTGCAGAAAGAAAAATTAGGGCATGTTTTAAGTGAGATCTCAAATCCTCTTCTATTTCATTAGAAAATTCTGACATGCAGACTGAAACAATCACTTTCAATACCAGCAGTAGACTTCCAGTTAACTCCCTGGTGAGCAGTAGCTTTACTACAGTGATCTAATGAGCAACTAGAGTGCTAACATTCTGAATTTATGTCATTTGAGATGTCATCAGTGATGTCATCAGTGATGTCACTGACCATGTCATGAGTGATGTCATATGTGACGTCATCAGCAGTGGATTGCGGGGGCGCGAGTTATAGTTAGCTGAACTAACTATAACGGGGGAATTTCTCTGGTTTTGTACGAGTGAAATGTCCAACTAACTATAACTTTCCCTAAAACCTATGGTTTTTTCAGTGAATTTCTAAGGTTTTTTAAATGCTAATTTCTAACTATAACGTGCCTGAAACCTATGGTTTTTTCAGTGAATATATATATATATATATATATATAAGAAATAATCCCCAACCAAATCTGATTAAGGAGCAAGCACTCGTCATTGTGGGGGTTCTCTCGTTTATTGCGCAGGCTACATCAGGCTATGGACAAACAGGAACGCGTTTCGGCAGACAAGCTGCCTTTCTCAACCTGAAATGCGCCATATTGGTGCTTCTATTTAAAACAAATAATCACTAAAACAGAAGATGCACTACATTGCACAGCGATTGGGTACAAGTAAGCATGTGGGCTGATGACCATACAATCTTTAAACAAAGCATAATCACAGTTATTTCGAAAACTGCAACAGTGAAAATCCTTCAAACTAAATTGATTTTTGAATTGTTTTCAGTCTGTGCTATTCCGTGATTATGCCCTTCAGTTCATATTGTTTAAAGAAAACTCCCAACATGCCTTATTCTACTTTCAGCAAAACCCGGACTGGATTTCATACACGTCCTTCAGCTGCAGCCAAGGGCATCTTTATAATGACTTTAAAATCCAAAGACACGCATTTTTCAAGTTCAAGTTATTCCACTCTAAGCATAGTTGCCCACCTTCTTGGTTCATTAACTCCTTACAGGTGCATGCATCTTCGAGGGCAGTCTGCTTTCTACTCGGAGACGCTTTGCTGATTAAGAACAATTGTTTACATTGCTTAGGGAAAGATTTACGGCGGCAACTTCTTAAAGTATCGAATCCACATGTCCAATGCAACCGGCCCCGATAAGCAACAGCACGGACCCACGAGACCACCACTCTCTTGGCCAGTGCCATCAGCGGTGCCCAGCTCCATAGTAGGAGAGGTTATACCAGGGTGAGGATGTGCAATTAGGTAGAGAAGCTCCAGTCCCCACCAAGAGAGCATACGCACCCAGCGTTTGAACTCGCTCCTCCACAGATGCCTTCTCCTCTTCTCCATCGCCACACTCCTTTCATGGGGGCACGCCTGCCTCAACATCAAGAATCCAAATTGCGGTAATACTGACGTGCTGCCAGATCGCTGGTGGTGCTTTGAAGATGGCGCTACCGCTAGCGCTCAGAATGTACAAGAAATAATCCCCAACCAAATCTGATTAAGGAGCAAGCACTCGTCATTGTGGGGGTTCTCTGGTTTATTGCGCAGGCTACATCAGGCTATGGACAAACAGGAACGCGTTTCGGCAGACAAGCTGCCTTTCTCAACCTGAAATGCGCCATATTGGTGCTTCTATTTAAAACAAATAATCACTAAATGCGTGTCTTTGGATTTTAAAGTCATTATAAAGATGCCCTTGGCTGCAGCTGAAGGACGTGTATGAAATCCAGTCCGGGTTTTGCTGAAAGTAGAATAAGGCATGTTGGGAGTTTTCTTTAAACAATATGAACTGAAGGGCATAATCACGGAATAGCACAGACTGAAAACAATTCAAAAATCAATTTAGTTTGAAGGATTTTCACTGTTGCAGTTTTCAAAATAACTGTGATTATGCTTTGTTTAAAGATTGTATGGTCATCAGCCCACATGCTTACTTGTACCCAATCGCTGTGCAATGTAG
This sequence comes from Calotriton arnoldi, assembly GCA_963921515.1. Lineage (NCBI taxonomy): Eukaryota > Metazoa > Chordata > Amphibia > Caudata > Salamandridae > Calotriton > Calotriton arnoldi. The sequence goes on from CAWUFW010006271.1 coordinate 615,931, forward strand.
TACATCTTCTGTTTTAGTGATTATTTGTTTTAAATAGAAGCATCAATATGCCGCATTTCAGGTTGAGAAAGGCAGCTTGTCTGCCGAAACGCGTTCCTGTTTGTCCATAGCCTGATGTAGCCTGCGCAATAAACGAGAGAACCCCCACAATGACGAGTGCTTGCTCCTTAATCAGATTTGGTTGGGGATTATTTCTTGTACATTCTGAGCGCTAGCGGTAGCGCCATCTTCAAAGCACCACCAGCGATCTGGCAGCACGCCAGTATTACCGCAATTTGGATTCTGGATATATATATATATGTGAACAAGGACACTGTGTTGTCCGAAACGCGTCGTATTTTGGCTTCATCAATAAAGACCTGAAAATTGCCACTCATTCTGGAGTCCGTGTCTCTCTCTCATCATCGGATGATTTTCGAGGAGATTGCTTTGCTATTTCAATATATATATATATATATATATATATATATATATATATATATATATATATATATATATATTATCTACTGGCGGTCGCCAGTAGATAGTTATAGTTAAAACCTATTATCCATAGGAAATCGGCGACATTCTATTTGAAATAACGTTGGCGCCGGTTGACGAATCTTCGCGAAAGTTTCCAACTTGTTGGGGCGCTCTGGTCCGCTCCTATCCTGAAAGTCTCGGGGTGATACGTCAAGCGGGGGCCGAGAAAAAGGGGGTCCCAAAACGCGTTTTCCCCATTCATTTTTCCATAGGAACCTTTAGTCGCAGCTACAGCCCGAACTGCTGAACGGAATTACACCAAATTTGGCAAAGAGGTAGCCCTTGGTTCAGTGTCATGCCTTTTGTTTAAATGGTGTAAATCCGTTCAGTAGTTCCTGAGAAAATCAAAAGTAAAGTCACATATATATCTGGGCGGAGCCTAACCACACATGTCATCGTGAGATCTGATTGGCTGTCAGCACTTCATCCTGGAATTGCTGGCAGCCATCTTGGGACCAATATAAATGATAGTACCTCATTGAAATGCATTGTAGTGAATAGAAGATTTTGAGGGTCACCAAAAGGAGAACTATAAAGGGTGATAACAGGCTTTAGTTACATTAGAATTTATTTGTTGATGGTACCATACTAATTTTAGGAATTGTGGTGTATTCTAAGGTGATTTTACCATGTGAAAAACCTTCAGCTGGGATATCATGAATCATGTTTGAGAGAACACTATTTTCTCATGCTTGTCCCATGGAGGTTTGGAAGGTGCTCCAGAAGCTAAAATGAGAGCATATTTTCTGTAAATTCACATTATCTTTCTCACTCATGTGAGAATGAAGTCTGACATTCTCAGTAAAACATGTACATCCAACAAGGGCAGAGACTGTCAGTTGATTCCTTTGTGTTCTACTGCAGCTTCCCAGAGTGTTCTAAAGAACAACTAGAGTGCTAACAGCCTTACTTATGACAAAGTATGGCACACCTGAAGCCATCTTGATTGGAATAAACTGGTAACACTTAAACAATTTAATTTAAAAAGGAACAAAATGATGGGGTTCATTTTGTCATAGAAATTATGGTTAGTGCTGTAGAAAGAAAAATTAGGACATGTTTCAAGTGTGATCTCAAATATCTTCCTGTTATATTTCAACAGGAGCAGCCTGCCAGTTGATGCCTTTGTGTTCTACTGCAGCTTCCCAGAGTGTTCTAAAGAACAACTAGAGCGCTAACAGCCTTACTTATGACAAAAGTATGGCACACCTGAAGCCATCTTGATTGGAATAAACTGGTAACACTTAAAACATTTAATTTAAAAAGGAACAAAATGATGGGGTTCATTTTGTCATAGGAATTATGGTTAGTGCTGTAGAAAGAAAAATTAGGACATATTTCAAGTGTGATCTCAAATATCTTCCTGTTATATTTCAACAGGAGCAGCCTGCCAGTTGATGCCTTTGTGTTCTACTGCAGCTTCCCAGAGTGTTCTAAAGAACAACTAGAGCGCTAACAGCCTTACTTATGACAAAAGTATGGCACACCTGAAGCCATCTTGATTGGAATAAACCAGTAACACTTAAAACATTTAATTTAAAAAGGAACAAAATGAGGGGTTCTTTTTAAATAGAAATTATGGTTAGTGCTGCAGAAAGAAAAATTAGGGCATGTTTTAAGTGAGATCTCAAATTCTCTTCTATTTCATTAGAAAATTCTGACATGCAGACTGAAACAATCACTTTCAATACCAGCAGCAGACTACCAGTTAACTCCCTGGTGAGCAGTAGCTTTACTCCAGTGATCTAATGAGCAACTAGAGTGCTAACATTCTGAATTTATGGCAGATGTGAGACATCTGAATGCCTTCTTGATGGAATCAAAGTAAAAAACTGAAAGCATTTCCTACTGAAGAGACTGCAGTAAATGAAGAAATTAGGAAACTTCATAACAAAGAAGTCTTCCAAGATGGCCACCAGTGAAAAAAGAGCCCAAATGTAGCACACATATTACCCAGATGTAGCCCACATATAGCCCAATGACAAAAGTGTGCAAAACACTTTTTATTTTTAGTTTTTTTGCAGTTTTATGTAGTGCAGACTGGTCAGGTATTGGAGCATTGCATCTTAAAACATGACCCCCTACACTACAAAAACACCACTGCACTACCTTAAACCCTAAAACACTACCCCCAGCACGACCCCCTACACTACACAAGCACCACTGCACTATCCTAAACCCTAAAACACTACCCCCAGCACGACCCCCTACACTACCCAAACACCACTGCACTAACCTAAATCCTAAAACACTACCACCAGCACGACCCCCTACACTACCCAAACACCACTGCACTACCCTAAAACATGACCCCCTACACTACACAAACACCACTGCACTACCCTAAACCCTAAAACACTACCCCCAGCACGACCTCCTACACTACACAAGCACCACTGCACTACCCTAAACCCTAAAAAACTACGCCCAGCACGACCCCCTACACTACCCAAACACCACTGCACTACCCTAAAACACTACTACCTGCACGACCCCCTACACTACCCAAACATCACTGCACTAACCTAAATCCTAAAACACTACCCCCAGCATGACCCCCTACACTACCCAAACACCACTGCACTATCCTAACACATGACCCCCTACACTACACAAACACCACTGCACTACCCTAAACCCTAAAACACTACCCCCAGCACGACCCCATACACTACACAAGCACCACTGCACTACCCTAAACCCTAAAACACTACCCCCAGCACTACCCCCTACACTGCCCGAACACCACTGCACTGCCCTAAACCCTGAAACACCAGCCCCTGCATGACCCCCTACACTGCCCGAACACCACTGCACTGCCCTAAACCCTGAAACACCACCCCTAGCACGACCCCCTACACTGCCCGAACACCACTGCACTGCCCTAAACCCTAAAACACCACCCCTTCACGACCCCCTACACTGCCCGAACACCACTGCACTGCCCTAAACCCTGAAACACCACCCCCAGCATGACCCCCTACACTGCCCGAACACCACTGCACTGCCCTAAACCCTGAAACACTACCCCCAGCAAGACCCCCTACACTGCCCGAACACCACTGCACTGCCCTAAACCCTGAAACATCACCCCCAGCAAGACCCCCTACACTGCCCGAACACCACTGACTTAAACCCTGAAACACCACCCCCAGCACGACCCCCTACACTGCCCGAACACCACTGCACTGCCCTAAACCCTGAAACACTACCCCCAGCATGACCCCCTACACTGCCCGAACACCACTGCTCTGCCCAAAACCCTGAAACGCCAGCCCCAGCACGACCCCCTACACTGCCCGAACACCACTGCACTGCCCTAAACCTTGAAACACCAGCCCCTGCACGACCCCCTACACTGCCCGAACACCACTGCACTACCCTAAACCCTGAAACATCACCCCCAGCACGTCCCCCTACACTGCCCGAGCAGCACTGCACTGCCCTAAACCCTGAAACACCAGCCCCAGCATGACCCCCTACACTGCCCGAACACCACTGCACTGCCCTAAACCCTGAAACACCAGCCCCAGCACGACCGCCTACACTGCCCGAACAACACTGCACTGCCCTAAACCCTGAAACACCAGCCCCAGCACGACCCCCTACACTGCCCGAACACCACTGCACTGCCCTAAACCGTGAAACACCAGCCTCAGCACGACCCCCTACACTGCCTGAACACCACTGCACTGCCCTGAACCCTGAAACACCAGCCCCAGCACAACACCCTACACTGCCCGAACACCACTGCACTGCCCTAAACCCTGAAACACCACCCCGTGCATGACCCCCTACACTGCCCGAACACCACTGCACTGCCCTAAACCCTGAAACACCACCCCCAGCGCGACCCCCTACACTGCCCGAACACCACTGCACTAAACCCTGAAACACCACCCCCTGCACAACCCCCTACACTGCTCGAACACTACTGCACTGCCCTAAACCCAGAAACACCATCCCCAGCACGACCCCCTATACTGCACGAACACCACTGCACTGCCCTAAACCCTGAAACACTACCCCCAGCAAGACCCCCTACACTGCCCGAACACCACTGCACTGCCCTAAACCCTGAAACATCACCCCCAGCAAGGCCCCCTACACTGCCCGAACACCACTGCCCTAAACCCTGAAACACCACCCCCAGCAAGACCCCCTACACTGCCCGAACACCACTGCACTGCCCTAAACCCTGAAACACCAGCCCCAGCACGACCCCCTACACTGCCCGAACACCACTGCACTGCCCTAAACCCTGAAACACCACCCCCTGCACGACCCCCTACACTGCCCGAACACCACTGCACTGCCCTAAACCCTGAAACACCACCCCCTGCACGACCCCCTACACTGCCCGAACACCACTGTACTGCCCTAAACCCTGAAACCCCACCCCCAGCATGACCCCCTACACTGCCAGAACACCACTGCACTGCCCTAAACCCTGAAACCCCACCCCCAGCATGACCCCCTACACTGCCCGAACACTACTGCACCGCCCTAAACCCTGAAACACCACCCCCAGCACGACCCCCTACACTGCACGAACACCACTGCACCGCCCTAAACCCTGAAACACTACCCCCAGCAAGACCCCCTACACTGCCCGAACACCACTGCACTGCCCTTAACCCTGAAACATCACCCCCAGCAAGACCCCCTACACTGCCCGAACACCACTGCCCTAAACCCTGAAACACCACCCCCAGCAAGACCCCCTACACTGCCCGAACACCACTGCACTGCCCTAAACCCTGAAACACCACCCCCAGCACGACCCCCTACACTGCCCGAACACCACTGCTCTGCCCAAAACCCTGAAACACCAGCCCCAGCACGACCCCCTACACTGCCCGAACACCACTGCACTGCCCTAAACCCTGAAACACCAGCCCCAGCACGACCCCCTACACTGCCCGAACACCACTGCACTGCCCTAAACCCTGAAACACCACCCTCAGCATGACCCCCTACACTGCCCGAACACCACTGCACTGCCCTAAACCCTGAAACACCAGCCCCAGCACGACCCCGTACACTGCCCGCACACCACTGCACTGCCCTAAACCCTGAAACACCAGCCCCAGCACAACCCCGTACACTGCCCTAACACCACTGCACTGCCCTAAACCCTGAAACACCAGCCCCAGCACGACCGCCTACACTGCCCGAAAACTACTGCACTGCCCTAAACCCTGAAACACCACCCCCAGCAAGACTACCTACACTAGCCGAACACCACTGCACTGCCCTAAACCCTGAAACACCACCCCCTGCACGACCCCCTACACTGCCCAAACACTACTGCTCTGCCCTAAACCCTGAAACACCACCCCTCAGCACGACACCCTACACTGCCCGAACACCACTGCACTGCCCTAAACCCTGAAACACCACCCCAGCACGACCCCCTACACTGCCCGAACACCACTGCACTAAACCCTGAAACACCACCCCCTGCACGACCCCCTACACTGCCGGAACACCACTGCACTGCCCTAAACCCTGAAACACCACCCCCAGCACGACCCCCTACACTGCCCTAACACCACTGCACTGCCCTAAACCCTGAAACATCACCCCCAGCACAACCCCCTACACTGCCTGAGCACCATTGCTCTGCCCTAAACCCTGAAACACTAGCCCCAGCACGACCCCCTACACTGCCCGAACACCACTGCACTGCCCTAAACCCTGAAACACCACCCCCAGCACGACCCCCTACACTGCCCAAACACCACTGCACTGCCCTAAACCCTGAAACACCAGCCCCAGCAAGACCACCTACACTGCCCGAACACCACTGCATTGCCCTAGACTCTGAAACACCAGCCCCAGCAAGACCCCCTACACTGCCCGAACACCACTGCACTGCCCTAAACCCTGAAACACCAGCCCCAGCATGACCCCCTACACTGCCCGAACACCACTGCACTGCCCTAAACCCTGAAACACCAGCCCCAGCACGACCCCCTACACTGCCCGAACACCACTGCACTGCCCTAAACCCTGAAACACCAGCCCCAGCACCACCCCCTACACTGCCCGAACACCACTGCACTGCCCTAAACCCTGAAACACCAGCCCCAGCACCACCCCCTACAATGCCCGAACACCACTGTACTGCCCTAAACCCTGAAACACCACCCCCTGCACCGCCCCCTACACTGCCCGCACACCACTGCACTGCCCTAAACCCTGAAACACCACCCCCTGCACGACCCCCTACACTGCCCGAACACCACTGCACTGCCCTAAACCCTGAAACACCACCCCCTGCACCACCCCCTACACTGCCCGAACAACACTGCACTGCCCTAAACCCTGAAACACCACCCCCTGCACCGCCCCTACACTGCCCGAACACCACTGCACTGCCCTAAACCCTGAAACACCACCCCCAGCATGACCCCGTTTACTGCTCGAACACCACTGCACTGCCCCAAACCCTGAAACACCACCCCCAGCATGACCCCCTACACTGCCCGAACACCACTGCCCTAAACCCTGAAACACCACCCCTGCACGACCCCCTACACTGCCCGAACACCACTGCACTGCCCTAAACCCTGAAACACCACCCCCTGCACGACCCCCTACACTGCCCAAACACCACTGCACTGCCCTAAATCCTGAAACAGCACCCCCAGCAAGACCCCCTACACTGCCCGAACACCACTGCACTGCCCTAAACCCTAGAACACTACCCCCAGCATGACCCCCTACACTACCCGAACACCACTGCACTACCCTAAACCCTAAAATACTCCCCCAGCACGACCCCCTACACTACCTGAACACGACTGCACTGCCCTAAACCCTAAAACACTCCCCCAGCACGACCCCCTACACTACCCGAACACCACTGCACTGCCCTAAACCCTAAAACACTCCCCCAGCACGACCCCCTACACTACCTAAACACCACTGCACTGCCCTAAACCCTAAAACACTACCCCCCGCATGACCCCCTACACTACCCAAATACCAATGCACTACCCTAATCCCTAAAACACTACCCCCGCACAACCCCCTACACTACCCAAAGACCACTGCACTACCCTAAACTCTAAAACAATACCCCCGCACGACTTCCTACACTACCCAAAGACCACTGCACTACCCTAAACCCTAAAACACGACCTCCTACACTACACAAACACCACTGCACTACCCTAAACCCTAAAAACTACCCCCAGCACGAACCCCTACACTACCCAAACACCACTGCACTACCCTAAACCATAAAACACTACCCCCAGCAGTACCCCTACGCTACCCAAACACCACTGCACTACCCTAAACCCTAAAACACTACCCCCAGCAGTACCCCCTACACTACCCAAACACCATTGCACTACCCTAAACCCTAAAACACTACCCCCAGCAGTATCCCCTACACTACCCAAACACCACTGCACTACCCTAAACCCTAAAACCCTAAAACACTAACCCCAGCACGACCCCCTACACTACCCAAACACCACTGTACTACCCTAAACCCTAAAACACTCCCCCCAGCACGACTCCCTACACTACCCAAACACCACTGCACTACCCTAAACCTACCCCCAGCATGACCCCCTACACTACACAAACACCACTGCACTACCCTAAACCCTAAAACACTACCCCCAGCACGACCCTCTTCACTACCTAAACAGAACTGCACAATTTGTTACAGGCGTTGCAACGCAGGCCTGTGGTGCTTACTGGAAGTACCTGGTGGGCTGGTTGGGCCCCAGGGACTCTCAGGATTCAAGGTGACCTAATCCCCCAACTTAAAACGCGCCACGGGGCGCGTTTGCACAGTGGTGAAGGGAGGGGGCGGGGCCTCAGGTGACATGTGCGCAAACACGCCCTGTGGTGCGTTTTAAGTTGGGGAGTTAATTCCCTTTGAATCCTGGGGGCCAACTAGCCCACCAGGTACCTTCAGTAAGCACAACAGAGGTGCGTTGCAGAGAGGTGAAAAAGGTGCGTGGCCTCGGAACGCCTCTCTGCAACTCAGCTCTGTGGTCCTAACTGTAGGTACCTGGGGGCTAGTTGGACCCCAGGGACCCTCAGGATTCAAGGGGACTTAATCCCGCAACTTAAAACGCGCCACGGGGCGCCTTTGCACACATGTCACCTCAGGCCCCCCTCCCTTCACCACTGTGCAAACGTGCACTGGCTCTGGTTAGTCAGAGTCAGTTACCACCAGTACCCGTCTGAAAAAGTTGTGGGCACAGGATGATTTTGCAACAAGGCCTCTTTCTGCTCCTCTTTTGGTTCTTTCTGCACATCTTTTGCTTCTTTCTGTGCGTTTTTCTTCTTTCTTCACATGTCCTACCTCTGTTGGCATAGTTAGAAACTAGCATTTAAAAACCTTTGAAATTCACTTAAAAAATCATAGTTTTCAGGCACGTTATAGTTAGAAATTAGCATTTAAAAAGCCTTTGAAATTCACTGAAAAAACCATAGGTTTCAGGCACGTTATAGTTAGAAATTAGCATTTAAAAAACCTTTGAAATTCACTGAAAAAACCATAGGTTTCAGGCACGTTATAGTTAGAAATTAGCATTTAAAAAAACTTTGAAATTCACTGAAAAAACCATAGGTTTCAGACACGTTATAGTTATAAATTAGCATTTAAAAAACCTTTGAAATTCACTGAAAAAACCATAGGTTTTAGGGACAGTTATAGTTAGTTGGACATTGCACTCGTACAAAACCCGTGAAATTCCCCTGTTATAGTTAGTTCAGCTAACTATAACTCGCGCCCCGCAATGCACTGCTGATGATGTCACATATTACATCACTGATGACATGGTCAGTGACATCACTGATGACATCACTGATGACATCACTGATGACATCATCCATGTGATAATTTCATGCATCTTCTCACACCCTAATATAACTTTTGATACACCCACTCTAAATTACAGACTGCCATTCTCAAAACCATAGACACTCCAACACCAAAAACTACATACCCACTCACTGATTCTTAGGTCTACACACACATCCACTCACTCACCTGTACAGTCACTCATACTTACAGTCACTCAGTACAGGACTATCATATGCACTCATACACCTATATAAACACTCACACATGTCCACTCATCCATAGAGGTACTCACACACCTAGTCAGTCATGCAAAAAATTAATCACACACCCATTTACTCACCTATACAGTTATACACACACCAGCTCACTTACTCATACAAATACTAGCACATTCTTACGCTCTTATACAATAACTGATACAAGCACACACGCATCCATACAGCCAATCTCACAATAACACACTCTCACTTATAGCCATTTAAATACTCTAACACACATATATACTGCCTTTTACATATGTAGTTACTCGCACATGTACCACTGAGATATACATTCACTCACTAACACACCCATACACACACTCACCCACCCAAGCAGTCCATCACAGATGCACTCTTGAAATCATGCACCCAGTGAATCACCCACTCACACAACTATGTATAGAGTCACACACACCCCACCCACACAAACACTCAGGCAGCCATACAGATACTCAGAGAACCAATCAATAACCCATATAGACACTCATGTAGCTATTCGCAAATACATGCATCCACTTACACACCAACAAACAGACGGATACAGACATTCACACAGTTTAGTCACTAACCCATGCATTCAGTAAGATACGTTTAATCACTCACTTGTAGAGTCAGTCACTCACGTACTAAATCATCCATTCAGACACTTATACACCCACTCATTCTTCAATACCCCTTTCCCTATATATATTAAACATATTTAAACTTTACAGAAACACACAGTCACTGGATGATGTCATCAGTGATGTCATTTGAGATGTCATCAGTGATGTCATCAGTGATGTCACTGACCATGTCATGAGTGATGTAATATGTGACGTCATCAGCAGTGCATTGCGGGGCGCGAGTTATAGTTAGCTGAACTAACTATAACAGGGGAATTTCACGGGTTTTGTACGAGTGCAATGTCCAACTAACTATAACTGTCCTTAAAACCTATGGTTTTTTCAGTGAATATATATATATATATATATATATATATATATATATATATATATATATATATATATCAATAACTTTGGCGCCGCTTGACAAATCTTCCCCAAATTTTCATAAAGCTTCCCCTTTGTGGTTCAGCTGCTGTGCTGGAGATTTCAGGGTGATCCATCAAGCGGGGGCCGATAAAAAGGGGGATCCTAAAACGCATTTTCCCCATGTTATATCTGTAAGGATTTTTCATTTTTTGAACATGACTACAGCTCGAACAGCTGAACAGAATTGCACCAAATTTGGCAGAAAGCTAGATGTGGGTCCAGAAAGCGTGATTTTTGTGATTTAGTGTAAATCCATTCAGTAGTCTCAGAGATAGTTATGTTTATATTGATATCTGGGGACATGCAGTGGACTTGTAGGTCCTACTAATATTTGATTGGCTGCCAACACTACAACCAGCAAGTGTTGGCAGCCATCTTAGTCCCATAAAAAAAGTTAAAAATAAGGAAAAGAGGATAGGGTAGGAATACCCTGACCCCACAGAATTGGTGGGGTGTCCCCACAGGGACCCCACCAGGCATCAAAAAGAGATTTTGTTTTCAATTTTGCAGCAAACTCACAGGTGGATCCACGGATTTGCAGCAAATTTGAAAAAAAACAAACAGCGTGGGCTCCTGCACTTCTTTTATAGGAAGCCCCTGGGGAGGCCAAATCCCTGGGGCATATAAAAAAAGGAGGGGGTGAATGGGGCCCCTCTCTTAGGGTTTAATCAAGCCCGGGAGACTACCACTTACCCCGAGTTTTTTTATTTAAACTATGTTGGAGGTGCATGCATGCACCCCACACCCCGGGGACCACCACCTCCTTCGGCTTCTTTAATTGTTAAAAGGGGGCCTCTCGGACCCCTGCAGGCCAGGCAAACACCACCTCCTCCCGGCTTTACAAGGAAAAATACAGGGGGGGCGTGGGACCCCCGTGCAGCCCTGGGGGCCACCACCTCCTCGGGGCTTTAACTTCTAACCTCAAACCATGCTCTAGCCGCTGCTTGTGCATGGTTTGAGGTTAGATCCCTCCTAGGTATTGCATATTATAGCATGCTGTCTCCCATATGGGACTCTCCGGGTACGCCGGAGTGCTTACTTGACACTCTCACGGTCCCAATAAAACAGAGCGGAATAAGTAGATGGGGACAGATGCTAGATGATGGTAGCTTCAGTTTTTTTTTAAATTTAAATACTGCACAACAGTTTTGTACATAGTCCTGAGTTGGAAATTAAAGTTTGCCATTACTTAAATTGTGTCATAACTCCTCAACTTAAAAAAGAATCTATTGGAACCCGAAAAGATTGGCGAAAATAAGGGGAGGAGGAGACTCCAAATGTAAGTGGTGTGGAAGCAATGAGGCGGATGACGTACACATGTTTGCTACTTGCCCAACCCTGGAGGGATTCTGGACAGCTGTGGGTAAGACCATTTCTGACGTGCTGTGTTCCGAGGTGGAGGTAAGCACTGTCCTAATTATGTTTGGTATCAGGCAGCAAGACCTGAGGGGCTCGACTCTGCATATAAAACAAAGAAATGTGATGCTTTACCTAATGCTGATTGCAAGAAGGGAGATATGTAAGTTATGGACCCAAAATTCACCCCCTCATGGCATGCTTGGAAGAACTATGTGGCCTTTTTTGAGAGGATGGACAGGTGGGAAGATAAGAAACGAGGGGGGAATGGCCGATAGGATTTATTGTATATACTTATAATATAAAACTTCTCGTTCTTTGAACCGATCTGTCAAATGATTACATCTTCTCCTAGAAGTGGGCAAGAGACGCAACGAAATCCGTAATAACCCATTTAATATATGCTAGAAGAAGAATGTCCAATCGAACAGACATATGGTAGTCACAATACCGAAGGTGCCTGTTACTACAGATTGGGGATAATATGAGGACTAAAAAGAAAGAAAAAAAAAGAAAATTGAAACTAAATATCGTTTTTTTTCTGAGATTACTCCCAGATGATAGCGAAAACATTGCGAACACGTGAGGACAGGAACTTCGTTTCGAAAGAGAGGGAAAGGGTTAACAGATGCTAACCATTCCCAAGTGCAGACAGAATAGTCTAAAATGAAAGACGTGATTTAATTTACTGCCTTTCTCATGATCATAGAGTGGAAAGTAAAAGAGGTTGCCATTTTATGGAAAACAGCGTTAACAACGCTGTCGGTACAACACGGTGCCATTACAATGCGGTAAGTACAACAACCTTTAGGTGTTGGATTTTAAATCCAGCACCTTCCCTACTGTTGCACACACTGGAGTTGGAATAGTAAATTATACTATTACAAACTCCAGCGCCCCCCTACAGCAAGTCGTTGTAATGACTTGCGTTGTAATGGTACGTGTGGTAACAACGTGGTCGTTGTACTGACCGCGTTGTAAAGGCATGTGTTGTAAATGCATGCATTGTAAACACATGCGTTGTAACGTCATATATTCCCATGTTATCAATCTATAGATCCGAGCACTTCAAAGATCAATTTAGGGAAAGACAAGCCAACAGGTGTTTCGTCGATAGGTCGTAAACACCTCGACTTCTTCATGGCTGTTCGGGCGATATGTGGGTAACCATCCACCCGGTAAATATCAAATCCGTTAGGCAAACTCGTGCCCCACGCAATACGGACACGAGGAACACTCTCCTGTAGATATGGATTTTGACTTGATCTTTTGACCTAAACAACTGTGGCTCTATTGGAACTGGGCACGAATTTGCCTAACGGATTTGATACTTACCGGGTGGATGGCTTGTCTTTTCCCTAAATTGATCTTTCAACTGATTGATGTTGTGAATTGCCGTTTTTGGACTGCTTTCCTTTCGGATTCAATTGTAAAGACATTCGTCATGAAATCAATGTGAAGATTTGGATTATACTATCTGGGCCTGAAAGTGGATTAAAGCGGACCATAACCCACATACTACTGTATTAATGATTATTGGAGTGCTCGGATCTATAGATTGACTTATTTGTGCTCTTCCTCATTGGGGGGGCCGTGTAGGATTGTGGATGGTAACCAATCCTTTCCTAGGAGCACCACAAAATTGTGTGTTAAATACTTCCCCTAATAAGAGTGCAGTGTGCCCATTTGTTTTGCTTTATACCTGGTTACCATATCGTTTCTATTGTATTCCCATTTTATGGTTGCTTTGTATGAGGGTGATGTACCAATCTTGCGCTTTAGCCTAACTGTGTCAAAACTATTTAAAAAAGAGCTATAACAACAATATAATCTTCAAACTCAATTCACTGGTATGTATATAACTTTTTAATTATTTAAAAAATGTACATTAGAAATGAAGATGTATATGAACAGAACACCACACCATCTACTTAAAGAACAACACAGGTTGGACAGAATATGATGATAATACTGCTACCTTTAAGCACAGACTTCTGAAAAATGTACATGACAGTTACCTTCTTATTGCACATCAAAAACTACAATGTTACCATTGTTATAAAGCTACAAAGGTATTGTTCAGTTGCCCATACATAATTCAGTAGTTATGCCATTATGTGGCCTGGCATGTTTGATGATATTTTTAGAAATTTACTATAAGAATTGGTATCTTCTATGATTTAGCATATATCACATTCCTAAGATAGGTATGTGAACAGTTGGAGATATATCCAAAAGGTATTTTCACAATCCAATCGATTTGTTTTTCCCCAGTGTTTCATGATGACTACTACTATCTGATCAACTCAAACTGTATATTTTCTAAATGACGACATTGTAATGTAACAGAGCTTTTTCTTATGTCTGAGAAACACATAAAAGGAAAAACAATAATGAATCCACTTTATGTTATGTTTATTGCATAGATTCAGATATTACTGAAGTAGTCTAGTATAAACTTACCATCTTCAGCCATTGCAGGTGTGTAATAGTTGGACAATGGCTCCAGAAAATAAAAATGTTTAACTTCCAAGCATCACTACCTTATCGTTAGAAAAACTGCATTGAATGTGGATAAGGGATAAACAGTTCCTGTTTCATACTATTGTTAGAGTTGTAAGCTAATAAAATGCCGTTTTACAGAGCCAAAACTATAATCAAATTGTGTTTTACAAAAGGAAAACTGGGTATGCCCCTCTAATATATGCCGCTGTATTCCACTTTGTGACACTACACTATACGAAATGTCAATCCACTTCACTGTACGACACGACACTCAGCTGTATGCCACGTCACTTCCCTCTATCACATGCCACTCTACTGTACGACATCCCACTCCACTGTATGGCAATCCACGTTATGCCCCTCCACTATACGACACTCCACCCAATGACAGGCCACTCCACTGTACACCACTCAACTCTCCAACACTGTGCTCAGTTTATTACACATTCTAACACTACACCAAAACACACTCCACTCAATGACACTGCTCTCGATGACGCACAACTGAACAAGAATCCACTAAATGACAATACACTGTAGGATAGCTCATGGTACACCACACCTGTCGACTCAAACCCACTTCAGGATAGGCCACTGTACGATAAAGTATTCCATTCTAAGATACTCTGCTCTCATGCACTCTATGACACTGTACTCCACGCACTTTACAATATTCTACTACACTGTACAGCACTCTATGATACTCTACTTCACTCTCAAACACTCTGCACTTATCCATTCTACTATACTGTACTCCATTGTGCATCACTGTACAAAACTCTACTACGCTTTATTACACTGTACGCTCCCCCACTCTATGAGACTGTACTACAGTCTATGCCACTTTCCCACACTTTATTCCACTGTATAACTCTGTATGACATTCTAGCACAATCTACGACACGCCACTGAGTAACATACCAATCCACTCCACTCTACTATATGACATGCCACTTCACTGCACGCCACTCCACTGTTCAAGAGGAAAAATATACCACCTTCCCCTTTTAAGCTCACAGTGAAAAGGATGAAAAAAGGGGATCAACTTCCTGTTTCCTGTAATAGATGCTGTTATAAGCCGATCAATAGTTGTTTTACAATTGCAAAGTACCACAGTACTATCGCAATAGTTCCTAGGTGTTACCCCTGTACTTCCCAACTACAGAAAATAAAGCTCACAAAATTAACATATACCCTTATAGGGCTCAGCAGCTTGGTCCCTCAGTCTTAAACAAAGTTAGGAAAGGGCACATAAGGGAAAAGGGTCGGCAAATCCTGACCCCACTAGGGCCATGCTGAGGGTTTTCAAAAAAATCTAACTTAGTTGCAGGATTTTCTTATCCTATTTGGGATCCGTGGTTCCAAAAAGAAATTTTAAAAAAGAAAGAAAGGTTTGACCACATGAAAGACAATGTGGCCAACCTCTTCTAAAGGCTGTAGGCTGTGTTCAGTGGTGGTTGGTCACCCATGGCAGGTGGATGGTTGGCCTAGCCAGAAGCCAGGCCCTGTGGCCAAAATGCCCAAAGCAGTGCACAGTGGGAGTTAGCTACCGCACAGGTCATGGCCAGAGGGGGTTGGCCACCTGTGACACGAGGGTGCATGGTATGCAGGCAACCCCTGTTGTGCAAGGCCATATGCAAAAGCGGTTGGCCAACTGCAGGGGGGGGCAGACCTGGCACCAATCCCCACTGTACAATGCTGAAAGCCATGTGCAGCTGTGTTTGCCCACCCGCAGACAATTATTTGCACAGATTTTTGGAAACAATTCACTAAAAAAAAAAAACATAAAGTGTTACAGTTGGATGTTTTAGGTTTCAAAAACTCCTCAGAAAATCATCCAAAAAACAAAAGTTAATGTGAATATGGTTTTGGATAAAAACACCAAAATTCACAGGCTATGGTTAAGACCACAATCCATAACTTGCATAGCAGTCATGCTTATCTAAACTTGCACAACAAATGCACTGCAAGAAATATGAAAATATATTAGGCAAGGACTTAATGCACTCAGATGCATGGTGCATATGGGGTGAGATTCCACATAAATTCACCTTTGTTGATGTCAGTTCAGCTGTCTGTTAAATTCAATATGTAATATGTAAAACACTTACTACATAAGGCCTCTTTGTGGGTTTACCAGAACATATTCTAAATGCAGAAGCATAAACAGGAAAAACAAGGCTTCAAATCATATACAAGAAAAATAAACATTCCCTCCTGTGTAAACCCCACTTTTTATCAAGTACAATTCAGATTAAAACACAGAGCATAGGTACACATTGTCCTCTTAATGCCTTAATGAAACAGTTGTTCTCCTTTCACTTGTTTAAGGCTTTCTACAACATAAATAGTTTATTGTTGGACCTGGCCCTTTTTGCAGGGTTAACTCCAGATTTTTGCCTTCTGTTGCTGAACCCTTTTAGATTGGCATTAGGACTCTGCACTTTAAACAGCTAACTTGTGCTTGTTCTCTCACCTTCACACATGATAAAATTAGACTACACCTAATTGGCATATTTAATTTACTTGCAAGTCCCTACTAAATGGTACTATCTGTACCCAGGACCTGTAAAATAAATGCTAACTTTGGGACTGCAGCACTCCTTGAGTCGCCCACTAAAATAACCTTTTAAAACATGTCACAAGCCTGCCACTGCAACCTGTAGTGCTGTTTTAAACTACCATTTTGACATGGCAAAATGAAATTTTCACCAGATCTTAACCTTCCTCTTTAATACTTATAAGTCACCCCTAAGGTAAGCCCTAAGGGCTCGTGTGGCAGGGTGCGTTGTATTTAAAAAGAAGGACATATGTACTTAGGTTTTACATGTTATAGAAGTGAAAATTCTTTTTTCACTGTTGTAAGGCATATCTCTCTCATTGAAAAGTACTGGGTTACTTTATTACGTTTGATGAGTGCTAGCGTTTGATTTGGAGCAAATAGACATGTTGTTTACACTCAAATGAATTGCAATTTAAAATGATCTTTAATGTTAAAGTAAGATGTTAAGTCGCAATTCTGAAAATGCCACTGTTAGAAAGGTGGCATTTTATTGTCCCAACCATTTTTGTGCCTTCTGCCAGTGGCCTGGATCAAATGACTGTGAATGGCTCTGCTGTTGGGGGTTTGTGCATTGCTTCCAGACAGTAACCCAATGGGAGCTTAGGTGTGGACAGGATGGTCCTTCCTGGCAAAATGACTAGGGAGAGGCTGTACCCAGCCCCACTTACATTTCAAAGAGCTATGCCTTCTGCATACACAAAGGAACCTGACAGCAGGCCTGCCCTACCTTTTGTTACACCCAGACAGTTTGAAGATTTGACAGGGGAAGAACTTTCCAGAACCAGATATGGAGTTAGGACAGGGAGCCCCCCCACACAAAGGCTGGCACCAGGTATCAATATTGGACCTCTAGAGCCACTCATCAGAACACTCCTGGACGTGTGGACTTTATAGAAGATGAACTGTCCTGCTGCCAGAGGACTGCCCTGCTGCTTGAAAGACTACCTTGCTGTCTGAGAAGGAAGACTGGACCTGCTTGCTTTCATTAGAGGCTAATCAGAGTGACTTCAAGGATCTGCTGGCTGATGCCCTGTGTGGGCTACAAGGACACATCAAGCTTCAGAGGCCTTCTTGCAACTGCCCAGCTAACCTGCTGCAACAGGACCTTTCAGAACCTGCAACTGGACCTACCTGACTTCTGCTGGCCTCTGATGGACTAAGTCATGATCCCAAGAGGTGCTTTCCCAGGCACTGTCCCCTTGGATAGCATCAGACTGCACTATTTCTACAGGAAAGGTGAAAATCCAAAAGTTGGGGTCCTCATGACAAACAGGCCTGTTTGTGCCAAGACTCTGCTGCCCGTGTCGACGCCAATGCAAAGTTTGGGTGAGACATGCTCTTCGTGCTAACAGTGACGGCTAGCGATGACCAGCAAGGCGAGATCGGCACTTTGCGCTACATTAACTGCAGCCTGCAACAACAGCCAATGCGCAGCTACAGCAACGACTGTCCGCAATGCCCAGTCTGCTCTTTGCACTTCAGCAGCGTCTGACGGCGATGCTCAGCCTCCTCCTTAAAGTCTCCTGTCTTGGGAATGGATCTCTTTGCACTGGACTTTGAAGGTATCTTTTCAACGGGACTAACCTTGTGCCAGGATCCGACCTTTGCACCATTACAGTCTGCCATAACTTGTGACTTACCACCCAGTCTAGCCCGATCAGATGTCTGCTCTGTGCTTTTAGGTGCCATTTTCACTACAAATCTTAAAATTGCATATCTCCGGTTCTACTGGTTGGATTTTTGTAATTCTGATGTTATTTTATTCTTTATAATGTACTCAATCTTTCTAATTTTTTTTTTTTTTTTTTTGTGGGCTGTGTATTTACTTTATTACTGTTTGTGTTCTGCATAAATATTTTACACATTGCCTCTAAGTTACACCTGACTGCTTTGTCCCACCTACCAGAGTGTTAAATGCAGGATAATTTAGTGACTTTTGTGGTTTACCCTGGCAAGGACTACCCCGCTACCAATATTCCAATTGCTTACATTTATGAATGGTAAAAAATCTGTATTGAACTTTCAGATAAAATGCAGATATGATGCCCAGAGATTGTTAGAGTCATGCAATGTGAGTATTGAAAAATCTGAAAAGTTTACTTGGCATAATTGAATGCTACTTTAGTTTCTAATGATCGCTGCATGTGCAGGGCTTTGCACTTGCTCACAGTAAAACAAACTAAAATTAGAACCCCCTCCCATAATAACATTGGGCCTGATGCATAACAGTAAATTACACTTTTGACTAACTTATACTTTTGAGTAACTCTACCACTTTTGGATAATAGCAAAATACGAGTGTAAAGTAACTCAAAAGTGTAATAGTAAATGATATATGTAAGTTACTCAAAAGTGTAATTTACCTTGGTGAATGGCCCCTGCAGTTTGTGTTTAGCTCCTAGGCCCTTCAATTTGATGGAGGCATGTAAGTTACACTTTTGGAGTAAATCTACACTCATATTTTGTGAATAGTTACAATGTAGTAAGTAAGTTATGTTTCTGAATCAGGCCCAAGGTATTTACATTCTATTCGTATACAGAATCAGGCTCAGCAATAAGTTGTTCCTTCATGTTTGAAAGGACAGGAGTGAGTGAAGAGAAAAGGGAAATGTTTACGTCTGATGTTTCTTTTCACTCTGGAGGAATGTTTTGGGATTCTAAAGCACTGTGAAAATAACAGGGACATCTCTTGGAGTTACCAAAAGGCGCAAAAAATGAAAGTACCTACTCTAGCTTGAAGACCCAATGCATAACGTGTCCCTGATTCCGATTTAAAGTTTCAGCAAAACCCAGTGAAGTATCCAGGACATTTTAAATAATGGATTTTAAAAAGGTCCAATTTTGGAGTAGCATGCATTGCTGGGGGTGAGGGTAATGCCCCTAAAATAGTTATCAGGTGCGCAACTGCCAGGAATGCAGCTGAGTTTAGAGTTTACCATCTGTGCTAGTGAGCATAGTGTGTTAGCAGATATTCACTGAAGAGTTTGGAAGGAATTTCCATTGCAGAATAATTTTTTTAAAAGTCTATATTGTGCACTGCAAGACACAGTTAGGCAAGGATAGTAACTAAAAAGGAGATATCTGTAGACAAATCTCTCAATTGCTACTCTGGAAATAATCAATTTCTTCAATATCACCACATGAGCCAGTAGTCGCAGAAAAGCGATAGCAGCACTGATCTAAAACATTATGAATTCACGTAAACAAAAGATTCAGTTTAGCTAGCTATTCTTAAATTATTTTAATTGTGTCACATGCTGCAAAGAGATATTGTGCTAAAGAATTCTTGCCCGTCATCATTAACTATGATGCATGTTATGCCTCACAGCCTTAGGGTAGTCTTCCCCCAAACCTTTTGCCTGCTTGCCCCCAATTTCGCCGAATTCTTCTTGTTGGCCATAGGACTCTGAGTACTTTACCACTGCCAACTAATGCTAAAGTGCATGTGCTTCTCCCCTAAAACATGGTGTGATTGACTTATCCATTATTGGTATTCTCAATTTACCTATAAGTCCCTAGTAGAGTGCACTACCTGTGCCAAGGGCCTATAAATTAAATGCTACTAGTGGGCCTGCAGCACTGATTGTGCCACCCACACAAGTCGCGCTTTAAACATGCCTCAGGTCTGCCACTGCAGAGCCGGTGTGTGCACTGCCATGTCAACTTGGCATTTAAAACCCCTTGCAAAGGCTTAAACTCCCATTTTATTACACATAAATCACCCCTGAGTAGCCCATTGGACAGGGTGCTGTGTAATCAAAAGGTAGAACATGTACTGTGAAATTTGCATGTTCCATAGTGAAAAAACACCCAAATGTGTTTTCACTACTGCAAGGAGGTTGCATAGGTTAACATTAGAAATTCTTGTTTACACTTATAACTTGCAATTCCTGATGAGAAGGAGTAGGTCAGCCATGTTTCATGTCATTTGAATGGTAGTAAATAAATCCTCATTACTGGTAAGTTGAATTTATCAATACCCTTTCAAAATTGCCACATTTATTTTTGGTTGGTCAAGTGATCCAACAGTCTTATTAGAAAAAAAACAGAAGAAACTCACATCAGATAAGAGTACAGTTGTATACAAATTGTATTACATAGAACATAGAACTTGTAGGTTCACAATCAAAATGAAATGTCCATAATAATAGCATAGCTAAGGTTAAGGAGTAGGATGTTTCCTTCTCCTTAAACATAGCTATATTATTATTTGCAGCCTGAGTCTATAACATTGCAAATAAATGGATGTTTCATTTGGATGGTGAACCTACGCAAGTTAAGAGGAGTCTATGCCACTTGAAGATCCTGGTTTTAACTCCTTATGAACTATGTCTATGAGGGATCTTACTCTGGAGGGGTGACGGTGTTTATTTAATTGATTTAATCGATTCCTATGAATTTATTGATATATGTGTTTCTATGTAATACAATTTGTATAAAACAGTATGCTTTTCTGATGTGAGTTTCTTGTGTGTTTTTTTGTTAACACTGTTGGTTCTCATGACCAACCAAAAAAAAAACTTAAATAAATCCTTCAGGAACGTTGTTAGTTGTAACTGATTTAACCAGTTCCTCTGGGTAATACTGGATTGCCCTGTGTATGTTTAACACTTTTAAAAACATTACTTTTTTCTGCTCTTAGTCCTGTATGCTCGCAAACTTTCTCCAATACACGTCTGGGGTGGATGATAGCTGGACTTTGTGCATTCCTTCTAGACTACTGATTAGACCTTAATTGAAGTAGAAAAACAAGCAAGACTGGGAGAGTAATGAACCTAGGTAGGTTGTTACCCAACTCTCAAATTGACTACAGCAGGTAGCCCTTTATATAGAGTATTTCTGCTGAATCATACATACTAATTATGTGACCGACAATGGACATATACGGCCTATTTGAGCAACATTACACAACTATAGCCAAGCCTCACACACTCCTACATTTATTGGTGCATTGTTCTGACTACATGTTTTTTGTGCAATCGGACTACATGTTATTTATTTTGTGCAATCTTACTACGTGTCCTAGTTCTAAAACCTCGACAGAAGCAGAACACATGCTCCTGTTGCAACGTATTTTAGACACTCCGTGTGTCTTATCTCTCCCTACTAAATTAACCTCCAAGCTGATTGGTTGCGTGCATCCCTCCCCTATGTTCCTCCCCTTACTCGGTCATTCTACAGAGGAACTGTCAATACTGGCTTATTTGTTCTACTAGTGACTTCTTGGCTTGTTTTTTTTTTTTATTACTGGCTACCATCAGCATGTATCAAACATTACAGCTGTTCTCTATCTGAACTTGTCCACTGTAATTCATTAACTTAAGACATTTGGCATGTGCTGCTGCCTGATCACGTACATTTCTGTGTGTGTGCAGGTGAGGTTTTTCAATGGCATTTTCTTAAGGTCCACCTCCTCACTTTCTATACTAACAGTTCCTATACTAACATTCCCCCTTTAGTTGCTTCTTCAACTATCTCAGATGTTGTCCCATCTTCTTTCATCTTTGGCCTAGGGCTTGCAATTTATCTGTTAACATATATTCCCTTTCACAATTTTGTGACTGCGCTTTTACAGCAATGTAATATTAATTGGAAGATATAACACATAAGAAACAGCACCACTATTAATGCAAGTAAGGATTTAAACAGTACGGATAACCAATTAGGAAGCCAACTAAACCAGTTTGAGAACAACTCATCTGGAGCACCTCCTTTTTATGCATAGTCTGTTGTAAGTCATGTAAAGTCTATATGGCCTTAGTTAGAGAGCCGTTTTCAGCATTGTTTCCTGGTATAAATTTGCAGTATGCATTTCCTATTTTTGCACAAACTCCACCATCGAAAGCTGTGAGTAAATCTAACACATATCTGTTTTGTGTTACCACCATTCTCATGGCTCTTGTTTCTTCTTTAATTGAGTTGAAACCATCTTCTCTATCGTTCATCATTTTTAAAAGTTCACACCTTGTAATCTGAAGCCACCTTGCATTTGCTTTTATTTGCAAGGTAATGATGGGTATTGACCCTCCTGCATTAACTTGGCTTTCACTAAAAAGTCAGAAAGTCTTGTGGGATATGTTTGCATATGTTCCATAAAAGATACTCAGTTTTTTTTGTTCTTTTTTGGTGTAGAAGGGTATTATTTTTGCTCATTAGGTGTTTATGCAATGCTGAAATATCCTCTCCTGGAATTTTTTGCACCGGCGTATGCAGAGTCACCAGGGAACAGACGCCATTTCAACCGGGTGGTAGTTGGGCATAGACCTTTTCCCCACACTGTCAGTAATAATCCATTAGTCCGGAGGTCCCTTGTTGTAAACATCCTAGATTTTTAGTGGTGCTGCAGCTATGGTTGATCCCCACTGGAACTGTACCATTGCCCCTAAAACATAAAAAAAGTGTTAATTTAATCACTTTTATATTTTTGGAGTAGGGCTAACAGTGATGTAACTAGAGGCATATGTTTTCCAAATGGGCATATACCCTTTTGTGTGTGTACCATTTAGCCCCCCCTCCCACAGAGACCTTCCTTGGCAAGAAATTATGAGATTGTGACTCCATCCCTCCTGTGAATAGATGGATCCATTTATTAGCATTGTTGGTCTTATTTCACACCCTTCTTGGGGAGTCTCAGGAATGTCTGTGTAATTATTACATCTAAGATTGGGATCATATTACTGCTAGTTTTACCCACTGTATCATGTATTCTTTTAGGAATTCATGTCTTATATAACTTCCTAAAACTTTTCCTCTTCTTCCCATCTCTTCTAGTTTTTCACATAGAATGGATCTACTTGTTATGATTTTGGTTAAACTGTCGCTCGTTTCATAGGCAGAGGCGTTTGTGAATGTGTTTGTTGTTTGGAATAAATAGGGATATAGTTGACCTCTCATTCCACAGGCAAGCAGGTGTATCAAGCAGAGGGTGATGTTTGGGTTTACCTCTTTTGTTAAGTATGGAATTGGGGCAGATGTTGAGTGAGGTATTGATGAGTGCACGTAACATGATGCATTTGTGGTCTGTTCTCCAATGTTTTTCATATGTGCATACCATGTGTAATCCTTTAATCCTATATGAATCTTGCCATCCTTAGTTTAAGTGTTTGAATGTACATTATTAATTTCTCTAATTTCCCTACGTGTATGCTTATTTATACTATCTTTGTCACTATTGCTATTATTACCACCATTATTGTTGCTCACTAATTCTTTAGGTGAACCAATAAGATATATATACACACACAACCCAGCCGTGCATAACAGAAAAAATGACAAAATAATTCATATTTCATATTTCTTTGATGTGAAACAAAAGTCCAAATGAGGATGTCTCCGGATGCTTCTCCTTTCTTTGGCCTTCCTCCTTTTATTTCCTTTACATCTCCTGGTATTAAGCCTTGTTTGTCCGTTGTATGTGTGTAAGATGTAACCATGGTTTCCTGTCTTTCACTTTCAGCGCTGTATCTGTTGATTCAGTGACTGTCTAAGGTCCTTCAAACTTAGGGTCTTTCAACTTCCTGCTGACGTTCTTGATGTATACTGTATCTCCTGGTCTTGGGACAGGGTCTGGTTCTACTGGATAGTTGAAGCTCTTTTGTTGGTACCGTAAAACCTGTTTAGAAAACAGTTCTGCTGCATTTGTTAGATGGGACAAATAGTCATACTTTTCTTTTCCTAGTACCTTGCTACTTGCTTCAGCATCTTTTTTTCATCTGGATGGAGGATGCTGTATTTTAATAGTCCTCCCTGTCACTATCTGATGGGGTGTGAGGTAGTTATTGGTACTTGGTGTGTTTCATAGTGAGAATAATGCAATGGGAAGGCAGTGTAACCATATATTTTTATTGTTGATGATATTTGGCTAATTTTGTTTTTTAGAAGGCCATTAAGGCATTCTACAATTCTATTACTTTGTGGGTGATAAGCTGAAGGCAGTTTATGCCTAACATTTCTGTGATATTCTTGAAGATATTGTTTACAAAATGAGTTCTGTTATCTGATCTTATTGCTTCTCGGACCCCCCATCTTGGTATGACCTCTCTTACTAGGAAGTTAGAGGCTGATTTAGCATCACAGTGTAGACATGGGCCTGCCTTTATCCATCGTGAGAATGGACAGACTACAACTAATAGATACCTGTAGTTATTGTACTTATCTAACATATCGACAAAGTCAATGTGTAAAGCTCAAAAAGGACCCTGTGGGTGTGGTTTTGTTGATGTGATGACCTTTAAAGTTGGTTTGGGGGAGTATTTATGACCGGCTTGGCACACACCTAAATACATTGTCACCATTTTAAGGAACTTTGATATGAACCAGTCTGATTGCATCTCGTTGCACATTGGCGTAGTGGTGGTGTGTGCAGGGTGATGTATTTGATCCAAAGCAATGATCAATAGCTGTTGGGGCATCACTGGTTTACCTGTAGTGGCTTGTCTGAATATCCAGTCAGTGCTAGATTGTTGACATTTTCTCTGTTTCCAGAGATCATTCTCAAACTCAGATGCTGCCTATTGCAGTTCTTTGAGATGCAGCTGAGAAGTCTTGACATACAGTGATGCTCTGGATATATTTATTTCATGTCTTATTTTCTTCATACTCCTCTTTTTGTCCTGCATAGAAAATTTGGTGTATTGGTTGTGTGCCTCTATCTGCTTCTTTAGCTGCTTGATCTGCTAACTCATTTCCTCAGGACACAAAGTCCTGTGCTCCTGTGTGTGCTGGACATTTCACTACTGCCACTCTAGTAGGTAATTCTAGAGCTTCAATGATGAATTCTAAAATATTTCTATGTGCTTTTGATGTACCATTGCTTTGATAAATCCCCTTTTTTTCCACATAGAGATACTAGAATGCACTGTGGTGGTGGCATATGCTGAATCCGAATACACTGTCATATTATCTCCCCTCCCATGTTCCAGGGCATCCATCAGAGCTATGAGCTCTGCTGCCTGTGCTGAACAATTGGAAGGCAGTGTTATTTGCTCTTCTATCAAGAAAATATCAGTGTATCTTGCTCTCCACTACCGCTGCACCGGTATGTCGTATTCCTGTTTCTTGTGGATGAGCCATCAACAAAGTATTTTGTACTGTTGGGTATTGGCTCTTCTTCTGCCCTTAGAGCCTCATCGGGGGAAAATGTGGAGCAGTCATGTACTTCATCTCCTTCCTGTACTGGGTGTACTATGAATGTGGCTGGATTTGCAGTGTGCCATCTCTCTATTTTCAATGAAGGTAAGGATAATATTATTCATAACCTAAAACCTCTTGTGTGGTTAATGTGCCTTTTGCTTTCTGTATTATGTCAAGCACTGCATGTTCCACATACAAGGTAAGAGAAGAGCAGATAATAGGCGTGCTTTTTTCAACAACAAAGTCAGCGGTTGCAAGTGCTTATTTACATGGAAAGTGTCCTTTTATTATTGGGTCTAATAACGCACTGTAGTAGGCGATTGACTTATGGCCCAAAGGATATTTTTGTGTTAGTACTGCTGTCATGATTGTACCATTACTATGGCAGAAAAGATAGAATTCCTTATTGTAATCTAGTGTACCAAGCACATGGGCAATACTTAATTCCTTTTAGTTTCTTGAACATAGCTGTTATTTTCTCTGTCCAGTGATCTTTTCTTTTTTTTGTTTTGCCTCTTTCATTCCCTGCAACAATGGTGCTATCAGTGAGCTGTAGTCAAACACCCACTGTCTGACATGATTACAGAGGCCTACAAATTGTTGCATCTCTTTCACTATTTTGGGCTCTGTCTTTTTCTTGATACATTCTACTCTTTCTGGAGTAACCCTTCGCCTGTAGTGGATATTATTTGGCCCAAGTAATGCACTTCAGGAGCTGCGCATTTACTTTATCTTTTTCAACTCTGTACCCTCTTTACGCTAAGATGCTTAACAAACTGGTTGTATCTTTTCTGCACTGCTCTTCTGACCTGCTACTTATCAAGACATAGGGGCACATGCATCAAGCCTAAAAAAAATCGCAAAATTAGCGATTCGCTAAATTATGGCGTTTGCGACCGCAAAATACAGTTTCGCAATGCATCAACTGAAAAATAGCGAAAACCCAACAATTCGCTAATTTAAAGAATCGCAAAACATTCTGCGAATAGTATTAGCGAATCGCTATTTGCGCCCCCAAATAGCGATTCGCAAATAAGGAATCGCAAAAGAGATGCATGAAAATTCGCAAATTGCGAATTACCTGAAATTCGCAATTTTGCGAGTGCAAAATAAGAAGGATCACAACCAGGTGGTAATCATGAGTGCAAATCAGATACAGCTGCAATTCTACTTAAACCCATTGAAACACACCCAGAATTAGCTACCACATCTCACAATGGCAGGGATGTACCTGTTGGCGAGGAGGATGAGGCTGCTGGCTGCTGGACACAGACGGAGGCGAATCAATGAGCGCATCTTCAGAGTCCGCATAACTTTGCTAGGACAGCAAGAGGATGAGATATACGATAAGTATAGGCTCAATGCAGCAATGATCCATGACCTGATCAATGAATTGGATCCCATACTGCAACGACAGACACGTAGGACCAATGCTATCCCAACGCATGTGCAGGTCCTATGTTGCCTACACCTACTGGCGTCAGGCAGCTTTCAGGGGGTCATTGCAGTAGCTGGAGGTGTGTCGCAAAGCACACTTTCAAGAATATTCAAAGCATTCCTTGATGCCATGATGGCCAGGATCGGCTCACACATCAAGTTCCCCACCACCGCGCATGACCTTGTGAAAACAAAACAGGAGTTTTACCAGATAGCTCGCTTCCCACATGTTATAGGTTGCATCGATTGCACACATGTGGCAATATGTCCCCCTGCAGCACAGGAATACATATACAGAAATAGAAAATGCTATCACTCCCTTAATATTCAGGTTGTTTGCAATGCCAAATACATCATCACTGATATAGTGGCTCAATTTCCTGGGAGTGCACATGATTCATATATTTTCAGGCAAAGTGGCATTCACACCCGTCTGGTCAGGGGAGAATTTGGAGAGGCACATCTGCTTGGTAAATATGTGTAGGTGATACTCACAGTCATTGTACGTATGCCAATGTCAAACTGCCACTGACCCTTTGCTTACCCACATGCAGGTGACAGCGCATACGCCTTGCGTAATTACCTTCTGACGCCTTACCTCAATCCCACAACTGCCAACCAACAGAGGTACAATGCTGCACATATATCAACAAGGAACATCATAGAGCGCACATTTGGGCTGCTGAAGAGCCGATTCAGATGCCTCCATAAGACTGGTGGAGCACTTCAATACAACCCTGAACAATGCTGCAAGCTAGTAGCAGCATGTGCCATGCTGCACAATATAGCAACGAGGGGTGGAATGGAGATCGAGGTGTCTGACAGCGACTCCGAGGATGAGGACCAGCAAGTACCACAGCGCCGTGCAGCACAAGGGGCAAGTGCAGCAGAAGGGCGCAGGAGAAGATTGGACATCACACAAAACTATTTCTGAGGTGAGTAATGATGACACAACAGTGTATATTACAATCACAGAACGGTTTATTCAAAGGAAATATGGCATGAGTGTCGGAGCACACTTTCAATGTGGCCAGTGGCACAGGATTCTTAAGTAATGGACATAAGTGTATTAAAAATAAATAATGACTTGTCAATCAGTCAAAAGGTCCGATCACATCCATGGTTACGTCACCATATCGGTATGCAATTGTAAATAGCAGGCTAGCGCTTTCTCCCACGAACACCCAGACGCCTGTCAGAGACAGCATCCTCATCCCTCATGTTGGAAGCTGAGGGGGTACTGCTGCGTGTGTTGCGTCTTCCTGCAGTGGCAACTGGCATAGCTATGCTACTCAAGCTTGAGGCCCCCTCACTACCCTCTTCCTGCGTGGACATGTTGGCCCCAATTGTGGTAGCATTCAGCAGTTCCACTGCATTGGTTACCTGGTCCAGTGCCTTCGCCACATCCCCGCTCCAATGGCACATTTCTGTTTGCATGGTCACAGACCTACGTGCCAGCAGTGCAGTTGATGTGGCCAGCCTATTGTTGGATTTGGCATAGCTTTTGAGGTGCTGCATTAGTTGCCGATGGTTTCTTCTCTGTGATGCATGTCCCTCCTGCATAACCTTGGTCATTTGCTGCACACTATCGCACAGTACTGCAATGTTGTCTGCCATCTTCCCAATTTGTAACTGCACTAAACGTGTGTTCTTGGTCTGCAGGCGCTGCATGCGGAGCATCTGTCCCTCAAGACCACCCCAGACATAATTTGGTTGCTCCTCCTGCTGTGTTCTGCGTGATCTGGCTCTTCTACGCCGGACACTGACATTACTTCTGCGGACCTGTGTTTGTGGATTTGGGATGGATGTGGCTGGGCCATGCCTGGACTCATGTGGTGCATTTGTCTCATCGTCAGACTCCATGGTGACCAGTGGTGGGACAGTTGCCCTGCGTGTGTGTGGGGCACTGGATGGATTTGTTGGCAACACCGGTGTGTCCATATCCTCAACTGCGCTGATGTCCTGTATGTCCTGGTTGTCACTATCCTCATCTTCTACACGTTCTGCATCTGTGAGATTTAACAGTGCAAAACCAGCATTAATTTAAGTATGGGATGTCATGTCACAGTGATCATATTTTTACTTTGGCATTAAATTTGGAATATGTTCACTGTTCTGAGTTGTTCTTAGCCTATTTGTGTGTTTGACATTGTATATGCTTGACCTGCCTACATCTCCCATAATGCACTTCCCTTCATGGATACATTGTGTACTGGATGTTCTGAGTGTGCACTTGTGCTGTACTGGGGTGGTGTACTACCTTTATTATTTAGGTCAATGGTAACATGCAGTCATCTTACCTTCAGATGTGTTTGCTGCTCCTGACGTGTCTAGCTGTGTCACACCGACAACAGCTTCAGGCTGGATAGTGGATTCAACCATTTCCTCCATGGTAGTGTTCCCAGTGTCTATCGGTGTTCCCCCTCCTGTCTTCCTTGCTTCCTTCAGACGGGCAGCTATGCGCTCCTTGGCCCGACTGCGCATGTCGTACCATCTTTTCTTCAGGTCGTCGATGGTGCGGTGTGTCACCCCACTGGCATTCACCCGGTTCTGGATCCGGATCCATATTTTCCTTTTCTCCTGCTCTGCCACTTTCAATGATTGTTTCCCAAACAGCTTATCATGGCTGTGGACAACTCCCTCAATGAGTGTGTCACTTTCTTTTTCTGAGAATTTCATTTTCCGCTTCCTGCCTGATTGGCTGTCCTCTGCTGTTTGTGTGCTTTCCATTTTCTTGCAGTTACCAGGTTTTTCCAATTGCTCAATGCCACTGCTAGTTAGCTCCCAGAGCCAGCTCCCTCCTCTCCCTCTGACTGTGAACTGGGAATGGGGCTTGTGCTGCTCACTTCCTGGTTCTGATGTCATCAAGATGCATCACAAATGCGACTTCGCTATTTGCGAATTCGCTATTTGCGAATTCGCAAATAGCGAATTCGCTATTTGCGAAATCGCTATTAGCGAATTCGCAAATTTAGGATTCGCAAGAGAAATTGCGATTTTTTGCGATTCTTTATTTTTTCGCAATTTTTTTGTTGCATCTGTTTTTGCGATTCGTTATTTGCGAATCGTTAAAATTCGCAATTAAGGATTCGCAAAATTTTACATTGATGCATGTGCCCCATAATCCACATTTTGTAGCAGCACAATGTCACACTGGTGGTTTGAAAGGTCATTTTTGACTACCCTGTTTAATATACTAGGGGACTCACAATACCCCTGTGGTAGGCGAGTATACAAACAGTGGAATCCACTATAGGTATTGACTTTCGGGATTTTGGGGGACACTATTAAACATTTTTCAAAATCAATCGCTGAGAAGTGTGTTTCATCAGTTGGGATGTTTGTCAATATTATTGATGGATCTGGTACCACTATATTATTTAATGGGCAGAGATCTTATACCATCCTCCAGATACTCTCTTTTGATTTCGGAACTGGGTATATAGGAATATTACAGGGCGAGATTCCCGGATATATTACCCCTTGCTGCATCAATCCTGCAATAGTAGGTGCTATTCCCTCATCTGCCTCTTTTGACAATGGATACTGTTTAACCCTAGGTAGCAGTGCTCCTTCCTTTATGGTGATTTTTGCTAGTGTTGCTGTCTGTATTAAACCTACATCATATGGTCCTGTTGTCCACAACTGTGGTGGTACTTTTGCTGAATCTTGGTCTTTCATAGAGTTGGGACTTGGCTTGGGTGTGAATGTTCTTATCTCTAATTCTACCCGAATCGCTACTGCACTTTCAAACACCACGGTGGAAGTTGCTGGCTTATTGTCTTCAAACAGTTGTTCATCAAGTAGGTCTCGTAACCTTAGTCTGGGGTTCATGAATATTACACATGCCCAGGATGTTTATGCTGGTCAGTGGCCAATAATATACCATGTGGGGAGTTATTTCAATTCCATCTATGGTTATCAAGAGTGGTGTGTCTTGCAATTGCTGTGATTGGGGTATTCCTTGGCATCTGAACAGGAATTATTTTGTCATTTCCACAAGTCTTCCCTTCAGTTGGGGTCCATTTGCTGTTGTAGAATATACTGCCCTCAGAAACCCTCTTTCATCAGTGGGCCTGGCTCGGTATTGCTTATTGACCTCTGCTCTCATAAGTAACACCATTGCTCTTTTTTTTTAAACCCCGGAGGTTGTGCAGACCATTGTACCATCCCGAAGTAAAATGTATTGTCATATTTAGTTTGGACATCAAATCCCTTCATAAGAGATTAGCTGGAGATGATAGAGAGCATAACAGTTTTGCATCTACCAAAGCTCCTCCTATATCCATCTCTACTGTTTCTGTAAGTGGAACCGTATTTACTGCCCCAGAGAATCCCTGCGTGTCAATAGCTGTACTTTATAAGAGGATTTTTCTTTCTTTAATGCATGATTTTGTTGCCCCTGTATCTACTAGGAAGGTATATGGGATTTTGTTTATAGTACCTGTCACAGTGGATTCCTTATCCGGTCTGTGTGTTACCGATAAAACTGGACACATTGGAAAGTTCTGTGGGCCTCTTATTTGTATGTACTTTTGGTGTTGTTGGCCATTGTCTTCCATATTCCGATAGAATGGATTCGTTCCTGCCATCACTATTATCTTTCCTTGTCTTTGCTGTTTTAGGGGCCTACTTTGTTGCTGCTGGATTTGTGTACCCTGATTCTGATAAACTTGGAAGTTATTTTGTGGGGGGGCTCAGAATTTGTTGTCCTTGCCCCTGTATCAAAGCTATTTTGCAGGGGTGTGTTCTGTATCTGTTGTCCTTGTCCCTGTATCTGCATCGCATGTGCCTGCATGTCTTATTTTTTGTATCTGTGCACTCTTGCCATGTGGCCCATGTTATGACAGTAGAAGCATTCTATCGACTTTCGGTTGCTCATATTTCCTCTAAGACTTCCTATTCCCCTTCCACCACTTGACTGGTTCCCTCTCTAATTTTCTGCTGTTTTGCAACATTAAATTTAGGAGTGCTGCTGCAGCCAATACTGCCCCTTCTGTTGCTGTTTTTTCAAAATTTGTGTTGTATTAGTCTGGCAGCTGCTCTTTCTTTTTCTGTTTGTTTTTCTTTCTCCTTCTCTTCCTTCTTTTTGTAAAAGTGTACAATATGCACTAGGGTTTCTATCCAGGGCTTTGTTTCCAACCCCACTATATTATCTAAATTGACCTGTGCATCAGTTGGTAACCCCCTTTTTACTATGTTATAAAAGAATATAGTGTTACTTCCCATATTTCTGTTCTGTAATTCTTAAACTGGGATCCATCAAACGTATTCTCTGTAAGTTTTTCTCCTGGAATTCTAGCAGTTTTGAAAATGTTGTCGGTTTGACTCCCAATTAACCCACTCAAAGGACATTTTATGTCTACTATAGCTAATGTCATCCCTGCAGTATGTCTTTCAAAGCTATTGATTCACTTATCTGCCCCATCTGACAGGGGTGGTAACTTCTTTGTCCATTTGTGGCCATGGGATATAATTTAGCTGGCCTGCTCTTTTCCGAATTAATAACTGCATTATTCTACTATTTATTGTATAGGTGTCCATATCATTATATCTTTACCTGCCATGGATCCCTTGTTGAATTTTGCTTCTAGATTGCTGGATTGAATACTTTTCCAAACTGTTAGACATTTTTGCATATTATCATAATTCCAGTCTGGGTCCACCTTCCCTCCGCTAATGTATCGTTCTGCTATTGACATGTCGTCTGGGTCAAACAATCTTTCCCTGGGCCACGGTTTCCTCTGTGGGACCTGTCCTTCTGTCCATCCAGCTAAATAATCACAGAAGGGGTTCGCGTATTTATCCCCTTCTTTTTCAGATATTTGTTTAGGCATGGGATCTCTACTTCTTACTCATTCCTTATCTCTCACAATCAATGCAGCGTTGGCAGTGGAGCTCATACTTCTAGTAGTCATTTCTGGTCTTCTTGCTTGCTCTCTTAACTGTGCCCATAACCTGTTTGCTACCTTATTAGAATTTGCTGTTCTCATCCTTCGTGCTAAATTGTCAGTGGCTGGGAGAGTGATGAACCCAGGTAGGTTGCCACCCAACTCTCAGCTTGGCTATAGCAGGTAGCCCTTTACATAGTTTATTTTTGCTGAATCATACATAGTAAACATGTGACTGACAATGGATATATATGGCATATTTGAGCAACATTTCACAAGCCTCCCACCCTCCTACATTCATTGGTGCAATCTTCTGACTTTATGTTGTTTGTGCAATCTAACTATGTGTTATTTGATTTGTGCAATCTGACTACATGTCCTTTTTCCAAAACCTCAGCACAAGCAGAAAGTGTGCTCCTGTTGCAACACATTCGATTATCCCTGTCTTATCTCTCCCTACTAAATTGACCTCAAAGCTGATTGGTTGCATGTATCCCTCCACTGTGTTCCTCCCGTCACTCGGTCATTCTGCAGAGGAACTGTCATTACTGGTTTATTTGTTGTACTAGTGACTTCTTGGCTTATTTGTTTTATTGATTACTGGCTACCATCAGCATGTATCAAAGGTTGCAGCTGTTCACTGTCTGAGCTTGTCTAGTGTAAGTCATTAACTTGAGGCATTTGCCACATACTGTTGCATGATCATGTGCATTTCTGTGTGTGTACAAGTGAGGTTTTACACTTTTGCAGCGTCCCCCTCCTTACTTTCTATACTAACACTTTCTACACTAACAAGACATCCACACAAAAAGGGAGGTTAGGTGTGACTAAGTAGCCATCCACATCATGATTGGCCATCTAGGGCAGGATGTGTTGTGTAGTTTCCACTAATCAGTAGGATGACATAAACTTAGGATGCTGCCAGACTGATTCCATGCACCCCCACAGGATGTGTTGTCCCTTAGAGCAGCTATCTCACAGTGCTACGATTAGCATCCCCTGAACCTAGGCAGGGAGTGAACAGTTCTGGCAACTACTAAACATGACAACCCTGTTCCCTCAGGAACCGAGGTGACAGACCTAGAATCTTTCACTCAGTCATCCCTTCTCACTTTTGCTCAGAGAAATATACAGAGAATACATGAAGGGATGTTTTTCAATATTTAATGAACCGTAGTGATTCATGTATAGAAGATATATGCTGCAATGAATAATAGACTGAAGCAGACAAAAGTTATAATACATGTCAAAACAGTGAATAATATGAAGAGTTCCACCATCTTATTGACAAAACTTTATATAGGCATACATATACAATATTATAACAATCTAGCATACTCCTACGATGCAAACCATAACCTACATGTCAAGGATGTAAATGTATGGTCTGTCAAGAAACCCCCTTCTGGATGATCGAACCACTTTACCCGGTGGGTAAGAGTGTAGGACCTCGTCTTCATCATGAACTGAACACCCCTCGTGGAGATGTCAGTCAGCTGTTAGGAGAAAGCTTCAGCATGCAGGGACCCCTCAAAGTCAGCAGAGAGTCTCCTCTGATTGTATTTGGAAACAAAAAGTTATATGTAAAAAAAGGCATCCTTGCCTTGGGCCAAGATTGTAATTGGGCTGCCATTGTTTGTATTCCACCGATAGCTGCGTTGCCATATGAAAGTAATAACAATCACATTTGTATCATGCATGTGAGGGCCTTGCACGTGATACCAAGGCAGTTCGATAGTGTTCTCACAAACTTCTCTGTGTCAGCAAGGTCGGTGTTCCTGAGAAACTAACCCAAGTGTCATAAGTGCAAACGTGTGTCAAAAGTCGATGTGACAAAGTGAAGCCAAGTTTATAAAAGAAACATGTACATGTACAAAATTCCTCTATTTCCCATCAGGCCTAACTCCGGCACATGACAGATGGGAGGGAAGAGCGGACACGCACACCTGAATAGGCTGTGTCCTGTCCCCACACAAAGGGCTGTATATCCTCCTGTTGTGAGTTTGGAGCCCGCTCTGAGAGGAAAGACATTTGTTCATTATAAAATCCCTCTTTGAAGTTACCTCCACTTCAAAGGCACACTGGGTATGAGTACTAGGACTCTGACCCCCCCAAATCAGACACTACTGGACCGGTGAAGTAACTCTGCCAGGAGGAAGGTCTGCTGTGCTGTTACAAGGACTGCCACTCTGCTGGACTGCTGCTCTGGAACAACCCCTTTTCTGCTGTGCTGCCCTGTTGCCTGCTACCCTATGCCGTGCTGAGGAACTAAACACTTTAACTTAAACCCAGAGTGATCTCCAAGGGCATGCTGGCTTGCCTCCTGTTTTAAGACTCAGCGATATCAAACTCTTACACCCTGCCCCTGTGCCTGGCCCATTGGAAGTCGAACCAGGTACTTGCTCCAATGGAACGACTCATGCTCTACTATGTGAAGCTGAATCTACATATCTATATATTGCACTTGGAACCAATGCATCGCCATTGGAAACAGCGCATCAGAACCACTGCATCAGAACCATCGCTTTACTGCCACTGTAGTGAGAGATGATCAACGCATCTCCTCGACTGCATGGAGAAACCAGGTGCATCGACTCGGAACCAATGCATCTCGTAACTGGCACCTCATCTTTGGAACCGGTGCATCGCCAACGTTGCATGGAGAAAATCGACACCTCAACTGTGGTATTGACACTGATGCATCACTTAGCTGCACACTGCATCTCACTGTTGTGACCAAGATCAAGGTACATTTTTTTTTTTATTCTTGCATTTGTAAAGCGCAACTGTTACCCAAGGGTGTCCTGGCGCTAGCTATAGTCCTCCAAGTATAGCATAGATTTAAAACCAGGGTTATACTTTAAAAAGCCAAGTTTTCAAGGCCTTCCTGAATGCCAATAAGTCCGTAATACTTCTTAGATGGAAAGGGAGGTCATTCCAAGCCTTGGCTGCTCCAGCCACAAAACTTCTACCTCCTCAGCTGGCTTTTTTTATAAGCGGTACTGACACCAATTTTGCTCCAAGGGAGCGAAGTGGTCTTTTAGGCACATACCACTGGAATTGTCGCTTCAGATGGTCGGAACCTACACCTTGAAGTGCTTTATGCACCATACAAAGAGATTTAAACTGTACTCGTTTCTTAACAGGCAACCAATGAAGTCTTCTGATCTCCCCGGAGACTGAAGCAAATTTAGAGGTGCCAGTAACCAGTCTGGCTGCCGCATTCTGCAATAATTGGAGTCTATGCAGAAAACGATCCTGCATATTCAGATATAGACTATTACAATAGTCTAGCCTTGACATAGTAAGTGCTGTAATGACCGTTCGTTGACTGTCCTTTGGTAGAAAAGGCAATATTTTCTTACAAGTTCTCAAAACATACGACGTGGCCGATGTTACTGCGTTCACTTGGTCACCAAAGTTGAGTTTATCATCGATAAAGACTCCAAGGTTTTTTACTTTCCTAGTGGGGGTCGGGAGAGAGCCCAACGTATCCGGCCACCAGCTTGGGGCCCAAAAATTGGGATCAGTGCCGAACAGGATGACGTCTGTCTTACTAGAATTAAGTTTCAAACAGTTTCGAGACATCCATTTTCCTACAGCATCCATACAGTCGTGGAATCGTTTTACTGTCCCCCTATCCTGCCCAGGTAGCAGCAACACCACGATTTGCGTATCATCAGCATACGACATGAGGCAAAACCCAAAGGATTCAATCAGGGGAGCCAAGGAGGACACATAAATATTAAAAGGTGTAGGTCTCAAAGATGACCCCTGTGGGACTCCACAAGGGAGCGAAAAAGATTTGGAGCAGAATTCGCCAAGTGAGACAGTTTGCACTCTGTCTGAGAGGAAGGACTTCAAAAGTTGCCATGCTTTCCCCTGGACTCCACACTCCCGCAACCGGTCCATCAACAGGTCATGATGGACCGTATCAAAGGCCGCGGAGAGGTCCAGCATAATCATAGCGGCCTTACCTCCCCAGTCTAGAACTGCCCTAATCTCCTCCGTGGATTTTAAGAGGGCCAACTCAGTGCTGTGCCCCTCTCTAAACCCATATTGCGTGGGATCCAATACTTGCACATCTTGTAAATGGGCACTCAATTGTGCATTCATTCTTTTTTCTACAAGTTTGGCTGGGAGAGTAAGTCACAAGATAGGGCGAAGACTGTTCGGGTCCTTGGGGTCCAGATTGGGCTTCTTAAGCAGGGGTAGAATTGATGCATATTTCCAAGCTTTAGGAAAATACCCTTCTGTAAACATTGCATTAAAAAGAGAGGTAAGGGTCATGGCAATAGGTTCCGGGGCCAGTTTTAATACAGCAACCGGACATGGGTCGTAAGGAGATCCTGATTTAGCTGTCATCAAAAGCTTATGAGTGTCCATGGTGGATAGAGGTGTGAACTCATCAAGAGTAGAGTGGAGGCTACAGACTGGTTTGTGTCCCTCTGCTAGGTCCCTTGTCACCTCAATTGTTGGACCTTTGAAGGTAGAATAAATGGCCTCAACTTTATTGAAGAAAAACCTAGCTATTTCATCACATAAAACCTGACTCGTGGGAATACTTGGTGGGCAGGGATGAGCCAGGCTAGTTACTGTCTTAAAAAGCTCTTTGGCCGAGTTTCTTGCCAGATTAATTCGATTGGCGAAAAACTCTTTCTTTGCCTTCAACAATAGTTGTTTATAGGTCACCAGGCTTTGTTTATACACATTTTTCTCAGAGCCCTCGTACTCTTTCCTCCAGTTCCTCTCCATACGTTTGCAGATCAGTTTTTGGTCCTTACGTTCCTGTGAATACCATGGAGCTGAGGGGCACGCCCTATTGGAAGATAGAACTTTCTTTGGGGCTAACTTATTCCCGGCTGCCTCCAGCCAATTAGTGTATAGAGTATTTGCC
Organism: Calotriton arnoldi; assembly: GCA_963921515.1. Lineage (NCBI taxonomy): Eukaryota > Metazoa > Chordata > Amphibia > Caudata > Salamandridae > Calotriton > Calotriton arnoldi. The sequence continues at coordinate 654,367 of CAWUFW010006271.1, forward strand.
TCCTCTATATCTGTAGGCATTTGGTGTAACGTAGAAATAAGCAATTCTACTAAATCATTAGCCTCCACTTTACTCCATGCCCTAAAATCTCTCTTCCCCTTAGTTGGCTTGCCAGCCCTGTATTGATTAGGAATGGCTAACTCGAATAAAACTGCCACATGATCTGACCAGGCTAGGGGCAAAAGACCCGTGAAAGAAAGATGAGGATTGTTGGAGAATATACCATCCAACGTGTGCCCTGCCATATGGGTAGGGCCGATAACTAGCTGTCTTAAATCGGCGCTGTTCATAAAATCTAACAGGGTCGCAGTATCTGGTTCTGAGTTTGCCTCCAGATGAAAATTAAAATCTCCCAATACAGTATATGAGTTGGCACACAACCCCTCTTCCATCAGGTTTCCCAAGGATGTTGAAAAAGGGCTCCTAGGACCCGGCGGCCTATAAAGGAGGATGCCCTTGAAGGTGTGGTGATGGGAGACTTTGAGGCTAAAGTCCAATGCGTCACATTCTGCATTTGAAACAGTGTAAAAGGTCGCACTTATTGACTTATGGTAGATTACGGCTAGCCCCCCCCATCCTATTCTGCCTATTTACAGTATGACAGAAATAGCCGGGGGCGTGGCTTTGACTAAGTCTGGACCAGAGGCCTCATCTGTCCATGTTTCGGTAATAAAGGCCACCTTTATTTCCTCCTCCTCAATTAGTGTAGCACACTCTACACTATGTTTTACCAAGGATCGTGCATTCAATTATATGCACTTTAACACCTGTTTTTTTGATCGACCCTTACTGTCCTTATCGGGATGTTCTCTGGGTTTAATAGCACCGTAGGATAGTTCCGGTAACCTAATATTACAGTTTGGGCAGGTTATTTGGCTGTATGGGGACCCTACACTGGTCATAATACATAAACATCCATTAGCTGTACCCTTGACGTTCAGGCTTTGCAGCAGATTGCTGGAATATTGCAAAATGCTAACCTTACCTGATTCCAAACGAACAGGGGTCATGGCGCTGAGCGCGGGCTGAGCGCGGGCCGAGCGCGGATGGGCGCAGACGGGCTTGCCTTTGGCGCGCCAGCCTCGCAGATATATAACGTCAGGGGCGGAAACACCAGCCCGCTGACCTTAGTTCCCCAAAATGGCGGCCCGCTTTGTCTGGTGCGGCCCCCGATAATGGCAGGAGTTCGAGTCCCAAACGGTGCAAAAATACTAGCGTCACAACAGTTATTTAAAAAACACACCTAATTTAAAATCATTAAAACGTAATACAATGCCCTGTGCATATGTGCAAAAAAGAAGAAAACAGGCCAGCTACATCAGCGTCCCTCCCGGTTCAAGCCTCAGGAGGACGTATCAGTGCGCTCGCGCCAGCCTCGCAGATATATCGTATGGGGCGGAAACACTAGCCCGCTGACCTTAGTCCCCCCAAAATGGCGGCCCGCTGTGTCTGGTGCGGCCCCCGGTTATGGCAGGAGTTCGAGTCCCAAACAGTGCAAAAATACTAGCGTCACAACAGTTATTTAAAAAACACACCTAATTTAAAATCATTAAAACGTAATACAATGCCCAGTGCAAATGTGCAAAAAAGAAGAAAACAGGCCAGCTACATCAGCGTCCCTCCCGGCTCAAGCCTCAGGAGGACGTAGCAGTGCAAGCTCGCGCCAGCCTCGCAGATATATCGCCAGGGGCGGAAACACTAGCCTGCTGAATTTAGTTCCCCCAAAATGGCAGCCCGCTGTGTCTGGTGCGGCCCCCGGTAATGGCAGGAGTTTGAGTCCCAAACAGTGCAAAAATACTAGCGTCACAAAAGTTATTTAAAAAACAAACCTAATTTAAAATCATTAAAACGCAATACAATACCCTGTGCAAAAAAGAAGAAAACAGGCCAGCTACATCAGCGTCCCTCCCGGCTAAAGCCTCAAGAGTAGGGGTGGGCGGAATTTGCGTAGTCGCGCTACGCAAAGCTCCGCGAAACGGTAAAAAATCTCCGCGAGCACGCAAAAGTTCCGCGAACACGCGGAATTGCTTGTTCCGCCCGTTCGCGATGCTTTTTTCCTGTTCGCGAACGCTGTTTGCGTGCTCGGGGAGAAATATCTCGCGAACATGCATTTTGAACAAGCAAAAAACTCCGCGAAGCCGCGGATCGTGGAATTTTTGGCAATTTCGCGTTCTCTGCGGAACGCGAAATTACTCAAATTCCGCAAATTCCGCGAGCGGAACGGAATTTACCACCCAGGCCTACTCAGGAGGATGTAGCGGGACTTGCGTGGCTCCTATATCCAGCCAGAGCTCCATCGCAGTCGACCTGAACTCTGCACTTTGCCCCTGTCTAGCATGACCAGGCAACCCTGTAGGCGCTTATTGCTTCTAAACACTATTTTTCACCTTTAATCTTTAAAAATTCATATCTTGACTTCTACTTATTGGTTGTTTGTCATTTTGGTCTTGTTTAATTTACAAAAGCAGTCTATTTTTCTAAACTCGTGTGGAGTCTTTTGGTGGTGTTTTAACTGTGTTACTGTTTGAAGCATTGCACAAATACTTTACACATTGCCTCTTAACCCCTTCGCTGCTAGCCCCTCCCCCCTCCCATGCTAAACCTTTTTTGGCTATTTGGGGAGGTTCATGCTTAGGCCCCTGTAACTTTTTGTCCACATAAAGTATCCATGCCAAATTTGCGTCCTTTTCTTCCAACACCTTGAAGATTCTAAAGGTACCCAGACTTTGTGGATTCCCCTGGAGGGGACCCAGAAACTAGCCAAAATACAGCTACATAAAGTGATGGAGAAGAAAGCATTTTTTTCCTTGCAAATGGCATCAACAAAGTGTTTGTGGTACTGAAATCACCATCTTCTCAGTTTTCAAGGACAGGCAGATATTTTTGTCAGAAAACCAAAATTCTTCACACAGTTTTGGCATTTTACTGGGACAGAGCCTATTTTTGCTATATTTTGTGCTTTCAACCTCACTCCAGTTAGTGGCAGAAATGGGGGTAAAATGAATAATGGATCCTAGAATGCTATACATTTTTGAAAAGTAGACAAAATTCTAAATTCAGCAAGGGGTCATTTGTGTAGATCCTTCAAGTTTTTTTATAGAAACTAACAGTTGAAAATAAAGAAATATTGAAATTGAGTTGAAAAAAACAGCCTTTTGTGCCAACGTTTTCACCTGTAACTTCTTTTAAATGTGACAGTAACTGAGCTGCATCTTGCAATGGTTTTTGATTGTGTATCGGGTATGTAGCACTTCATTTGGTAAAATATAAAGAGTGAAAAAAAGTACCAAGAAAACCAATATATTTTCAAAATGGTTCAAAATGGGAACAAAATATTAGTTTAGAAGCAGTGGTTATTTGCACATTTCCAAAACTGTGGGTACCCATACAAGCATGTGAATTAGAGGTCATTTTTCAAAATGTCTTATTTTTTTCAAATTGTCTTGCATTTGGAAAGCAGAAATGCACAGAAAGTCAATTGTTAATAACACTTGTTCTACTATTCTGTGTTCTCCTAAGTCTCCCAATAAAAATGCTATCTCACTCGCGTGTGTAGGCCTAGTGCCTGTGACAGGAAACGGACCAACACGCAACATGGACCCATCACATTGTTCCAGTGAAAAATGACACTTTTTAGGCAAAGTGCCTAGCTGTGGACTTCAAACCCTAGCTCTGTACGCACCTAGAGAAACCTAGCAAAAATATACATTTTCGGAAACTAGACATCTAGGGGAATCCAGGATGGGCGACGTGTGTTGCTCTCACCAGGTTCTGTTACCCAGAATCCCTTGCAAACCTCAAACTTTGCAAAAAAAAGCACATTTTCCTTATATTTCTGTGATGGAAAGTTTTGGAATCTGCGTCGATCCACAAACTTCGACCCTCCCAGCATTCCCCAAAGCCTCTCAATAAAAATGGTACCTCACTTGTGTGGGTAGGCCTAGTGCCCGTGACAGGAAACAGCCCAAAACAAAACATAGACCCATCACATTTTTCCAGTGAAAACTGACCTTTTTTTTAAATGTCCCTACCTGTGGATTTCAAACCCTTGCTCTTCCTAGCACACCTATAATTGTTTTTTAAAGTAGACACCCAGGGAAATCCAGGATGGGGTGTCTTGTGTGGCTCTCACCAGGTTCTGTCCCCAGAAACCCTTGCAAACCTAAAACTTTATTAAAAAAACTCATTTTCCTCAGATTTCTGTGATGGAAAGTCCTGGAATCTGCTTGGATCAACAAACTTCCACCCACTCAGCATTCCCCTAAGTCTCTTGATAAAAATGGTACCTCACTTGTGTAGGTAGGCCTAGCGCCCACAACAGAAAATGGCCCAAAACGCAACGTGGACCCATCACATTTTTCCACTGAAAACTGACCATTTGTTTGCAATGTGCCTAGCTGTGAATTTTGAACCCTAGCTCTGCCGGCACCTAAGGAAACCTAGCAAACCTATACATTTTTTGAAAATAGATACCCAGAGGAATCCAGGATGCGGTGACTTGTGTGGCTCTCTCCAGGTTCTGTTACCCAGAATCCCTTGCAAACTTTAAACTTTGTTTTAAAAAAACACATTTTCCTCACATTTCTGTGATGGAAAGTTCTGGAATTTGTGTGGATCAACAAACTGCCACCCGCCCAGCATTCCCTAAGGTCTACCGATAAAAATGGTACCTCACTTGTGTGGGTAGGCCTAGTGCCCGTGACAGGAAACGGCCCAACACGCAAAGTTCTGGAATCTGCGTGGATCAACAAAATTCCACCCACTCAGCATTCCCCAAAGTTTTCAGATAAAAATGGTACCTCACTTGTGTCGGTGGGCCTAGTGTCCGCCTCAGGAAATGGCCCAAAATGCAACATGGAGCCATCACATTTTTCTAGTGTAAACTGACCATTTTTTGCAATGTGCCTAGCTGTGGATGTGGAACCCTAGCTCTGTCGGCACCTAGGGAAACCTAGCAAACCTATACATTTTTGAAAGGTAGACACCCTGGGGAATCCAGGATGGGGTGACTTGCGTGGCTCTCACCAGGTTCTGTTACCCAGAATCACTTGCAAACCTCTAACTATTTTTAAAAAACACATTTTCCTCATATTTCTATGATGGAAAGTTCTGGAATCCGTGTGGATCAACAAACTTCTACCCACCCAGCATTCTTCAATGTCTCCCGACAAAAATGGTACCTCGCTTGTGTGGGTAGGGTTAGTGCCTGTGGCAGAAAAGGGCCCAAACCTATTGTGGAGACATCAAAATTACCTATCACAGAACAACCTGGTTTTGCAAGGGGGTCATCTGCGTTTTTGGTCCCGGGCTCAGTGGCCATCTAGGGAAACCTACCTAATGCAGTCATTTCTAGAAACTATACAGCTGGGGGAGTCTAGGGAGGTATGGCTTGCATGGATCCCCCAAAGTTTTCTACCCAGAATCCCTTGCAAACCTCAAATTTAGCTGAAAAAATCAAATTTTTCTCAATTTTCTTTGTGAGAAATTTGTGGGATCACTGGGATGACACAAATTCCCTACCACCCAGCATTCCCACTGGTCTCTTGATAAAATGCGGTGACTTGTGTGGCTCTCTCCAGGTTCTGTTACCCAGAATCCCTTGCAAACTTCAAACTTTGTTAAAAAAAACACACCTTTTCCTCACATTTCTGTGACAGAAAGTTCTGGAATTTGTGTGGATCAACAAACTGCCACCCGCCCAGCATTCCCTAAGGTCTACCGATAAAATGGTACCTCACTTGTGTGGGTAGGCCTAGTGCCCGTGACAGGAAACGGCCCAACACGCAATGTGGACCCATCACATTTTTCCAGTGAAAACTGACACTTTTTTGCAATATGCCTAGCTGTGAATTTTGAACCCTAGCTCTGCCGGCACCAAGGGAAACCTAGCAAATGTCTACATTTTTTAAAAGTAGACACCAAGGGGAATCTAGGATGGGGTGACTTGTGTGGCTCTCACCAGGTTCCGTTACCTAGAATCCGCTGCAAACCTCAATCTTTGTCAAAAAACACATTTTCCTCACATTTCTGTGCTGGAAACTTTTGGAATCTGCATGGATCAGCAAACTTCCACCCACCCAGCATTCCTCAAAGTCTCCAGATAAAAATGGTACCTCACTTGTGTGGGTAGGCTTAGTGCCCGCGGCAGAAAAGGGCCCAAAACCTATTGTGGAGACATCAAAATGACCTATCACATCACAACCTGGTTTTGCAAGGGGGTCACCTGCGTTTTTGGTCCCGGGCTCAGTGGCCAGCTAGAAGAACCTACCTAATACAGACATTTCTTGAAACTAGACAGCCGAGGGAATCTAGGGAGGTATGGCTTGCATGGATCCCCCAACGTTTCCTAACCAGAATCCCCTGCAAACCTCAAATTTGGCTGAAAAAATCTAATTTTTCTCAATTTTCTTTCTGGGAAATTTGTGGGATCACTGGGCTGACACAAATTTCCTTCCACCCAGCGTTCCCACTGGTCTCTCGATAAAAAAGGTACCTCACTTGGGTGGGTGGGCCAAGTACCCGCAGCAGGGAAGGGCACAAAACGTATTGTGGAGACATCAAAATTAATAATCACAAAACGACCTGGTTTTGCAAGGGGGTCACCTGCGTTTTTGGTCCCGGGCTCGGCGGCCATCTTGGGAAACCTACCTAACCCAGACATTTCTGAAAACTAGACAGCCGGGGGAGGCCAGGGAGATATGCTTGCATGGATCCCATAAAAATGTTTCCACCCAGAATCCCTTGCAAACCTCAAACTTAGTAAAAAACACATTTTCCTCACATTTCTGTGATGGAAAGTTCTGGAATCTGTGTGGATCAACAAACTTCCTCCCACCCAGCATTCCCCAAAGTCTCCTGTTAAAATGGTACCTCACTTGTGTGGGTAGGCCTAGTGCCCGCGACAGGAAATGGCCCAGCACGCAACATGGACCCATCACATTTTTCCAGTGAAAACTGACCCTTTTTTTGCAATGTGCCTAGCTGTGGATTTCAAACCCTAGCTCTGCCGACACCAAGGGTAACTTACAAAACTCACACATGTCTGAAAACTAGACACCCGGGAGAGTCCAGGGAGGTGTGACTTGTGTGGATCCCCCAAAGTTTTCCTATCCAAAATCCCCTGCAAACCTCAAATTTAGCTGAAAAAAATAAACATTTTCTCACATTTCTGTGTGAGAAAGTTGTGGGATCACGGGGCTAACACTAATTTCCTACCACCCAGTGTTTCCCCAGGTTTCATGATAAAAATGCTACCTCACTTGTGTGGGTGTGCAAAGCACCCGCGGCAGGGAAAGGCCAAAAATGCCCCAAACATATTGTGGAGACATCAGAAATACCTTTCACAAAACGACCTGGTTTTGCAAGCGGCTCTACTGCGTTTTTGGTCCCAGGCTCGGCGGCCACCTAAGAAATCGTACTTAAACCAGACATTTCTGAAAACTAGACAGCCAGGGCAATTGCCCCGATATGCCCCCAATGGGGGACGAAAGACTGTGGCTATGTTTTTGTGGGGGTGGAGGCATTGGCAGCCCCCACCCCTACATACAAAAAAAAAGCCAGGGGGCAGATCAGGGGCTATTGCCCCCATCTGGTCCTAGGGGGAAGAAAGTCTGTGGCACTTTTTTGGGGGGTCGGGGTATTGGCATGCCCATTCTGGGCAGCTCCGGCCCCTGAACTTTGAAAAAAATAATACCTGGTGCCTAGTGGGGGCAGATATGGGGCTATTGCCCTCATCTGCTTCTTGAGGGGACAGAAAGACTGTGGCAATTTTTTTTGCTGTGGGGGCATTGGCTTGCCCATTTAGGGCAGCCCCCAACTTTACGTATAAAAAAATAATAATAATCCCTGGTGCTCAGTGGGATTCTGCCCACCCAAAGGTCAGATCAGGGGCTAGTGCCCCCATCTGCCTCCGGGGGGGGGGGCAGACAGACTATGGCATTTTTGGGGGGAGGCATTGGCATGGCCATTTGGGGCAGCCCTCACCCCTGAACTTTGAAAAAAAAAATCCCTGGTGCCTAGTGGGCTTTCTGCCCCCCACAGGGGGGGCATATAAGGCGCTCTTGCCCCATCTGCCTCTGGGGGGGGCAGAAAGACTATGACATTTTTTGGGGGGTGGGGCATTGGCATGCCCATTCTGGGCAGCCCCACCTTTACGTATAAAAAAATAATAATAATTCCTGGTGCCTAGTGGGCTTTCTGCCTCCCCAGGGAGCAGATAAGGGGCTATTGCCCCATCTGCCTCCTTGGGGGGGTGGTTAGAATGAAGGGTATACCCAAAATCACTGGGACCTGGGTGTAGGACTGTATAAAGAGTAGTGGTCCCAGTATAGATACATCAAAACAGTGTAGCAAAATGAAATTCACAATCATAAATCAAAATAAAGAGAATAAAGGAATGCTCAAGTGTTATTTAATCACACTGAACAAAGAGAACATATTTCACAAAACACATTGAAAACATCGTAGTTGTGCCCACAGGACAAAGGGAAAGGGAAAGGCAGTGACATGAGTGAGGTAGTGAGGTTAGTGACAAACATTACTCATGAATATAACCATCAAATTGTTGGGCATGCTATTCATTGCCACAAACTCTTAGCATCAAGACAAAAATTATTTTAGAACAATGAATTATGTAGCCATGTAACAGATCAAATCACAGTGTAAGCATACACTGTTGACGGTACTGGCATCAGTAGTGTATCGACGTTTCGACCCTGATAGTGTGTAGGTATTCTTGTCGACCTTACAATCGGAGTCTCCTCAGGACAAGTGGTAGGTGAGAGGGTGGCTAAAAGGGCACCATATCTGACTTAAGGAGGGTCCTCAGAGCGCACAATATGTCGTCGAGGACAGAGAGGGCTGAATGGCTCCGAGAATATGAAGGATGAGAGAGAAATGAACACTCAAGAATGAGGGTTGGTCTCCCAAAGTTATTAGCTTATCTTTGAATCACGGTTGCACCGTCAATTCGATAGTGGAAGTCATCCACAATCCTACTATTAATTTAGGAATTACTCCTCGTGTGTTAGGCTTGATTCCCCTGAATGACCTTTCCAGAATCAAGCCTAACACACGAGGAGTAATTCCTAAATTAATAGTAGGATTGTGGATGACTTCCACTATCGAATTGACGGTGCAACCGTGATTCAAAGATAAGCTAATAACTTTGGGAGACCAACCCTCATTCTTGAGTGTTCATTTCTCTCTCATCCTTCATATTCTCGGAGCCATTCAGCCCTCTCTGTCCTCGACGACATATTGTGCGCCTCTGAGGACCCTCCTTTAAGTCAGATATGGTGCCCCTTTTTTAGCCACCCTCTCACCTACCACTTGTCCTGAGGAAGACCCCGATTGTAAGGTCGACAAGAATACCTACACACTATCAGGGGTCGAAACGTCGACACACTACTGATGCCAGTACCGTCAACAGTGTATGCTTACACTGTGATTTGATCTGTTACATGGCTACATAATTCATTGTTCTAAAATAATTTTTTGTCTTGATGCTAAGAGTTTGTGGCAATGAATAGCATGCCCAACAATTTGATGGTTATATTCATGAGTAATGTTTGTCACTAACCTCACTACCTCACTCATGTCACTGCCTTTTCCCTTTCCCTTTCGTCCTGTGGGCACAACTACGATGTTTTCAATGTGTTTTGTGAAATATGTTCTCTTTGTTCAGTGTGATTAAATAACACTTGAGCATTCCTTTATTCTCTTTATTTTGATTTATGATTGTGAATTTCCTTGGGGGGGTGGGCCAGAAAGACTGTGGCAATTTTTTTTTGTGGGGGGGGGCATTAGCATGCCCATTGTGGGCAGCCCCCACCCCTGACCTAAAAAAAAAGAATAGTGCGCCTGGGGGGCATATTGGGGGTTACTGCCCAATATACCCTCCTGGAGGGGGCATAAAGACTGACTATGATACTTTTTTATGGGGGCACCAAAGATCCTTGCCCAAGGGGCCGCTCCCTCCTCCCCGGTGCCTAGTGGGTGGATCCCTGCTTGGGGATTGCCCTCCGGGGGCGATCACAGGGTGTAGCACAGGTTAATTTATGGTGTGTATCTGACTTACGCTGACTAGGTCAGTGGTTCCTGCTTGGACAGGGTGCATACATCTGCCAAAAAAAAAACTCAATTTCTATCAATGCTAAAGAATGCCTCTCAGACAGTCCATGTGGCATAGAACTTTAATTTATCAGTGCTTGTAATGAAAAGTGTATTTCCCCAGTCTATCTGCTATTGAATATTTTCTGCTCAGCTACTATGCTAACAATGCCAACAAACAAGATGCCTAACATCAATCTATTTGCTTCAAAATAGCTGTGCATTATCTACCATGCCCCAACTTTGTCTGCATGTCTTTATCACTCTACATATTCCTTCTCTCTGCATGTCCAATATCCCACTGTAGGGCCCATGTCTTTCTAAGTCCCTCTTCTCTATGTCTTATTTATGAGTATTTAAGGGTATTCCACAGGAACCTGGGTATTGAATGGTGAGAAAGACAATGGTTCCCTCAAATTTAAGTCAAAGTTGAGGTGGGCGAGCCAACAAATAAATCGGGAGAGCCAAGACGGGGCCAAGCTAATGGTCTGCCTTGGCTCTCAGAGCCAGAGCATGAGCTGAGCATTGAAATTATTGGCATGTAACTCATAAATCAAATGTCATATATAAATATAATGAAGTTTCTTCAAAATTTAAAAAGTAGATTTATTTAACAGCCAGAAGTGTTTCATTTTAGTACATTAGATTATGTCACCGCCTTGAGAGGTATTTAGTAAAAGTGATAGGTTTTAATCATAAACTTTAAAACATTTCTGTGCCCAAACCCCAGAGCAATGCCATTACTATTATTAAGCTAAGCAGCAAGTCAGTTGTCTCGTATATCCTAAATAGGCAACACATGGAGGCTTGATGAGATAACATATTTGCCTAGAATGACACAATTGGCTCCATGTAGGCCAGATTGAGCACAGGTTTTCTTGTTTCATATTGTGCATTTCAGCCACTAGATGGATATCTCTTTCTCTTGCCCATTTTATATCAAAGGTTACTGCTTTTTCTTTAACTCTGGACACATTCTAGGTTAGAGCGTGGGAGGCAGGCAGAAACCACAAGAAAACATGGCTCATTTTGTTTCTGACCTGTAAGGAGAAGTTGGGCTTGTCAATACTCATCCACAAAAACTAACATTTCCTCCAGAATAATTTCTTCAACAATTGTACACTGTCTACATTATTAAAGAATTTCAATAACTACAGTTAACTCATGATATATTATGGCCATACCAGAAAGAAAAGGTACTCCAAATGACATAGACGCAGAGCAGGTGGTGTGAAACTGGTAGTGAACAGTACAAAGCACACAGGTGATGCTTAAAAACCAGCTGTTTTGGCTGTAGAAGACAACCCACATATAAGTGTGAACCATCAACTCTTCTAACTAGATGCAGATATTCAATAGCAATTACATATTAAACGTTATATTTAATTAACCTAAAAGCGTTTTACTAAATGAAAAATAATCAAAGTGTCATTTATTTTTTAAATATTTTTTTTTATTATATTGATAAAGAATAACTATATACAATTGTTTGGGTCATGCGAAGTGCTTGACTTACTTCAAGACAGGACTGCAGTACGTTTGAGTCTGTTTTGACAGCTTTAGTTCTGTAGTAACTTAAGAAGTGTATTTTGAGAACTGTGTTGGGCCTGGCCCTTTTTTGCAGGTGTGTCCTCAAACCTTTTGCCTCCTATTTTTCTAACCCTGCTTTTTTTCGGCTTTAGGACTTTGGGCACTTTACAACTACTAATCAGTGCTAAAGTGCATATGCTCTCTGTGTAAATTGTGATTACGATTGGTTATCCATGATTAGCATATTTGATTTACTTGTAGGTCCCTAGTAAAGGGCCTGTAAATCAAATGCTACTAGTAGGCCTGAAGCACTGATTGTGCCAATCACATGAGTAGCCCTGCAAACATGTCTCAGGCCTGCCATTGTAGTGTCTGTGAGTGCAGCTTTAAACTGCCATTTTGACATGGCAAGTGCACCCTCTTACCAGGACCTAAACCTCCCTTTTTCTACATGTAAGGCACCCCTTGGTAGGCCCAAGGAACCCCCAAGGGCAGGGTGCAGTGTATGTGAAAGGGAGGACATGTGCTGGTGTGTTTTACATGTCCTGATAGTGAAATACTGCCAATTGTGTTTTTCACTACTGCAAGGCCTGTCTCTCCCATAGGTGAACATTGGAGCTGCAGTGTAACACTTTACAATTATAACTTTCAATTGGGAAGAGACAGAGATTTGAAGTTTGGGCTCCCTGAGCTTAGAATTTAAGAATGCATCTTTTAGTGAAGTTGGTTTTTAAACTGTGTGTTTGAAGATGCCACTTTTAGAAAGTGGGCATTTTCTTGTGTAACCATCCTGTGCCTTTGCCTTCCTGTGGAATCAATGTTTGGTTTAGACTGACAGAGGCTTTCACCAGGCTGATGGGTCTGCCTGTGCTAGAGCAGTGGGAGAAGTTGTCACTGACATCTGAATACGCCTGTGCCTGTCCTCTCACAATGCTGTCTCCACCCCCTGGAGTGTGTCTGGAGCCAAGGCTGAGCAAGGCAATAACTTGTGAACTACAAAGACTTTCCTTTGAAGTATGCCTACTTCAAATGCCAAAAGGGGTATAAGTATTGGACCTACAAATCCAGACTTTTAGAGCACTTCTGGTCAAGAGGAGACTTGCCAAGGAGAGGAGCTGAAGAGCTGTAAGGAGGAGTACTGCCCCTTTGCTGTGTGCCGCTTTGCTGGGTTGGCCTGCAATTGCTGCTTCTTCTTTGGAGAGGAAAGGAACTGGACTTTGCTGTGTATCCTGCTTAAGAATGTTCGCCAAGGGATTGTGTGCGCTTGCCTTCTGTTAAGAAGTCTCAGGGCCATCAAAGACTTCATCTGCAACATTCCTGAACTCCATTTTGGTTAGTTCTTACCTGCTTTGTAGTGCCAATTCCAGTTCTGGGCCCTTGGAGGTTGTTCTACTGTTTAAGACTATTATAATTGACACATCGCTCTTTAGCACCTGTTTTTCTGATGCAGCACCGCCGTGCATGAGAAATTTCCATGCACCGCTGCCATGAGACTAAAGAAATTGACGCTGCACCTGTCTGCAGCCAAAGAAACCACCATAGCCCTAGTTTGGGGCACCATGTTTCCGAAGTCAGAGAACACCACACTGACACCAACATAGGCCCTGCTCTGCGGCTGAAAGAATCAATGCATTGTTGGACCGCGGCTGAAGAAATCGATGTAGCGTCTGTTTGTTACCACAGCATTGACATCCAGCATGTCCGGATTTCAACACATCACACCTGTGCACCAAGATTTTCTAACGCATCACCTGCACACCAAAACCGTATTGAAATTCCGCTCATTGCTTGCCCTTACAGTCCAGATTCACCTCTAAACATCTCCTGCATGCAGCAGAACTGACGCATCGCCTCCCTAAGGACTCAGGAACTGATGCATCCCTGTGTTTTCTGACGCATCCCTCCTCTGCGGCTGTTTTTCTTTGTGGATTTTGATGCATCTAAAGCAATTTGTGTAAAATCACTGCACCCATAGAGTTCTCTGGACAGAATTGCTAAAACCTTTAAAAAGTGATATTTTGAGTTGTATATGTAAAATTTTTGTTGTTTTGGTCTTTTTTGGTTTAGATAAAGAATATTTATTTTTCAAAACTGGTGTGGTATCCATTTGTAGTGTTTTCACTGTGTTTCTGTGTGTGTTATGTACAAATACTTTACACATTGCCTCCGAGATAACCCTGACTGCTCATGCCAAGCTACCAAGGGGGTGAGCAGGGGTTATCTGGGTGTGTAATCCCCGTACCTTGACTAGAAGGAAGGGTCCCTATTTGAACAGGGTGCATACCACTGTCAACTAGAGACTCCCATTTGCAACACAATAGTCTAACATTTTTATGAGTATGTTTTGTATTACCATGTCCCTGTCAAACTCCCTCTTTAGTTTCACTAAACCCCGCCCATTTTGTAGTAATTAGTCTCCATTTTCCCACTGCTCTCCCTGGTCTCTGCCACATGTACTATACAGCAGTCTACTTACCTGTGCAGAGATCTCAACACAGAAAAGACAGGCGAGAGGAAGTCTCCGGCCATAGGTTTGTGAATTGAAATTAGTTGTACATGAGTAGTACTACTGCCATACTTGTTTACATACTACAAAATGTAGTTTTTAGTTGGTTTCCCTGCTTACACTTAGATATTTATGTTCAGTCAATAGTGAATGCTACTCATCCAAATCCATCTACTACAATCATAGTTTCCAATGTTCACAATGATCATTGTAAAATTTATGTCCAAAATATTTTGAAACATTTCAAAACATAAAAATGAATAAAAGAGTTCCTTTCTGCTTACTTGGATTCAATTTAAGACGGATGTAATAAGTTATATTCTTGTGTACTGCCACTGCATTCATTCCCCCTGCAAGATTCGATGTAGAGGCTCGCAAGGAAGGCTACCTCCTTCACACTAATGGAAGGTGAGACCAATAAAAGGTCTCCCTAGTTCAAGACACACAAAATCATGTCCGGGAAAAGCACAAGATCTTCTTTTTGACTGGACCAAATCTATCAGTGGCTTTTGAGACTCTGCCAAAAGACAGCAACGTCAAGACTAGGGAAAATGGCAAGAATTGGACATTTGCTCAGATGGCCAGGGACTTTTGCCCCTATAGTCCATCATGCCCACGATCCCTTTCTCAGTGCACAATCACACCCTCTCTGCATCAGTCTTTAAATGCACCCATCCCTCTCTGTCAGCTTATCTCTCTCTCTCTTTCTCTCTCTCTGATTTATCTCTCTATTCTTCCATTTTACCATTACAAGTATGAGCCAACAAGAAGTCGGTGCAATGCAGTGTTCTGTGCTACTGTCAAATAAGTCAGGAGTGAATCACATTGTTACATAAATTGTTTTATGACTCGTAGGTCAACAAGGGTGTGTTATGTGCATTAAGTTTTCAGTTAATACACGTATTCTGTTCCCATAAAGTTTCTTTAGTGCTGCAGACATTTGTTTGGAGTACTTACTGTTATATTATTATTTTTATCTTGAAAGCTGCATGAGAAAGATAGTGTACAAGGTGTACAGAGAGCATGAAGAAAAGAGCTTTATGATTGTTTGCCTTATTGTTTGATTAGACAGGCTTAACAAACACTCCAGTTATGTCCTCAAGGCCAGATGCACTTTAAATACACAATAAGTTTGTTAGGTGTACAGAGTCAACATTTACACATTATGGCATTGTTTGTTTTAATAAAGCAAAAAATGTATATTGATTTTGAGAGGGCACATTTTTGTGAAGCATAGTTCATTATTATGGAAAATAAAGTTAAAGGTTATTAGAACATTGGAATATTGAGCTCTCAACTGAAGACAATGAAGAGGCTTAGGGCCAATATTGGCTGCTATATACCTTCTGCTCAAACATTTCAATGCTTGTCTTTCTGTTTCTCTATATTTAAGAATATTCTACCCTCTGAGGGTGGAATATTTAAATAGCATTAAAGTCCTTCTGCCTAGAGTTATACCTGCTGTCATACCTGCTGTCATAGGCCATCTCCCTCATTATAAGAACACTTTACCCTCAGTGGAAGGCATATTCAAATATTATTGAAGTCCTTCGCCCCGGATTATACCTATTGTCAAATACCATCTCCATCATTATTGGCCTGAGCCACAGGATAAGGGCCTTTAACAACCATTATAGCACCCAGGAGTGGGCTATAATTCATGGGATTCTGTAATTTCTGTATAAACAGCAGTCAATAATATCTTTATAAACTGTGACTTGTGACACACCACGTCGCCAATTACTAAAAATGACATCAGAACTTGATTATTATAAGGTTATTACAGTTGAGTTCTGATGTCACATTGCCTGCTGCCAGCAGTCAAGGTAAAATGCAGGTCAGGTTACAGAGCATAACTGGAGCAGCTGTTTAAAGCAACTAAAATGGAACATTGCTTTTCTGCTCTATTTTAATAGCTTACAATGCCAAGCAGAGAGAATATGCTTATTCATTGCACATCTTTCTACACATTCCCAGCCACCGCAGCTTTTTTTTTTTAAATTGACTTGATTTAAACTGTTTCTAATATCTGTTAGCAGCAAATATCAATTTTGATGTGTGTAATTTTGCACTAGAGGTTTTATTTTTATTCTTCATGTTTGCAAACATGCTCGCTTTTCATATGAAAGAGATACACACCAAGGTTTTAAGTGTGTTTTGGGAAAGATGATGGTGTGACCATATATTATATAGGATAAAGTATCCCCTGGTGTACATGAAAAGGATATTGCAAGTTAACTTTAACTTCCATAAGTTTATAAAGGCACTCAGCCTTCGAGCTCATAACTCTATACATATGTGGAACTCCTTGGTGACTTGCAATATCCTTGTATTTTATGGCAGGGGGGACTTTATCCCTTCTATAATGAGAAATGAAATAAGTAATCATAAACACAGTACAATTTTATTGTTTTGTAAAAATTGATATTCATAACATCACAGGTACAAATGATTACAGTCTTTTAAAATAAAGATTGCAGACAGGAGGATTCGCTCATTGATCTGTATATCTTTATTGCTATTGTTAGAAATGGGATTTCTGGTTGGCTAGGGCTTGCGCCTAAGCCAGGCAGAAACCACCCCTCTAGTCAGGGCAAGGGAGTTACACACTGAAGATAACCCCTGCTCACCCCCTTGGTAGCTTGGCACGAGCAGTCAGGCTTATCCCAGAGGCAATGTGTAAAGCGTTTGCGCAACACACACACAGCAGCAACCCACTAGGCACACCACAAAAGGAACTCCACACAAGGTTATATAAAAAAAATAGCCTTTGTATTATCATAAACACATTAGAAACAATCACACAATATACAATGTGCCAACTGGCACTAGGCAATATTTACAGGGGATTATATACACCTAATAGGGCCAATCGGGCCACTGTCAGAACCATCACAAATGCACAAGTAGAAAATGTAAAACACTACCAGTAGCTGCTGGTAAAATAATGTCTCAGCATCATATCCTGCAACATAAATCACATTATGCAATCAGCATCACATTAGGCGTAAAACACATTATGCGCCAACCTCATTAGCATAAACACATTATGCAATAAACCTCATAAGCATAAACACATTATGCAATAAACCTCACCAGCATAAACACAGTATGCATTAGGCCTCACCAGCATACACACAGTATGCAATAACCTCATAACCATAAACATCATTAGAGGCATAAATCAGGGTGCATAACTCACATTTCATGTGCACCACATAAATCACATTAGGGCCTGGCGCCCTATCAACCTCACACAGTCCCCCTGGCCAACTGGCCTTTTCAGAGGGCTCAAATGCCCTATGTCCATAATGTCAGGGCGCGCTGCCAATGCAGCAGAATCCACAAGTGCGCAATTGCGCATGCCTAAACATTGCAGTTGCCACTAATTGCTGTGCAGCTGTGAAGAACTGTAGGCATGGGCACTCACTGTGCCCTCTGGGTGGGTCCCCACTGGGACTCTCTGAAACAAAGGTGCAAAACGTTGCAGCTGCCCGCGCTGGTGCGGTGCATCTGTGAATAAACAAAGTAAAGGGGCCCTGGCACATCTGTGCCCTCGGGGCCTCCACTGGGGCTCTCTAGATCTCAACTGCCCCCATCGTTGCAGCTGCCCTCTAGCAGGTGGGACAGCTGTACAATAATAGCCACAGAGAAGAGGCAGGGGAACCCCTGGGCCCTCTAGACCCCCACGGGGGCCCTAGGAACAATGTGGCCCACGTTGGAGCGGCCCGCTCTCTTGCGGGTCCGCTCAGAACACCCCAAGCACCGGCAATCTGCCTCAAAGGCACCCACAGGTCCATCGCGAAGACCCACTCACCGGGATCTCCGGGGGACTTCTCCACTCCTCTGGACTCGGTGTGCGGGCGCAGCAACACGCGGGGCTCTCTCTGCTCACGAGAGCCCCGCCTCGAATCTGGCAGCCTCCAAGCAGGCGGGGTGGGCTCCCGTCTGACTTCATCTTCTCCCTCTGGCACCGGGGCTCCCAACAGCTCACCGGAGCCCCGCTCGGGCCGGCAACTCCGGCACCTCTTCCGGCCCTATGCTGCAGGCCCCACCCAAAGTCAGGCGAACTCTGCCTGGCTTCCGGGTCGGTGACTTTTCTCGATCGGGCCTCGGCGGTGATTTTCTTGTCAGCGCCACAGTGCGGGGTGGGCACCCGCCACCAAAACAATCACATAAGCGGGGTGGGCTCCCGCTCATAAATAAACAGAAGCGGCCATGCGGGGTGGGCACCCGCTATTTTAAATATATATATAAAGCGGGGTGGGCACCCGCTCCAGGCAGCATCACGGGGGAATCCCTACGACGGGGATTCCCTCTAAAAAGACGGGCAGCTCAGCGCTGCGCAGTGCACGCTCTCCTCTTCTTTGGGGAAATAAAGCACAGCGCTCACGATGCAGCCCAGCGCTACAGATGCCAGCTCCCTCCAGCACACACAGCAAAGCGCTCATGAGGTGCTAGATGCAGCAAAAAGTCTTTAAGGTCCTGGAGGATTAAAAGAAAGGCGCTCACAGGGCGCAAGAGTCTTCCAGGGTCCATGGGGCATAGGTGGGCCCAGGGTCCATGGGGCATAGGTGGGCCCAGGGAGGCCAGCACACAGGGCCCTCCAGCAGGGAGGCAAGCCCCCATGGCGGTTCCTCCTGGGCCCCAGCAGCAGCAAGCCCCCCAAAGGTCCAGGAACAGCACACACACATGGGGTCACAGCTCCTATACTTATACTCATTTTCTCCTTTGTCTGCAGTGCAGGGCTTGGGGGAACCAGCAAAAACTGGTTCAGGGAGGAATTGGAGCACTCTGTTTACCAGGCTCCACTTCCCCTTTGTCAGGTGGGGGCTCGGTGATCAGACACACCACAGGGGGCGGAGCCAGCATTGTACAGGCTAGGCACAGACCTATTCAGGGTCAGGGGATTACTCCTCCCACTACTCCCAATGCAGATGTCCTATTCAGCCTTGTGCTGACTCACCCTGCCCCTCCTGGAGTCACACACACCTCCCCAGCCCCTGTCACTCAAAAGCCAGACATGCAATTCACATCAGGCAGGCAGACACATAGCACACAGAAATGCCAACTTCTAAAAGTGGCATTTCTAAAATAGCCATAATAAATCTGCGCACACCATTGCGCAGCATTTATTATTACAATTCCAACTATACTAAACTCGACCACGCTGCTCCTCTCATATCAGGGATTACCAATGAAACACTTATCAGGGAATCCCCAATGCATTCCTTTGGGAGGGCAGGCCAATCTCACCATATATAACACAGAGAGCGCACGCACTTTACACTGGACAGCAGTGCTAAAGTGCCCAGAGGCCTAAAACCACCAACACCATGTCAGAGAAAAGGCTAGGGGAAAGGCAAAAAGTTTAGGCATGACCCTGCAAAAAGGGCCAAGTCCAACAGCTATTCAGTTATTTATTTAGTTAATTTTGTCCCTTTCAATTGGGGCACAAACATGACATACAAGGGCAATATTAACTACTAGCTGTTTATTTTTGAAATGTGAGTCTATTTTACTAGGTACATTAAATATTTTATACTTTAGGAATAAAGCTTGCAGATAGAGATTAACCGGCATCATAAAAACTTAACAGAGAAAAGCCATAAGTTCTAGAGACCCTATTTGGTGTGTGCTACATGTGTAAGAGCTTTTTTATATCATGCTCTTGCCATTCCAAAGCACTCCACCACCCCGAGGAAAGTGAACGTTCTCTCTATATTACCTCTGTCTAATTCTGTTTCTCAACTTTTCTCCTTCTGTCTGGTGAAGACTACCTCTGATTCTGTCTCTCTTTTCCCAGTACCATCTTAAGGATTTTTGGGCCCCCGAAAAGGACATATTTCAACCTTTTTTGTGTGACCACATTTCTGAAACTTTGTTTGGCATCATGCAGGCTTGCATTAGTAGATAATGGGTAATAAAATTCAAAGTTGTTCTGAACAGAGACCCCAAAATATGTCTTGAATGGGGAACCCAAAATCCTTAAAATGACACTGTCCTATTAAGCTGCCAAGACTCACTTAGTCTTCGATTCTTCATGACTGAAAGACAATTCAAGTACAATGGTCAGATAACTGCTCTTAACACAATCACCTTTTATAGATGATTAACAATACCAATTATATGTTTGGGCTACCTAGGCACTGTCTCTAAGGCAATTTATCTCAGGAGACCTATCTTTGACAAGTGCATATGTTTTTGTAAAAGTTATTCTATTAACTCCATATAGACAAAACCAAGGTACCGTCCGACTGCAAACATGTTTTTAGTATGATGCTGAGATTCACCTCACAGTAAGAATGACATATATTCCAATTGATATATCAAAGATTTGAGATAGTAAGGACTCCAACCTATTGAGAGGCACCAAAGCTTTCCAGTATCTCTTGCTCAGTACTACAAGGCCTGTCTCTAAAGAATCTCCTGAGGCGTGGCTAGACGGTTTCTGCCTTCAAGGTCAGGTTCAATGCATTCCTAAGCTTTGGTCCTTAAAATTCCAGAGATTTGCCTTGATATTTTAGACAGTACTGACAATTTTGTACTTAATTATTTCTTTCAGCAGCAACCAATCAAGTGATTTTAATGCTGCCCTTCACTTATGTTTGCATTTCCAGACAGTCAGGCACAGTGTAGTTGTTTGGTAAGCCTGGTACCACATGGGTTTGATGTAGTAAGGAGAGGGTATTTTACAGCATGGGAAACTCAATATTGATACTAGGGGTGGGCGGAATTTGCGTAGTCGCGCTACGCAAAGCTCCGCGAAACGGGAAAAAATCTCCGCGAGCACGCAAAAGTTCCGCGAACACGCGGAATTGCTTGTTCCGCCCGTTCGCGATGCTTTTTTCCTGTTCGCGAACGCTGTTTGCGTGCTCGGGGAGAAATATCTCGCGAGCATGCATTTTGAAAGCGCGAACAAGCAAAAAACTCCGCGAAGCTGCGGATCGCGGAATTTTTGGCAATTCCGCGTTCTCCGCGGAACGCAAAATTACCCAAATTCCGCAAATTCCGCGAGCGGAACGGAATTTACTGCCCAGGCCTAATTGATACCACTGACGTAGAAAAATAATAACATAATGATTTTGAAAAATACATCTACGATTTTTTGCATTCTTGTATGTAAGAGAGGAAGTAAGAGATATTTTAAAATTGAAATGGGGATTGGTTCTGGATGTACTTTACAAGCACAAGAATGTCAGCTTCATTACCATTTATAAAAAAGGAATTATCTTGTAATTAATAGTAAATTTAATTAGGCATTATGTGCTTTTGTTAGTTTGTTAGGGCCTTGTTTGGTCTTCTCCATTTGAATGTGCACTTGGTTGTCATCATCATACCTTTTGAAATACAGCCCCCGTCGGCCCAAGGCCAGGCCACAGGACAACAGTGTAGGTTAAGCAATGATGGACAGAGGACTTAACCTCATGACACTTCAAGGAATATATAACGGTTAATTTCTTCACCTTTATCCAGAGCATAATAAATAACAATGTTTAACAAGTGTATGGTATACACAGGTAAAAAGGCATATTAAAAAGTTAAGGTACACTAACATCCAATCTTAAAACAAAAATGATTTATGGGTCTTTCCTTACCGTAAGCCATGCAAACAAAATATAAGAGGCGACTGAGAAAACATGTAAAATGTCATCAGTCCTGAAGTCTAGTAAAAGAGCATCAGGATAGTGTCTCATACCACTGTTCTTAAATAGAGGAAGAAGCCACTTCCATCTTGGACACCAATTTTACAACAAAAAGGCATGGAATGCAATATTGTGTCTTTGCTCCCAAATATGCAGTTGCAAGATTTTGTTAGTTGTGCATCCCATTTTAAATGTGGCAAACTCTAGTTAGAAATATCACTAGTCTGAATTTTATATATAAGGAGCTCTTCATTTCAGAATGCAACTGGACTAGGTAAGACTTGCACCTCTCTGTAGTGTAGCAAATAGAGGAGA
Source organism: Calotriton arnoldi (assembly GCA_963921515.1). Lineage (NCBI taxonomy): Eukaryota > Metazoa > Chordata > Amphibia > Caudata > Salamandridae > Calotriton > Calotriton arnoldi. The sequence continues at coordinate 676,474 of CAWUFW010006271.1, forward strand.
AGAAGTATGGGGGCATATTAGCAAGGGCACTATCGCCGCTTTAGCGGCACTTTTTGCCGCTAAAGCGGCGATATTCTTATCGCCCTATCAGCAAACTGTCTCTAACAGCAGTTAGAGGCAGTTTTCGGGCATTAGCGCCCGTGTTTTTACCGCTTTGCATGTCAGCGATATTTATCGCTAATGACATGCAAAGTGGGCGTTCCCGACGAACAAACCTGTGAAACACCTGCTAACAGGCCTATCGCCTATTAGCAAGGTGGCCATGGCCCCAGTTAGCGACGTGAAAAGTCTCGCTAACCGGGGTCATCGCCATTTATTTAACACCTGCAATTAGCAGGTGTTAGCCATATCTAACATGGAGGGGTGGATTATGCTGATATGATCACAGGGTCGTATCAGCAAGGTTATCGCCGTTTTCCATGAAACATCGCTGGAAAACCAGCGATGTTTCATGGAAAACACCGCTATGGCTGGAATAATTATCGCCATAGCGCTAAATGTCGCTAATACAGCGTTAGCATGGCAAATTATTCCGACGATAGCCGGCGATAAAAAAGTGCTCGCTAAACACGCTTTGCGATGTTTAGCGCACTTTTTAGATAATATGCCCCTATGTTTTTTGGGTATCAATTTAGGAATGTACTTTCACGGTAATCTTAATTGGGGCATGCACTTGGAAAAGATTAGCCAATGAGCATCCTTGACATATATAGTGTTCTCAGTATTAATTTGGCCTGGGTCATTCAATATATGGCTCCGATTTAGTTCGTTGAGCAGTTTATTCATGTGCCCTCCCCAACCGATGTCTTTTATGCCTTTGGGAGACATCTTTCCAGTGTTGAATGTATGGCATCTCTGGCGAGGTGGTTAATATTTAGTCAGATCCAGTACAAGGCTTTGTGAGAGGAAATTGGTGTTCTGTCCATGGATCAGTATGGAACCTGGCCCAGCTTTAGCAAGGTGCGAAGGAAATTATTTTCTATTACTTGGAGTTTTAAGTATCCCCAACTCTTAGCTCCACAAAGTGTCTCTGCAATGCCGTTGTGCCCAGAAACGTTTAAGATAGCGGTTATTGGTTGGGTGCCTACTCTATTAGCAAATGTTAGAACTGCATTACAGAATATCTCATATTTAAGTATGATATTTTCCAAGTCTGTGTGCCAATTAAAGTTATAGTGAACACCATACCTAAGTAATGAAAATAATCTGCCTCTATTAGTGATTCAACGTTTATTTTAAACAATCTTTTTTAAGGGTAGTGTTTTATTCACACTGATGTGCAAATCTTTGTTTCTGCAACACGTAGAAATTCGTCTAAAATAGCATGCATGAAGTTTTCTGTTAGAGATAGTAACATTGCATCATCTGCATATAACATAATAGGTATCTTGGTACCAAGCAGTGACACCATTTATAAATAGACTAAAGTGAAGTGGAGCCAGTAGACTGCCTTGCCATACTCGTAATGGAATTGAAAAAGAGGCACTACATTCCCCATTAGAACCAAGACAGACCATTGCCGTATTTGCGGCATGGAGATCTCTTGTTGCTGTTAGCAGTAGTGGACCAGTCCCCAAGCTAAGAAGAGTACTCCTAAGCTAAGGTCTGCACACGAGGTCAAAAGCTGACTTTAGATAATACATCTGATACACAGGAGACTTTTCTTAATGACAGCATATTTAACATAATAAAAGCAGGTGACATGCCCGCTCATTAGTTCCAAGCCCCTTTCTAAACCCTTCTTGGCCAGTAGTTAAGATCCACTTCGCACCACCAAGGCTTGCAAATGTTGTTTTTGTTGTATAAGCTTTATTTCGACAGCTCACGCCATAAAAGCTATAAAAACACCATTTTAAATATATTAAAAAATGTAAGATTGTTGAATTGTCAAAAACATGTTACAACAAGTATATACAACTAATCCATTCTAGTATCATGCTAAAACCAGGAAGCATCATGCTAATCGGCATGACAAAAGTAGAGCTGTCATTAATACAACATAGTGAAATTAAAATATACGTAAATTACATTTGAAAAAAGAGGTAGGTCAATGCACTAAAAAACTTCCTTTTTTCGTGCGATTTCAATTAAACCCAACATGCAAACCCCCCTCAAGGAAGCATTATCAGAAAGCTAAAAACTGTAAAGTGCACGTGCAAGGTGTATATTTAGGCCTTCAGTTATTATCTTAAAAGCCCAACAACAGCTACATATAGGTCTCATGCGACTGGGGACTGCCGCATTCCTGTCTGGGCCTTCCTTCTTATTAGCCATGCATGGCTTAGGAACTTGGCCACACTGCAGCGGTCTTGGGTCCGATCTAAGGATACGCAGGGCAACGCAATGCTCCCGTGTGCCCAGTTGCCGGCAAACTGGTTTTAACCACTTTGCCCTTGGTGTGGAGTATGCCTGGCATACAAACATGACATGGGCAACACTTTCTAACGGGCCCTTGCAGCATGGATAGTCCTTAGACGTTGGATTGCATGTATGCCATTTGGCTGTGGTTTCACAGACGGGAAGTGTACCAAACCTGAAATGGATATATAAGAGCCTGTCCTGTGGGACCTGGATTATATCTAGGAAAGGCTCTAAATATCTATCCTGCTTGTGGAGATAAAATTCTGCAGTGAGTCTCCCCGGGTTTGGTTTGCTAGATTCTTGTTGATCCACCCAATCCCAGTAGAGACGCTTGAGTTCTTCTTTCCTCTGTGGATCTTGTTTGTCCCAGAGGGCTCGGAGCCCTATGGCTGTCGTCATTTTCCTAATATTAGAGATCCAGCCCACTTTACTACTCGTGTCTAGCCTGATGACCTCAGATAGGGCTTCCGCATATGGCAGAATCTCTTCGGTTTGCCTAATGCGAACCCAAAAAAGCAAGGCTTGCAAATGATTCAAGAGCATCTGCCCCAACATATTCCCCACCCTGTGCAATAAAGAAATGGATTTGTAGATAGTCAGGTTTCTGTGGCTTCCTTTTTTGCAATGGGGCCAGAATGGCAGAATGCCAAGATGTTGGAATACAATTTGACGTAGGTGCTGCATTGTAAATGTTGGCATGAATATCTGCCCAGTATTCTGGACCTGCCAAATAGAAGCCTATGGAACTAGATCTGGGCCTGCAGCTTTGCTAGCCTTCTCTTCTGTTATAGCTCCTAGCACGTCATGGCAGAGAATACGAGGCTGCTTACCACTATTATATTCTCGACATTTGCAGTTTCTAGCATGGGCCAGTCTGTATTGAGCTCTTGATTGTACAGAAATTCAAAGTGGAAAACTCGTACATTAGCTCCAATGTAGTGCCCTAGCTTCTAGGTTTTTTTTTGTCATAATTTTTTATTGGAGATTAAAGATAAACAATTTCACAGAATACAAAATACAAAACAATATAGTAAATCATAAATCAATATGTGCCAAATAATATACGTCCATAAGGAAGGAAAAGAAAAGAAAAAGGAATTAAAATTTCAGGAATCTCGAAGAAAGGGGGTCCACACCTGCTGGAATATTTGTTCTTGGTCTTGCATCTTATATATTAACTGTTCATATGATGTTGTCTGTATCATCGCAACCATTCAATCCTCTTTGGAGGGAGGGTTAGGTGATTGCCATAATCTTAAAACACATAGTTTAGCAGTAGAAAGCGCAGTGTGTAAGAGTCGACTCTGAGGTCGTGAAATAGTAGGAGAGCTTCTAAGGTCATGTAGCAAAATAGTGGCAGGTGTAAGAGGGAGTGTAAGAGGAATAGTTTCTAGTAGTGTAGCTCCTATTTGTAACCAAAATTGTTTTATAAAGGGACATTCACAAATTATATGTAGAAGGTCACCATTAGCACCAGAACATCTCCAACACCTAGAATGCGATGATAATCCAGCTCGTTGCAACTTTAAGGGAGTCCAATGCCAATCATGTAAAGTTTTAAAAAGACAGAACTTCATTCGTGCTTCACGAGTGCCCTTATCCAGGGCTTCCAATATGTCTGGCCAGGTATCTTCGTCTATGGTGATATGAAGCCGTTCCTGCCATTTATCACGGAGAGTAGTAAGAAGTGGCTGTGAGTATAAATGGTTAATCAGAGTTCTATATAAACCCGACATGATACCTTTATGTCGACCCCAAGTGCAAAGAAAAGTCAGAATCGGTGAAGTTTGTAATGTCCAAGGGGGAAGGCCAAGACATCTCTTCAAAGAATGTTGAAGTTGGAAATATCTCGAAGCCTGATGTAAAGGAAGATCAAATTCTTCACAGAGAAGCTCAAAAGATTTCAGTTCACCACCTACTATAAGCTGATCTAAGATTAAGATTCCTCTCGAGCTCCATTGAGGCCAGGAAAGTGCTTGTCCATTAATACGAATGCTTTCATTCTTCCAGATTGGAGCTTTAGAATGTAAACAATGGGCTGTTCTCAGTAGACGATGTGCACCTTGCCATGTTTGATATGTGGCATAGAGCACAGGATGTGAAGGAGTAGTCCTAGGTTTACAAACATTGTATAAAAAATTAAGACCATCCTCACATTCAAGTATTGAGCGTTCCATTGTAACCCATTGAGGAGAGTCAGTTGCACCTGGGAGCATGTAAGACAGCTGTGAAAGGTGTGAAGCTAGGGAGTAGTGCTCTATCGATGGTAGATTTAAACCACCATGGGAGTGGTGTGGTTTTAGTTTAGCAGCAGACAAGCGAGGTCGCATATTTCCCCAGACAAAGGATCGAATGCGAGAGTCTATGATGACGTAGTGTGGCTAGGGGTATAATAATTGGAAGCATTCCCAAGACATAAGTAAATCGGGGCAAATTAACTATTCTCACTGCCTGTATTCTTCCCCACATGGAAAAACTCAGAAGAGACCACTTGGCAAAATCAACTTCCATTTGTGCTATGAGAGAAGAGATGTTATCTGAAACCATTCTCTCCAATCCACGATTAATCAGGATTCCAAGATATTTTAATTGAGACGATTTCCAGCAAAAAGGATATCCATCATTAGAAGCTTTTGTGGTACAAGGAGATAGTGGCAGAGCTTCACTTTTGTCCCAGTTCACTTTATAACCAGAAATCACTGAGAACTGCTTAATAATTTCAAGCAAATTTGGTAAGGAACGGGAAGATCTTTAATCGTAAGGAGGATATCTTTAGCGTATAAGTATAATTTGGATATTCCTCCCGGTATAGGTATACCCTGAATCTGGGACGAGTGACGAATAAGCGAAGCAAGAGGTTCCATCACTAATAAGAATAAGAGGGGGGATAATGGGCAACCTTGACGGGTACCTCTTTGAATTGAAAAAGGATCAGAAAGTAAACCTCCACAATTAATCTGAGCTGTGGGATTGTCATATAGTAAGCGAACCATAGAGATACATTTTTCACCTAAACCAAAATGCCTCATAGTGGCAAACAAATAAAGCCAATTAATGCGGTCGAACGCTTTCTCCGCATCTAGAGAAAGAGCGACCGCATCTTCCGTCAAATCTCTAGAAGACCATAAGGTATGGGCTAATGTTCTAAGGTGATTTCTGGATGACCGACCTGGGACAAAACCAACCTGCGAATGATATATTAGAGAGGGGATGACTTTTCTAAGCCTCGCCGCTAAAATACTTGCCATTATTTTGACATCCCCATTTATTAAGGAGATAGGCCGATAGCTGTCGCAAACTAGTGGATCCTTGCCTGGTTTAGGAATAACCGCAATTAATGCCTTATTCGAAATAGGTCCAAGAGAAGAGGACTGGATAGCTTCATGGAAAGCAGAAGGAAGAATGTCAATTGTTTCCTCACCAGACCACTTGTAGTATTCTGCAGGGAAACCATCTTCACCTGGAGATTTATGATAAGGCAACTTGGAAATGACTGCAGCAATCTCTTCTCTAGTGATATCACCGCAAAGTAACTGCCTATCCTCATCTGGAAGACACGGAAGATCAATATTCTTAAGATAAGTGGATATATGGTCTTCAGTTACTGAATTTTCGGGAGTGTAAAGTTTCTTATAGAAAGATGCAAAAGTGTTGGCTATTTCCTGCGGTTTAGTGAAGATTTCACCCGATTCAGTACGTATTGCTGAGATGGCCATGGAGGCTTCACGCTGTTTAAGCTGTGCCGCAAGCAATCGGCCTGCCTTTTCGCCTTGTTCGTAATGTCTCCCTTTTAAACGTTGAAGGGCATATTCTGCTTTGGAAGTATATAAGTTACTGAGTTCCATTTTATCTAATTCCAATGTTTTGCGATTACTTACGGTGGATTGGGAGGTATATAGACGGGTTAAAGAGATGATTTGAGCCTCAAGTTCAGTACGGCGTAAAGATGCTGCGTTGTTGGCCAAAGCTGCGTTTCTCATCAATTGACCGCGGATAGTTGCCTTTGCAGCTGCCCAAACCATTCTTGAAGAAGAAACTGATGATTTATTGTTATTTAGATATTCCGTAAAATGGGAGCGTATCTGAGATTTGCCCTGAGGTGAACTGTACTTTTGAATATTCATGCGCCATGGTTTTCGACCTGTGAAAGTTAGACCAAGTTCTAGGGCAATAAGAACGGGAGAGTGATCCGAAATGGCGGCTTCCAAGATATGGGATTCAGTAGTAAGTGCAACTACAGGATGAGAGACAAATAAATAATCTATCCTAGATTGTGAGCCATGAGCAGAAGAGAGAAATGTATATTCTTGATCTGAATGGTTACAGAGACGCCAATGATCTACTAATTCATGGTCCGCTGTTATATCCCCCAATGATGCTCTATCAGCAGCGTTACATCTATCTAAGGGACCGGTTTTATCTAGAATTGCATCACAAGCTACATTCCAGTCCCCACCAATGATATAGCTGGATGCACCGATTTCTATAAGTAGACGATTTAGGTTGAGAAAATAAGAGCGCTTAGCACCTATTGGGGCATAAACTGAGCCAACACAGAAGATTTTCAACTTAGTAAAGACATATCTACCCTCAGGATCAGTCCATGTTTTGATGACTGAGAAAGGTAGGGACTTGTGCAAAAGAATGGCAACACCTCATTTTCGTGGTTGATTCTTGTCAGAGAGAGGCTGCGCAGACAGTCCGCAGTGAATGACCTTTCCCACCCATTCCCGTTGCAACTTGGAAGATTCCAAAGCATTAAGATGAGTCTCCTGCAAGAGAGCTATATCAGTTATTTTTGTTTTAAGATAGGAAGGAACTTTTTTACGTTTTATAAAATGTGTAAGGCTATTAACGTTCCATGAAATTATGCGCAAGGGGCGGGGAGAGGAGGATGTATTCACAGCCATATGAGCGTTGAAAATGAAAAGGTATTAGTTTGAATGAGAGAGTTGGTGTACGGAATAGAGAGCAAGGTATGAAGATAATAGAATGAATAAGCAGATGAACTGTAGTAAAGAGGATAAGAAAATAGAAGAAATAGAATTTATTGTGAAAGATGGAAATAAAAGAAGAAGAAAGAAAGGATAAAGAGATTATGTGGGGGGTGGGATAAAAGAAACTAGTGTAATTTATATATAGAAAAAAGCAGTAATTTGAAGAAATAAGAGAGAATAAATATAAAAGAAGAAGAGGAGATTAATGTACTGTACTGTGCAGAAGTAACAGTGTCAACAAAGTGGATCTCTTAGCTGCGAGTCTAGACTTGTGGGCTGCTCGTGCCGTGGGAGCCCCATCCGATAGGACCATCAGTGGGAAGGGAGACATCTACGAAATAATATAAATCGCATTCCAACAAATTCTTTGGAATTTAGGTCGAAATGAAGAAAGAAAAGGAAACGAATATCATGGGAGTACAGTGTAGGAGAAAACAAGATATAAGACATATGAATGACATAATAAGGTAAATCAGACAAAATATAACAGTATTATAGAATATTCACTGAAAAAATGTTAACTCATTCAGTCAAAAACATATCAGAATAATATTATCTTATATGTAAACAGTGTAGGAAATAAGTAGATAAATCAATAATAAGGTAACTTGCTTGTGACAAGAAGGTAGTCATATATTATTATAGCAGTAATCCTATTATCTATAATGAAGAAGATGAAAATATAATAATTAAATATAACGATATCAAGGAACTAGCATATCATAAATATTCAAAAATGTATCGCAAGTAAATAGCAGAATTGAATATTAAACATTGAAACAATGAATTAACAACTTATTAATTGATTAATTAAAGAAGAAGTATAGAAGAAATTAGAAGAGAAAGAACATACAGATAATAATTATAATTCATAACAGGAGAAAAGACTGAGAAGATTTAAAAGCTTTAAATAGAAAGTAGTAGGGGAATTTGAGAAGAGAAAGTGGAAAAACGAATAATAATGATCAAAGAGGAAAAGAAGTAAGGAAATATAGTGTCATCAAATATACTATATAACCAAAGATGGTGAAAGAGAGTGTGCATAGAATAACAATAGACGAATGTGAATAGATCTAGCAAGAACAGGTGGTAAAGACAGGCAAATCATGAAGGAAGAAAGAAAGAGATGTTAAACTAGGTGTCAAATCGGAGAATTATTAATATAGAGCTATCATCATAACAGCTTTAATATGAAGTAGTAGAATATTAAATCAGAATTCAAGGTACGCCTTCCTCAGTAGATGAAGGAGATTTTAGAGGAGAACGTGATTTATCTCTGTCTCTATCTTGCGTAAAAGCAGTTACTGCTTGAAGAGCTTGTGATCGATCTCCGAGGGGACGCACCAGTCGATCTGAATCTCTTCCTCTACTGTTGGAACGACCTGGATTGCGCCGCGTTCCACCAGAAGATATCTTGGAATTTAATGGAGAGAGTTGAGAGCTAAGCTCTGGCAGAGACACTGCACAATCCATAGTTTGAGGAATGGAGTTTTCCAAGAATTGTCGAAGATCATCTGGATTGAATAATTCTTTAGAGACACCATCTTTGGTGATTCGTAGACGTGCTGGTTCAAAAAGGCCATATTTATTGTTTAGTTGACGTAGGCGAGGTCAAAAAGAGAGAAAGGCCTTACGGCGGTCATTCGATTCCTTTGAAAAGTCTGCAGCTACACAAATTTCATGACCTTCAAATGTGTATGGACCATGGATACGAGCATCAGCAATCAACTGACGTGCCTGTTCGTGACGTAAAAAACAAACAATGAGCGTTCGAGGTCGTATACTTTTCCCTCCTTGAGGAAGACCAATGCGATGAGCTCTCTGCATCTCCAACGGTGGATCAAATGTGAGACCCGTGATCTTTGGAAGAGTTGTTTTGAGAAAGGATTTAGCATCTGAACCTTCTACTGTTTCTGGGAAACCAAAGAAGCGAACATTGTCTCGGCGTCCTCTGTCTTCCAAATCTATGAGCTTACTTCCGAGGAAGAGGAGTTCTTGATCCCGATCCGGTATGTTGTTAAGACGGTTCTCTACAACAACTACTCGCTCAGTGAGACCTTCAAGACGATTTTGAAATACAGCAATATCTGCACGTATGGATTTAGTTTCATTTGTTAGAGCGGAAATGGACAATTCCATGCCTTCTAGACGTTGTCCTACTGCAGATATTTCATGAAGTATACGGTCCATAATTGGGTCTGGAGCGATTGCCATAACAGGATTCGATAATTTTTTAGTTGAAGAGGTGGTATTTAAAGCTTCTGTGGTGGGGATATCCTGATGTAGAGCTTCAGAGAATAGAGGTTATTTCATAGGTTTGTTATTCACTTTACCAGATGGCATCTCTCAATGGTCTCAATTTTACCTCTCACAAAATAATTAGGTAAGTGAGTCTCTTAACTTCCTTTTCCAGTTGGTCGTGTAGCGTAACACCAGGAATAAAGCAACGTTATGGCTTGCTGAGAAAGATACTAATAGGTCAGACTCTCTTGCTGACGCAGTGTGATAAATATCTCAAAGCCGCATAAAATCGATGTACAGTGTTTGCGTGTTAGCACTAGTAGCTATGCTAGGAATATGGGAGTAAGTAGCCAAGTTTTAGGGGACTACTGACTTTCAAACATAAAAAGGCATATTCCTCATATTGAACAGGCAGGAAGGCTGCGCAGAAGGAGGAAGCGTTATAAAATAATATCACAACAGTCAATCTTTCATTGCTTCACCTGAATATCAGATAAGAGCACAAAGATACCTCAGGTATTTGTAATGTGGTAGCGCGCCAGAAAAGTAAGCAGCATAATTTCAGTGAGAGCCACTATGACAATAAGTCAGAAAATATGTGGATATATGCCATTCTTTACAAGATTTAGCCGTATTCATTCAGGTGCTGTTGTAAATCAGGTAGTGCTCACTATATATTTAAGGAAAACGAAGCTCATTGCAGAGAAACAGTTAAACAAGTGAAAAGGTCTAGACTTATTTGCAACAGAGTCTCCTCAGACCCTCTTATCAATCAGGAGGCACACAGCATTTGTCAAAAGAACAGAGCTGGTTACAAGGTTCCATCCTGCCACTGATAAAAACCAGCCGCTTTAGCAGTAAATATTTCTCAGGCGCTCTCAGCAAACAGGAAGCGCTTGTCACACATCAAGAAATAGAAAAAACAGGGCTTACTGCAAGGACACAATTAGTCATTCAGGAGAACCAGCCGTCTGACAGAAACCATTTCCCCAAATAATTCACATGGGTTAGACAGTATGCTCCACACATCACTGAGACACAAATCCATTCAACCGGATGATGCCTCAGAAATTAGCAGCCGGTTACAGAAAAGGTCCAGACTTATTTGCAACAGTCTCCTCAGGCCCTTTCATTAAGCAGGAAGCACGCCGCATTTGTTAAAAGAACAGGGCTGGTTACAATGTTGTGACCTGTCATGCAAGGATACAATTAGTTATTTAGAAGAATCAGCCGTCCGATAGGAAAATTCTTCAAGTACTTCACTTTAGTTAGGCAGCGCGCACCATGTATCACAGAGGCGCGAATACAGTCAGACGCATGACGCCTCTGAGATCAGCAGCCGATAACAGAAAACCTTCGTTTTGGATCAAAAAATCATTTCTTGCCTTCAGGAACGTCACATCAGTGAGACTTCATATTCAGACAGCTTTTCCCTTCAATGGACTGCAGGACTCCACACGCAGCACTCCCTTCCGTCGTCCGGGGCTCCCCATAGCGCGGAGCTCCGGAATCAAGCGGCCATCTTACGCCGCGGTCAGCGTCGCTCCCCCCTAGCTTCTTGTTTTGTTTGTTGAATCCAGGAAATGCCATGTTCCAAAAACATCTGGCGTCATTTGATATAGCAGCAGCAAGAATTTTGGACAAAAGTTTAGATTGTCTTTTTCTTTAATAAAAATTTCTTATAATTTATCAAATTCTAGACATATACTTCGGCCCTGCTACTGAGTGTCAAGTGCAAATGAGAGTGTTTTGTTGTATGCCTGACATTCTGCATTGAACCACTAAAAAAAGTTATTTCCCTTTTTGATTTTGTCTCTATGGGGATTCATTGCTGTCAAGACAAATGCAATTTTTCCCAACATTATTTTAGAAGACGCAAGAATTTCCATTTCCTTATTGTGTTCAACCTCTAAGTTCAATTCTAAGTTGTCGGCTAATGCTGCCATTAAGGCAGACTAGTTACCAAAATCTTTTTGTCTTACTTCGGATCACGCTGCAACACAGAGACCACTACCTTACATATCACAGACAATGTCCTCTTGGCTACAGGTGAAGATGACCCCTGTCTCCTGATATTGTTAGACTTCTAAGCTGGCTTCAGCACAGCCGACCATACCACCCTCATAAGCATCCTGGAATCTCAAATGAGATTCACTGAAATGTCCTTCACTGGTTTTCCCCCCTACTTTTCCAAACAATGTCAGTGTTTCACATGGACACCTCCAGGTTACAAAAGTTCTTTATCACTTGTACAATCCTCCAGGCTTGCATTCTGCATCCTGCCATCTTCTACCTTTACTTGGAGCCACTTAGGGGCACATGCATCAAGCTAGGCAATTGCGATTCCTTAATAGCGATTATTAAGGAATCGCTATTAAGGAATCACAATTGCCTATGCATGTAGGTTTTGCAAAAATATTTGCGAATCCTACAAATTCCTTAATTGCGATTCGCAATTAAGGAATGCCTATCCATTCATTCCTATGGGCCTAGAGGCCCATAGGAATGAATGGGAAGCCATTGCGAATGCAATTTGAAGGGTGCTAGGGGCCTTAAAAGCCACCCTGCTGCACCCCCAAATTTGGTATCTGGGCTCATGTGGCACACACATATGCCGTAAGGGCATATGTGTGCGCCACATGGCACTTTGAAAAATGCACTTTTGTGCATTTTTAAAAGTTTTTGCAAATTACCATCAAGTTCAGATTGATGGTAATTTGCGACCCCTATTAGCGAAATCGCTATGTTTTTCAGTTTAGTGCATTGCATTTAAGGAATAGCAATTTGGAATTCCTTAAATGCAATCGCAATTAAGTAATCGCAATTTTGCGATTCCTTAAATTGCGATTTTTGCATTTGGGATGATGCATCCCAAATGCAAAAATACAGGTCGCAAAGGGGCAGATTCTGCGACTCTGCCCGTTTGCGACCCGATTTTCGGATGATGCATGTGCCTGTTAGTGCTCTACTCACAGAAGGTAGCATCAAGATTCACCAATATGCCAGTGATACACAACTCTACTTAAAAGTCTCTTCTGCTTTAAATATTTAACATCTCAAACACTGCTTGCACATCACCCAGACCTGGATGTCTAGTGCCTACCTGAAGTTCAATTAAACCAAGACAGCATTCCTGTTATTTGCCAAAAACAGCAAACAAGAAGCAGTACAAACCTGCCTCAAGGACATGAAACTTGATGGCTTCGAATGAGAACTCTCACCGAATGCAAAATTACTTTGATTCAGCCTGGACACCAGACTTACCCTCATTGACCATAATACAAAAAAAAAACAAATCAAAGACAGACTAGTACCAGCTCTTTCTTCTGAAGAAAGTCAAACCATTTCTTTCAGAAAGTGACCTCAGAACAGCTGTTCAAATCCTTGTACTATTTCATTTGGATGGTGGTAATGATCAACTCCATGGCCTCCCAGACACCATACTTCCACCTGTTAGGTAAAATCTACATGCTGTAGCATGTCTCATCCAGGGCCTAAAGATATATGATCACATCACCCCATCCTGATGGAAATCCATTGACTCCTCTTTGATGCACCGCACAATCTTCAAAGCCAGCTGTCTCATTCGCAAAGACATCACGATCAGCACCCCTGCTTATCTTGCAGACAAGCTCACCATCTCTTGTGGTTCTCGTCACACTCGATGCCAGGACACCATCAGACTGCGGACGTAGTAGTGTAAAAAAGAATAAACAAGACAGCATGCCTTATCGAATTTCACACCCAAGATCTGGAACAACATCCCTGAATACATCGGGACTTCCCCAGTGCCCCCCAAATTTGGAAAGAGTTGAAGACTAACCTTTTTAAAGAACACTGTTTCTCAATGCATTAACCATCCACAACCCAACTTCCTCTTCTACTACTCATTGATTTTAGGCTTGCCGTTGGCCATGTACAGCCCTCCTCTGCTTTTTGGCTATGTTTGCATTATATTAATGCTACTTACATACATACATTCATAGATATACTTTATTCCTCATTACACTTTATGCACTTTCTAGATGAACTTTTTAATAGGTTCCATGTGTGTTTTGGTGTATCGTTGTATAATGTATTGACCTTGAGACAATGAAATGGTGCAATCAACATCCGCTTGCATTAGGGCTGTTTGCATGATTACAGATTGCTCATGATAACATATTACAGTAAATGGCACATAATTACACTACAAGGCATAAGGCATAATGTCAGGAATGCCGCATAACAAGCATAACTCGTAATTCCCGAAATTACAAGTCTTTTGTCGAAGTAATTTAATATGTTCAAGCCTAGCCAGAGGAGGAGCACTGCAGGCAAGAACCCTGCACACAGCTAAAGGATATGTGCATATGATTTTAAAGTTCCAGTACAATGTTTGTACACATACCCTGCCAAGAGATCTGGCCATGCAAACAACTTCTGTTACAAATGGTTTAAGCTTAGGAGCATGGGGCCTAATTTGCCTACACATGATGGGGTGCACAGCCTGGCTGGAGGTCAGGTGCTGCAGCCAACGCGCTGTCACACAGCTGAAAGGTGTGCAAAGTGCAGCTTGGTTGCACACTGATGGCTAGGCGAATGTGTAGCTTAGAATGTAATGAAAAAAACCACAACATTTCACTGAAAAAACCCCAAATGTTAGTGCCATTATAGTAAGGTTTGGTAATAGGATTTTAACACACATTTAAAAAAAAACTGAAATTCACAGAAAAAACAAAGGTTAAAATCATGAAATAGGTTTGTGTTGAAATGAGATAAGGGATATGTTTAAAAACCTAAAACAACACTCAAATTCAACAGTTATAGTTTAGTGAACCAACTATATTCATGCACTGCTTATGACCTCACATATTACAGCACTCATAACATGTTAAATTACATCATTGATGACATTACTGATCACATCTTAAATGATATCTTTGATGACATCAATGATGACATCACTGAGGACGATGGGTATGCCCAGACTTGGGTCCTTTGCTCACCGTGCAATAGCACTCAAACCACACTTACTAATGAGACCTAAGTAGGTCGATACAGATCTAGGACTGCCTTTGTTCTAATTTGGAGGGGACCTGGCCTGGCAGTTCAGGCTGGACTGATTTGCATAAGGCGGGTCTCCATCTAGAATGGCCCAGTGGGTGAAAAATGATGGTCCAAGCGATCACCAGTAGCTGTGATTAAGTTAAGCATTCCTTCCATCACCTTGTTGTTTTTGAAGTCGAATCTATACATTGAGCAGCTGCTAGTCTTGTTTCAAAACTATCAGCTATGTTTGCGTACATATTTAAAATGTGCAGGTGCCATCCAACATTAATTAAATATTATTTTTCAAATTAAATTTTTAAAATTTTCATTGGTTCATGGTCAATCATAGATAGTTACCCAATTGGAAAAATGAATTATGAGGAAGACTGATTTCTTCCTTGCTTATCTTAAGTCAGTAAACTTACCAGTACAATGCAAGGTGGAGATCTTAAAATCCAATGCCACCTCCTTTCTCTGTATAATCCACTAAGACAAAGACGGTTCATATCTGTCTCAAATTTCAAATGTAGATCAACCTCCATGATCTTTAGATTTGCACACTTTAAGCTTCTTCTCTATCAATCCACTCATCTATTCCACCATCTGATGTATTTGAAGCACTGGTGATCTCTGATGTAGGTATTGTCATTGCGGTACACAATGGCTGTCTGGTATCCAGCTTGGCTATGCACATAGCCCTACTGCATGTATGTGTAAGCCTGGCAAAATGGTCTAAGAAAAAGAGATTGAGCCAGCCTGGTTCTGGAAACCATCAATTGGTTTCCAAAATAAAATGTGATTAAAAAAAATCTCATTCTGTTTAGCATCCAATACCCTCAAAAGCAAAGCACGCCCTTGGCACAGAAGAGCTTAGAATGTTACAGGTAGGTCCAGCGAACAAAACTGTCCTCACATTTTAAAACTGTAAGATAAGATTTCAAGAACTATGAAACAATATTTTTGATTGGTGGCACCCTCTGATATTCACTGAATAATTAAACTCAGAAATCATCATTCATTGCATTTTCTGTTGCTCCTTTACTTGTGCTTGAAATATTTGTGAAAATGTTTCTATGAATCTGTTGTTCAGTGCACACAATAGTAAATCAATAAAGAGGGCAAAAATATGTGGCATGGAAATTAACATCTGGCACATGAGGTGCTTTAAATTCAATCCAGATTAATGAAGATTTTATCAGTCATTGGCCCTTATATTGACCCCTATATTTGGAAAAGCAGGCATAACGTGACTCAGTTATATTTATTTACTTATTTTATGATTTTATAAACATGTGAACTAGGCTTCTCGGATCAACTGCCAGTTGTCCATGGATAAGTGAGCGATGAAGTAATGTATAAAAAGCTTAGCCTTATTGCTGGAAATAGGAAAACTTAGTTTATAAACAGTGTAGAACAGAACAAAGTCAAGGGGTCAGTCCATTTAGGAAATAGATAACGTTACAGTTCAGACATCTTTTAAGCACTCAACATCTGATAAACGTGCATTCAGTATTGTCAGACCAATTTGGAAATGACAGAAGAGTAGCTAAGGGTCTAGGTGGGGGGACATGGGTTAAGGGCTTGACAGAGGGAGTGGCTGGGGAGAAGGAAAGACAGGTCACAGAGTTCATAGAACAATTTACTTCTCAGTATGACAGGGAAATATTATGTGAAATAAAACATTTAGGGCCGGATGTATCAAGATTACATTTTGCGAGTCTATAATAGCGAATTTTACCTATTCGCTATTATAGACTCATGAAATGCAATGTATGTAGGTTTCTGCAAATATTTTGCGATTCCTACATATTCCTTAATAGCGAGTCACAAATTGCGATTCGCTATTAAGGAATGCCTTCACATTCATTCCTATGGGCCTGGAGGCCCATAGGAATGAATGGGAATTGCATGCGCAATTTGTGAGTACCCAATAGGTACTCGTAAATTGCGCATGCAATTTCAAGGGTGCAAGGGTGCCAAAAGGACACCCTGTTGCACCCCTGAAAATGCATGTGTGCACATGTGGCGCACATACATGCCCTAAGGGCATGTATGTGCGCCACATGGCACTTAGAAAAATGCAAAATTGTGCATTTTTCTAAGGATTTGCAATTTACCACCAACTTGAAGTTGGTGGTAAATTGCGATTCCTTAAAGCAAGGATGCAATTTAAAAAGCGCTTCCTGCATTGCATTTAGAGAATCGCAAATTGCGATTCTCTAAATGCATTCGCAAAATAGGTAATCGCAAAAATTGCGATTCCCTATTTTGCAATAGCCTTTTAGGATGATACATCCCAAAAGGCCTTTTCCCGTTCGCCAACGGGCCGATTCGCAGAATCGGCCCGTTTTCAAACTGGAAAACGCTTGATACATCTGGCCTTAAGTATTTTACCTGGTCATATCAAATACAAATAAAGGATGCACAGCCTATATTGTGAGTCAAGGATAAGGAGGATGCGAGGTAAGTGGTGGAGCTTGAGTAGGACAGGGTAGTGCACATTTATTAGGAAAAAATAACATGGATCTTTTTTTACAATGTGGGTGCTGAAACTAATTACACTTAGGTCTTATTGGAGCAAACTTCATGGCATAGTCAAAAGGGGAGAAGGAGAAGGAAATACTGAGTGGGTGTGTTAGTAAACTGGAGGTCTAAGAGGGACTCTTCCCTCCCATGAGAAATCCAAAATACCTTATGAATCAATTAATTAATTCTGAGGCTTGTTAATATTGATATCAATGCATTTATCAACAAAAATGAACTATCATCCATATTAATAGAATCACCCGTACTGAACTCCACATCTACCTCGACATGCAAATATGTTGTCAGGCATTCCCTGTGACCTAGGCCCACACAGGTGGGAGGGTGTATACCTGGCAGGCAAACATGTGGAAGGAAACTGTTGTTCAGAGGAGATTGCCCCCAGTAAAGCACAAATGTCCTGAGGAGGGACATGCGCTTCAGAAAGCACCATAAAGTCAGATGCCACATGAGTTAGGAACACATAGTCAATCAGGACCTAGCCAATCAGGACTTAGCACACATAGTGATTGCGCGCTCCCCATGTCAGACCACTTGACACATTCACTACTGGTCACACTGTCTCCACGCAACGTCGAGACTCACCTGTATAACCATTGACCATTACTTTATAACTCCAAGGCAGCAACCAACATTCCTCACCATATATGGGACACCCGATATGTTTATGGCTTGATGTAACATTGTATATAAGACCAATGTGAACCCAATGTAAAGTCAGACAGTCCTCAGACCTTGTGCTTGTAACTGTCTCCCGGTCGAATTTTTTAATTAAACAAAACTGTTAAATTTTTGCCAAACACCTCTTGTTTTCTGTTTCTTAAGGACTTTGAACCCAAACAACATTTTGGCGAGCTGGATAGGAAGGATTGGGACCTCGTACCAGACTGCAGCCGAAGGAAGGTTACCCTGCCCAGACGGATTCACGTTGCATATCGAGCCGATGTGGGCGGTCATTGCAAATTGATTGGAAGTTCTGCTAAATCCGCGGGGCAGAGGTCTGTCCTGGAGCAGCCGTCACAGAGGGTAAGAGACTACATCTGAGCCTGAAACATTGGGGCATATTAGCAAGACCCACGTTAAAATTATCGCCGTTTTAGCGGCAGTTTCCTGCCGCTAAAACGGCAATAATGGGCTTGCTAATATGCGTTATAGAATTCCAATAGAAGCCCAGGTTAGATGTCCTGCACATCTAACCTGGGCTTCTATTGGAATTCTATAACGCATATTAGCAAGCCCATTATCGCCGTTTTAGCGGCAGTTTCCTGCCGCTAAAACGGCGATAATTTTAACGTGGGTCTTGCTAATATGCCCCATTGTCTTTTAAAGCATTTGGTGTTTGGCAAACTAGGGAGAAGTCTTAAAAGATAACCTGAGTGCCCAGCCACTGACAGGGTCTGGCATATTCTCTATTTTATATGTCCCAACTGTATCAGTCATAAGACGGCCTCGAAGGTGATCCCGCCGAAGTCACCTTTTTTTGATAGTCAGCATGCTAGGAAAGGTGAATATTTATTATACCTCCCCTTATGGCTCCCAGGACGCTATTTTTGTGATACAGCTATCCTGTATGGGCAAAGTTGGCACCTCAGTCTCATAATTTTTAGTTAAAAAAGGATTTCTCAGTGCTAACAGGTTTCTTACACCATTAGTATCTGAAAGGGGTGAGAAATGTTGGTCGCTTGGACCTCTTGGCACGACACAGAGCGTACGCTTGGCCCCTGGGTTTAACACAGGGTGTAATTTGGATTTTAGGGAAACTTGGACTCAGGGAATTGGGTGTAACTTGTGTGGGCCAAGAGAGGCTATTGGTTCCATAGTTATTAATAAAAGGTGTCTGTAACTACCACCTTTGTCTAGGAGCGGATAGTGGCAGACTGTGAAAAGCTGGCCTGGTATATGATGTCCACTAATGTAAGTGGACACCTTGCACCAGTCCAGACAACAATTATGGTGATTTAAATGGTCTTAGACAACCTTAGAAAGCTCTCGAAGTGGTAGCTGTGGAGATCAGCCTTCAGGCTTAGTCCAGAAGGAGTGTAAAGCAGCTTGTTTTACCAGAATGCAATCTTATATGATTGATTAAGTGAAAAAGAACCACACAAGGTATTTATAAAAATATGTATTTATTATATAATACTCTCTAACACATACACATATATCCTACCTGGAGATATGCACAATGCACACAATACTTTGCAAAGAAACACAGTATATAGCACAGAATACACAGTGGACCCGGGGGGGGAGGGGCCAAACCAGATACTAAGAAAGTGGTATAAGAACCATGACTTGGGTCAAGACAATGTCGAGACGACATAGAAGTGCTGGGGACCCAAGAAACCACCCAAGGTGAGTGACTAGGAACCCCACGGAGAGCGTGTGCAGTGTGGAAACACGACCGCGTGATCCGTACAACTCTATATGTAAGTCACTGTTGGATTTTTAAAGATTAAGGACCCTTCCCAATGGACCCTGAACAAACCCTGTGGAAGACAGAAGGTTGGAGAGCCACCCCATCCATGGATACCCTAGTACCCATGTTACCTACACCAGGGAAGCCGGGTGCATACGTGTGAAGTGGTGTCGGAATCCACAGTCTAAGCTAATGGAGGACTTCAGGAAAGTACTGCTGCTGAAGAAGGAGAAAGTGTCCAGTGGAATCCAAAGGTGGATTCTAGTTGAGAGGTACCTTCAAGCAGAGGGGTGTCAGAGTCTATGTTACTGAGGAGTGACCAGTAGACTTGGAAGACGAATGCCCTCCGTTGTCGGGTGTTGCAGGATGGGTGACAATGACCTTGACTCTGCAGCTGTGAGGACCAGGCGATGCTGAGGAGGACCAGGAGCCATGCACGAGCTGTCCCACAAAGGATGCCGAGTGCTGAGAGGTCGGTGTCCGACGGGAGTACCAACAAGCCTTGGCAAATGCAACCAACGCAGAAGTTGAAGAAGGTGCAATGTCGGGACCAGCCAGGTCCAGGGAACTCACCAAAGGCAGGAGAGTCAGAGCAGCCCCTGACCAAACAGGGGAGCCCAAGAGAAGCAAAGGTGACCTTCAAATGGACTCACAGGCCAGAGGCATTGGAGTTGCGAGAGAACCCCAAGCAGCTCACCAAAAGATGCAAGCCACGATGCACATGATGCAGTGTAGCTGAAGCTTCTGGTCTCTGGAGGTGCTCGAGGTTCGGAGTCCGGAGGAGCTCAGGATCAGCAGACTGGTTGACTTAGTTGTGGAGCCTGCGAATGCAGGGGTGACTCCTTCACTCCATGGAAGATTTCTTCAAGTGTCTTTGATCTTCACAGGCCTTGGAAGGTTCCTGTATGATGCACAGTCACAGTCGATGCAGCAGTCTGGAAGGGAGATGAAGTCAGGTCCAAACAAAGTCCAGCCAAGTCCAGCCAAGTCCAGAGTGCCCAGACAGTGGAAGAGCAGTAGTGTCTGATCTGAATCTTATTCAACAACGAATCTAGGGACCTACACCCAGGTAAGCCCTTAAGTGCCCTAGGGAAAGGGTTGGGAAGATTCAGGGGACCCTCCCGGGGGATGGTCTGGACAGGGGGGAGGTTACTCCCATGTCCTTTGTCCAGTTTCGCACCAGAGCGGGAGCCAACGGCTCCCAGGACTGGTTTGAACTGGACTATGCACAGGGATGCCAAATGTGCCCCTCATGCAAACTGAGTGGCGCTGGGGTGCTCACCCACCCCATACCAATACACTAAATCTTCTCTGGGAGGTGGTCACACCTCCCTGTGACAGGATTCCTATTGTTCTGCCTTCCCCTGCTCGAGCTTGGCTCAGCAGCAGGATGGCAGAATTGTCTCTCTGGTCAGCAGCAACCATTTTGTGCTGTCCGGGTCAAGAAGGCTGGTACCGGGAACACTCAGAGCCTATGGAGGACTCTTCCAGTGCTTGGAATCATACCTCCCACAACGTTTAAGGTGGGGGGGGTATGATTCCAACATGTTTTATACCAAACATGATAGGATTCCTTGCAGCCGTTTTTGAGATGGTCATCGCGTAATTATGTGGTGCCCCTCTATATAGTATATGGCTGCTTCACTGACAACCCGGGAGAATTGACTCCGTAGGCTGCAAGGGTTTCCTGCTCGTGCAGGGGCACCCTCTCACTTAGAACCAAGCACCCTGCATTCAGGATTGCAAAGGCCTTCTATAGGGGTGACTTATAGCTTTTAAGTGCAGTGACCCTTGATGTAGTGAACCTATATCTTTAGTAAGTGGTGCTAGCACCAACTTACACAGACTGCAATGGCAGACCTGTAGTTCCATTTTGAATGGTCTCTCATGGGTGGCATAATTCATGCTTCAGCCCATGGGAGATCTCTGGGGTACCTATGCACTGGGTACCTTAGTACCATATACTAGGGACTTATAAGGGTACCCCGGAATCCAATCTGGGATGTACCTAAGTACTGAACACAACAGTTTAGGGAGAAAGCAGATAGACTGGGGTCCTGATTAGCAGGATCCCAATCAGACTAGTCAAATACAGCTTAGCATCAGGCAAAAAGTGGAGGTAACCATAGAAGCAGATCCTACTTTCCTACACCCCCCCCCCCAACATAAGGAAATGAGACTAGAATTGCCCAGTTGAGGCTTCATTTTCTAAGTGGAAATATCTGGAGAGTACATCTGCATTGGCATGGTTACTCCCAGGTCTATGTTCCACTGTATATTCCATCCCCTGTAGGGAAATGGACCACCTCAAAAGTTTGGGGTTTTCACCCTTCATCTGTTTAAGCCATAAGAGGGGCTTATGGTCAGGCTGAACAATGAAGTGTGTGCCAAACAAGTATGGTTTCACCTTCTTTAGGGCGCAGACCACAGCAAAGGCCTTCCTCTCAATAGCTGACCAACGTTTCTCTCTGGAGGTCAACCTTCTGCTGATACAAGCTACTGGTTGATCCTGGCCCTCTGCATTAAGTTGTGACAACACAGCTTCTACCCCCAACTCAGATGCATCTGATTGGACAAAGAATGTTTTAGAGTAGTCGGGACTCTGCAGAATGGGAGCAGTGCACATGGCCTGCTTGAGATCATCAAATACCTACTGACAGCTAACTTTCCATTGAAATTTCTTGGGCATTTTCTTTGATGTAAGATCATTCAAGGGAGCCACTATGGACCCATATCCTTTCACAAATCTTCTGTAGTACCCAGTCAGACTCAAGAAAGCTCTGACCTGAGTCTGGGTAGTTGGAGCAACCCATTCCATTATGGTCTGGATTTTGCTCTGAAGTGGTTGAACCTGGCCTCCACCTACCAAGTGGCCCAAGTACACAACCTTACTCTGCCCTATCTGGCACTTAGTAGCCTTGATAGTGAGGCCTGCTTTCTGCAGAGCCTCCAAACCATTCTTCAGGTGGACCAGGTGATCCTCCTAGGTGGAGCTAAAGACAGCTATATCATCTAGATATGCTGCACTATAGGCTTCCAGACCTGTGAGAACCTAATTCACCAACCTTTGGAATGTGGCAGGTGAATTCTTCAAACCAAAGGGCATTACAATAAATTGATAATGCCCACTAGGGGTTGAAAATGCTGTTTTTGGTTTGGCATCCTCGGCTAATCTGATTTGCCAATAGCCAGCAGTTAGGTCAAATGTACTTAGATACTTGGCTGAGCCCAAAGTATCAAGAAGCTCATCTGCTCTAGGAATTGAGGGAGCATCAGTCCTAGTGACTGCATTGAGTCCCCTGTAGTCTACACAAAACCTCATCTCTCTTTGTCCAGCCTTGGTGTGAGGTTTAGGTACTAGGACTACTGGGCTAGCCCAAGGGCTATCTGAGGGCTCAATCACTCCCAAATCCAGCATCTTTTGGACCTCTGTCCTGATGCAATCTCTGACATGGTCAGGCTGCCTGTAGATTTTATTCTTAACAGGTAGACTCTCACCTGTGTCCACTTCAAGGGTGCACCAGGTGGTTTGACTAGGAGTCAGAGAAAACATATGCCTGAATTGATTGAGGACCTTCCTGCAATTAATCTGCTGCTGATCTGTGAGGCTGCCTGCCAAGGCTACTCCATCAACTGATCCATCATCAGGGTTGTGTGAGAGGAAATCAGGGAGAGGGTCAGTCTCTTCCTCCTGCCCCTCATCAGTTGCCATGAGCAAGTCCATGTCATCCCTGTCAACAAAAGGTTTTAGCCTGTTCACATGAAGAACCATAT
The DNA here is from genome assembly GCA_963921515.1 of Calotriton arnoldi. Lineage (NCBI taxonomy): Eukaryota > Metazoa > Chordata > Amphibia > Caudata > Salamandridae > Calotriton > Calotriton arnoldi. Next base: position 699,838 of record CAWUFW010006271.1, read on the forward strand.
AGGGACTGCTGGGAGTGCCAAGGTCCACCAAATAGGTGACCACACCTTTTGGTTCAAGTATGGTGTGGTGTCCACTCCATTCATCCTGGAGAGCTGCTGGGGCCACAAGCTCCAACACTCACACCTCCTGACCTGGCTGATAAGCAGTCAGGACAGCCTTTTGGTCATGCCAAGCTTTTTGGAGTTCTTGGCTTGCCTCAAGGTTTTTGCTGGCCTTCTTCATGTACTCAGCCATGCGGGAGCGCAGACCAAGTACATAGTCCACTATGTCCTGTTTGGGAGGCTTGAGAGGTAACTCCCATCCCTCCTTCACCAGACACAAGGGACCCCTAACTGGATGCCCAAACAGAAGTTCAAATGGGCTTTAGCCAACCCCTTCTGAGGGACCTCTCTGTAGGCAAAGAGAAGGCAGGGCAGCAGGACATCCCATTTTCGCCTAAGCTTCTCTGGGAGGCCCATGATCATACACTTTAGGGTTTTGTTGAATCTTTCAACCAACCCATTGAATTGAGGATGGTAGGGTGTGGTGAGTTTGTTATTCACTACAGACTCTTTCCACATTGCAGTTATATAACTTGACATGAAGTTTGTACCTCTGTCAGTTAAGACCTCCTTAGGGAAGCCCACTCTTAAAAAATTTCCTAAGAGGGCCCTTGCCACCACAGGAGCAGTAGTGGTCCTAAGGGAAATGGCTCCTGGGTACCCAGTGGCATGGTCCAAAACCACTAGAATATAGCTGTGCCCAGATGCTGTTGAAGGATTCATGGGACCAATAATATCAATTCCAACACTCTCAAAGTGAACCCCAACCACTGGAAGTGGAATTAAGGGGGCCTTTGTGGTGCCACCTGATTTGCCACTGGCTTGACAGGTAGCACAGGAGCGACAAAACTCCTTTGTGTCCTCAGACATATGGGGCCAGTGAAAGTGAAGGACAAGCCTGTCCCAAGTCTTACTTTGCCCTAAGTGTCCTGCTAGGGGAATGTCAGGTGCTAGGATGAGTAGGAAGCCTCTAAACGTCTGGGGTATAACCAACCTCCTGGTGGCACCAGGCTTGGGGTCTCTACCCTCTGAGTATAGCGGTCCTTCATCCCAGTAGATCCTGCAGGACCCACTGACATTCCCAGCAGCCTCAGCAGCAGCTTGCTGTCTGAGGGGTTCAAGTGAGGGGCACTTCTGCTGTTCCAAACTCAAATCTATTCTGGAAGGGCCCCCTGCCCCCAAGAACTCAACCTGATCAGGTTCCAGTTCAACTGGGGCAGTTCCTTCACAGAGGCGCAGATTATCTCCCTCAAGAGACTGATCCTCACTCTAAGCCTGGGGGGGAAGGCACCACCTGACCCTTCCTGCTCCTCCACTTGGAAGCCACCTGGTCCATTGTTCCAGGATCCAGGGCCTGTTCAGTGGAAGACTGCTTTGCTTGTGACCTGGTCACAGCAAACCCACTTGCAGAGATGCCCAACATTTCTGCATGAGTTCTGAGCTCCACTTCAGCCCAGGCTGAAGTTTCCAAATCATTGCCCAACAGACAATCTACAGGTAGGTCTGAAGATACCACAACCTTTTTATGTCCAGTTACCCCTCCCCAGCTGAAATTAACAACTGCCAAGGAATGATCAGTCCTGACATTGCTAGCATTGGTCACTTGGTACATTTGTCCAAGTATGATCTGGTCAGGAGACACAAGGTTCTCTGTTACCATAGTGACACTTGAACCTGTGTCCATGTAGGCCATTGCCTCCTTTCCATTTATCAAAGGCTGTTGTCTGTACTTGCCCAGGTTACTGGGACTGACAAGCAAGGTGGCAAGATCTATGCCACCATCACAGACCAACAGAGTCTGAGCTGGAGATCTGACTAAGTTAGAACCCATCTCGAGACCCAAGATTAACCCTACTAATCCCTTGTTTCCTGTACCACCACTTGTACCTGTGCTAGGGTGCGCATTTGCCTTAGGGGCAGTGGTAGTAGGAGTGTTCTCCGTGGCTTTTGGCAATCAGCATCCTTCGTCCAATGGGTTTTCACCTTGCAAAAGTAACACCAAGGTTTCTTCTTGCCTTTCTTGTTGGATTGTTGACTCCGCCCCAGATGCAGGTTTTTGGGGCACTTGAGAAGACTCTTTCTTGTATTTGCCCTTGTCCCCACCCTTATCCTAGGATTTTGAAGAATCCTGTTTCGTCTGGTCACCACCATTGCTCTCATTTTTCTGCTTAACCCTGGTTCTGACCCACTTATCTGTCTTCTTTCCAAATTCTTGGGGAGAAGTCAGATCTGGGTCCACCAGGTACTGATGCAAAAGCTGGTTCTGACAATTGTTAAGGATCTGCTCCCTCATAATCAAACTATACAATCCTTGGTAATCATGCACTTTGCTGCCAAACAACCAACCTTCCAGCGCCTTAATGGCACTATCCACAAAGTCTACCCAGTCCTAGGTCTGTGCTTTCTGGGTATCTCTGAACTTAATTCCGTATTGCTAAGTGGTTAAGCCAAACCCATCAATGAGAGCACTTTTCAAAACTGAGTAATTATCAGCATCCTCTTCTCTAACAGTGAGGAGCTTATCTCTACCTTTGTCAGCAAAGGAGAGCCACAAGATAGCTGCCCACTGCTCTTGAGGGACCCTCTGAACTTTACAGGCCCTCTCTAAAGCAGTTATCCATTTGTGGATGTCATCCCCAACATGGTAGGGAGGGACAATCTTTTTCATGTTCCTATGTTCAAAGGAATGTTCCTTAACTCTAGGGACACTGTTGCTGCCACTATGGGACCCTATGGGCTTTTAGGGACTGTCTGTCAAGGGCCAACTGCTCTTGCCTGAGCCTAAGCCTAGCTTTCTCAAGCTCAAGGAGTTGGTACTCCCTATCCAAAGAGTTCTCCCTTCTATTAGAAATGGAGGTCCCTACTGACTGTTCTGAGGCATTGGATTCTGCAGAGGAGGATCTAGACCTCCTTGGTCTACTCTGCACCTTCCCAGGAGGATCAAAGGGGGCCTCCTCATGGCCACCTGTGTTCTCCTCTGGGAGGTCTGAATTGTACAGGTGGGAGTCATCAGGCTCCACCTGGTCAGGGTTAGATTTTAGGTCAAAGAGGGGCTCCCCTCCTGGCCTATCCTCATGCCCTGTCCCACCCACTCTTTCCTGTTCATCTGACCCTGTGTTTTTCCTGAGGTCATCTAACAGTAACACCTCTAGGAGGCGTTGAGTGTTGGCTCCTTTCCCTGTTTTCAACTTTCTAGAGGCACATAGTGCTTTCAGTTCTTGGAACGAAAGTTCACTGTAACTAGTAGTCAGAGAGCCACTGGCATCTCCTTTGGAAGACATACTAAGTGTGGTGTGGTGTTTGCACCTACCTAACCTAGTGGGAACTAAACTCTTTGAGGTTGGAGAAAGGGTGTGCTAACCTTTAACTACCCAACCCTAACTTCAGTAGAACTTACTTATTCTAAGCTTGTATTATATATGCCTAGTATTAGTGATGTTTTTTTCAATTAATCAACACAAAGATGTATCTGGTAAAACAATGCAGGCTTGAATCCCACAGCTGCACACCAATGTGAGAAGCTGGCCTGTTATATGATGTTCACTAATGTAAGTGGGCATCTTGCACCAGTCCAGACAACCCTTATGGTGAATTAAGAGGTCTTAGACAACTTTAGAAAGCTCTCTAAGTGGTAGCTGTGGAGAGCAGCCTTAAGGCTTAGTCCAGAAGGAGTGTAAAGCAGCTTGTTTTACCAGAATGCAATCTTATATGACAGATTAAGTGAAAAAGAACCACACAAAGTATTTATCAAAGTATGTATTTATTATATAATACTCTCTAACACATAGAAATATCTCCTACCTGGAGATATGAACAATGCACACAATACTTTAGCGAAGAAACACAGTAAATAGCACAAAATACACAGTGGGCCCGGGGGGGCAGCATATACTAAGAAAGTGGTATAAGAACCACAACTCGGGTCAAGACAAGGTCGAGAGGATGTAGAAGTGCTGGGGACCCAAGGAACCACCCAAGGTGAGTAGCTAGGGACCCCACAGAGAGTGTGTGTGGTGTGGTAGCACGACCGCGTGTTCCGTACATCTCTACGTGTCAGTCGCGGTTGGATTTTTAAAGTTTAAGGACCCTTCCCAGTGGACCCTGAAGAAACCCCATGAAAGACAGAAGGTTGGAGAGCCACCCCACCCGTGGATACCCTAGTACCCACTTTACCTACACCAGGGAAGCCGGGTGCATACGTGTGAAGTGGTTTCCGAAACTGCCGTCGAACCCAATGGAGGACTTCAGGAAAGTGCCGCTGCTGGAAGAGGAGATAGTTTCCGGTGGAATCCGAAGCTGGATTCAAGATGAGAGGTACCTGCAAGCAGAGGGGACAGAGTCTATGTCACTAAGGAGTGACCAGGAGACTTGGAAGACGTATGCCCTCCAATGTCGGGTGTTGCAGGATGGATGACGATGACCTTGACTCTGCAGCTGTGAGGTCCAGGCGGTGCTGAGGACGACCAGGAGCCGTGCACAAGCTGTCCCACGAAGGATGTCGAGTGATGAGGGGTCGGTGTCCAGCCTTGGCAAATGCAACCAACGCAGGAATCAAAGATGGAGCAAGGTCAGGACCAGCATGGTCCAGGGGACTCACAAAGGCAGGGGAGTCAGGGCAGTCCCCGAGCAAACAGGGGAGCCCAAGAGAAGCAAAGGTGACCTTCAAATGGTCTTGGAAGGTTCCTGTATGATGCACAGGCACAGACGATGCAGTGGTGTCTGATCTAAATCTTATCCCACGACGAATCTAGGGACCTACACCCAGGCAAGCCCTTAAGTACCCTAGGGAAAGGGTTGGGAAGATTCAAGGATCCTCCCAGGGGATGGTCTGGACAGGGGGAGGTTACGCCCATGTCCTTTGTCCAGTTTTGCGCCAGAGCGGGAGCCAATGGCTCCCATGACTGGTTTGAACTGGACTATGCACAGGGACACGAAATGGGCCCCTCATGTAGACTGAGTGGCGCTGGCAAGCATACCCACCCCATCCCAATACACTAAATCCTATCTAGGAAGTGGTCACACCTCCCTGTGACAGGATGCCTATTGTTCGGCCTTCCCCTGCTTGAGCTTAGCTCAGCAGCAGGAGGGAAGAATCGTGTCTCTGGTCGGCAGCATCATTTTGTGCTGTCCGAGTCAAGAAGGCTGGTACCAGTAACACTGAGAGCCTAACGGAGGGCTCTTCCAGTACTTGGAATCATACCTTCTACACCATTTACGGTGTGGGGGTATGATGCCAAAATGTTTGATACCAAACATCATAGGATTCGTTGCAGCCGTTTTCGAGATGGTCATCGTGTAATTACGCAGTGCCCCTCTATATAGTATATGGCTGCTTCACTGACAACCCGGGAGAATTGACTCCGTAGGCTGCAGGGGTGTCCTGCTCATGCAGGGGCTCCTTCTAACTTAGAACCAAGCACCCTGCCTTCAGGATTGCAAAGGCATGCTATAGGGGTGACTAATAGGTTTTAAGTGCAGTGACATTAGACATAGGAAACCTTGGACACATTTGTGTCGCAGACTATGCTAGTGGACAAGGGGGTCCCTCAGGTGTCCATTTTGAGTCCCACCTTGTTCAATATCTATGTGGCTCCTCTGGCTATCATTATTAGATCATGCAGTTTTGAGACGATCTCGTATGCGGACAACACCGAGGTGATAGTCCCTATTGAGACGGATCCCGGGGTGACCAGAGCAAAGTTTAAGATCTGGATGCTAAAAATAGCCACATGGATGAGTAAGAACTTACTTCAGCTGAACTCCAATAAAACCGAGATCCTGCTGTTTGGGAAAGCTGAGGAACTGTGGTCCGCTGACTGGTGGCCTACAGAACTCGGGGAAGCTCCTAGACCAAAAAAGCAGGCGAGGAACCTGGGCATCATAATTGATGATAAACTTTCCATGGAGGAGCATGTGAAGACGATCTCAGGCACCTGCTTTGGGATAATGCGGATGCTGAGAAAGATCTTCCCGTGGATTCCCCTTGTGGCCAGAAAGGCCCTCATACAGGCGCTTCTAGTCAGTAGACTAGATTATGGAAACTCGCTATTAGTAGGAACACGGGAAGATTTACTATCAAGGCTGCAAGTTGTCCAAAACACAGCAGCGCGTCTTGCTCTCAACAAACCTGTGCGCACCCCGTCACTAACTCTCTTGCGACAACTGCACTGGCTTCCTATTAGGAGGAGAGCAGTCTTTAAGCTCCTGGGTATAGTGTTTAAAGTACTTCAGGGGACGGGCCCCTCGTACCTAATGAAGAAACTAAAACCTTAGACCCCCGTGCGTCAATTGAGATTGAGTAATCGGAAACTGCTCTGCACACGGAGAATCAGGAAAGCTAAAATGGGTGGTCGGGCCTTCTCCCACCTAGCCCCCACCCACTGGAATAGATTGCCAGATGAGATTCGAGCCTGTCCCAATCTAGCACAGTTTAAGAAACAGCTGAAAACCTGGATGTTTCAATGATCACTTTCAATCTGTAGTCTGCTACCCAGGCGCCGAGAGATCCCTTGGGGATGATTCGTTGCGCCATACAAATCCTAATAATAATAATAATATATCTTTAGTAAGTGGTGCTAGCACCAACTTACACTGGCTGCAATGGCAGGCCTGTAGTTCCATTTTCAATGGTCTCTCATGGGTGGCATAATTCATGCTTCAGCCCAATGGAGACCTCTGGGGTACCTATGCCCTGGGTATCTTAGTACCATATACTAAGACTTATGAGTTTACCCCAGAATCAAATCTGGGATGTACCTAAGTACTGAACACAACAGTTTAGGGAGAACGCAGATAGACTGGGATCCTGATTAGCAGGATATCAGTCAGACTAGTCAAATACAGCTTAGCATCAGGCAAAAAGTGGATGTAACCATAGAAGCAGATCCTACTTTCCTACAGAGACTCTCCTGCTCACTTAGGAACGTGTTCCACGCTAGTCTTTTTTTTCTTGAGGATAAATTGCAATGAACAACTAAGTTCGATTTTTTTTAACAAAGTCATTTTTCTCTGATGAAATGTATTGTTGTATATAACTGTTATTGCTTTGCCTGTTGTTGAAAACTAGATTGTATAGAAATGTAGTCTGTGCAAGTTTCGTGCTAACCCATTGCCTATTCGCCCTGTGTTAAATACTATGTATGCAAGCGCTGAGCTCATATTACATAAAATTGTAAGAGTGCACCACGTACTAATTGCCCCTGTGATTCAACAAACTGAACTTGGAAAACTTCATTCAAATTGAAATAGCCAAATGACTAAATAGCTCTGGATTAACCCCAGGCGGGTAACTACGCTCCGCCAGCGGAGTTTACGTAGTTTTGCCTACTCTGCATTCCGTTGCGATTACGGAGTTCAGGCAAAACTACGACTCCGTGGCTGAGCGTAGTTAGTCAGCCCCTCCACCCTCCCAAACTAATTAAAAGTAATAAAAAGGCACCTACCTGCCCCCTGGTTGCCTCCTCCTTGCCATGGCTGCCCTCCTGCCTCCTCCTCGCCCTCCTTCTTCAGTGATAATCCCTTCGTTGTACGTATTGCGAATGCACATGCGCATGCGCAAGACGTTCAATGTAGGGGTTATCACTGACGAAGGACGGCGAGGAGGAGGCAGGAGAGCGGCCATGGTGAGGAGGAGGCAGCCACGGGCAGGTAAGTGCCTTTTTAATTACTTTTAATTTATTTGGGAGGTGGGAGGGCGAGGAACGGAGCGAAGTTCCACAGAGTTGTTTTCCAACTCCGTGGAACTTCGCGTCGAGGCACTGCGCCTGCTCCGCCCAGGGTTTTTCTGGATTCTCCACTAAAGTACAAATAAATCAGGTTCCCCAAGCAGATAAAAACAATAAAAATATTTTGCCAAGAGTGGCAATCACACACGAAGGCACACACATTTCCCTGGCCTGAAGAGGAAACATTTGAAACACACATAATTGAGCACACTAAAACAGACATAAAAACCAAAAATACAGGTCAAAAGAAAGGCATTGTTAGAATTATGGGCCATCTTCAAGGAGGCCAACAGTGACAACTCTACAATGCAGTTAGCAAATTAACTGTAAGCACCCCCCACACCATATGCAAGGATGGACATGCTCACACCTGCTCTCCCTCCATTAGGTTTCTCAAACCCAGCCATAATAGAAGCCAACGTCAGTCAGATCTAAGTCAGAGAGAAGGAAAACCAAGCGGGTCCAGACAACCCCAGTACAGTCCAAGTTCCTAAAGGAGGTCCCAAAAAGCTTGACTCCACGTTTACCACAAATGGCACGTGACACCACAAGACAGGTAGGATATGCATTCCCACTAGGTCAGACGAACGTATGCTGGAGTCAGGGATGTTTGTGGCAATGCTCGATAGTGATTCAGCGAGCTCAGGAGATGAAGGGAGCTCCAGTCCCCCAGGAACCAATGATAAGGGTGGGGCTACAGGATTTACTGAGGTAGCTGAGTAGCATATGGAGGGTGAACTTGAAAGTGACGCTAGGTCAAGGAAAGCAGTGCTTAGTTCAAAGCAAAAGAGACAGCCAGACGGCGTGAGGAAGAGAGCCATTAGCGCTTGCTTGAGAGAGAAAGGGCACACAGGCAGGAATTAGATCAAGAGCGCAGAACATCAGGCTCCCCACATGATGGAAGCAGAGATAGGTATGGGGGCAGCACTGGGACAAAGCAGAGGTGGACGAAAGGCTACTAGCAGGACTCAGAGTTACACCATCCGCTCGTCAAAGGAAAAGAGCCAACCAAGAAATCAGGGATCAAGGTAGTCTGGTGCTCACCCACCTGCGACAAAAGAAAAACAGGATGGCACCTTTACGTGCACACGAAGAGAACAGTGATGAGGAAACTGGCTGCTCCACATGGGTGCAGAACAAAGACCGACCCACCCAAGAGGAAATAACAGGAAAAGAGGAAGGCAAGTGTTTTGTGTACCTGTTCTGTGACCTGCTAGTGGACTAGACTGAGGAGACGGGCCAATATGACTGGTCTTGGCCTAGGGAAGGATCATTTGAGCCTGAGGACTTGACAGTAGCAGAGGATTGCATCAGAGATGAAGCTTGAAATCCCAATTGGATCCTCCCCTACATTCTGAAATGCCTCGCAAGGTGAGAACGCTATGTCGAAGATAAAACCGCAGGGCCACTCAGGTCAAAAACGCGCCCACTACTGCAGAAGGGTGCAGCGGGGGTCCTATACGTGGCATGGGCCCAGATAGACAGAGAGGGACTAAGAAAAGAACACTGCAGGAATTAACCTAGCGATAGGCGACATTATGAGTCTGTTGATCAGCCTTATTGGGGAACAGACAAACATGGTGTTCGCCCAAGTCCACCTTCCAGCAACAACTCTGACAGAGACCCAGCATGATGGGGCCACATTTAATTCATACCGGTACCGGATATGGACCACCCTAAGAGAAATATTCCCCAGCTGGCCAGATGTAGGGGGGCTAATGGCAGAGTCCATCAAGCTGGAGGAAAGTATAAGTGAGTTCCTGGATAGAATTAGTGAGAATTAGTGAACGATGGGGACAAGAGATACAGGCCCACAAGTCACATTTTTCTACAATAGACTTAAAAAGGGGTTACCCACTGAGATTCAGAGCAGGCTGGACAGCGTGGTGGATTTAGATACCAATTCATGGCAGGAGATGCAGGCTCCTATCCTCCACTACACAAAAAGAAGAAAGAAAAGGATAGAGAGAAGGAGGAGCAGGCCCAAAGAGACACTGCAATACTGGTTCAACACAAATTGAAAAAGGCTGCCCTTGAGGGGACAGCAATGGCTGCAACTGTGCAGTTGGCACTAGTCTCAATGGCGGCTCCACCAAAACCCCCCAGAGAGTTCCAAATAGGCTATGGTGGTAGAGGCCAGGGAGGCTGGCAGCAACTAGACACTAGGGAGTGCTACTATTGTCATAGGCCGGGTCACCTGGCAGAAAGATGCTGGTTAAATGTCTACCATGAGCAGCAAAAGCAGCAGAGATAAAAGAGCAAGGGTCAGCCACCACAAAGCTCAACAAATGTCCCTCCTTTGCACCAAGCACCAGGGAATCAGAATGAACCCTACATCCATTCACAGGGAGGTATGCCGATCGGCACAAATTCGCAGCAGGGATACACCAATCGGGCAACAGCAGCAGCAGAAGCAGCAGCTACAGACTGTGAATCCAACACAGCAGGGCCTGAGGCCACAACACCCGCAGGGAGGGATACCAGTGTGAGGAGGTAGCATCTTCATGCAAACCCGGACCCATACTGCAGAGTAAAATAAACCCCCCAGCACAAGGAGGAAATTACCCTATCAACGCCAAACCCAGTGGTTAATAGCTAGCACCCACTTACCCTCTTCCACCAAACTACTACCAGACCAAAAGAATGACTAAAAGACAGCAGTGGGAATTCAACAAGTTTTGCTTGAGTCTAGAAATTCAGAGTGGCTGAGAGCTGTGTTGATCGAGAGCCTGCAGCAAGTGCGTCATGTAGGGGTGATCTCATGGGTCATGGGGCCCCACTCTGCTGCTGATCCCCCAGGGAGGGGTTAGCTGGCCATGCACCAGGGGCAGACAGTCTGATGAGGGCGTGTGACTCAGAACTGTTTAAAAAGAGACACCCAGGTCCCGTGGCCAAAGTCACAAAGGATGCGTTCCGGTCACCAAGTCAATAGGTCCCCAATTCTCGGGCACCAGGTCCGGGGCCAATGTTTTCATTCTTCATGGCGTGTAGTCCTCACAGCACCTCCACAAGCTCAATGCTTCCTCACCAATGGAGGACCCCTTTCAGTTCTAAAACAAAGCTATTCTCTGTGCTTGGAACCCAGATTCCTGGGTGCCTGGGATGGTAAAACTCTAAGACTTCACAGCACACACGAAGAGCCAGAAAGCTCCGAGGCCTCAGCATGATGTTGAGTCCAAGCCCAAGACAGTTGGGGGAGGGGGAGATTCACCAGGGTGACCAAGAGTCCCGGATTTGCTGAGACAGTCCCAGTTTATTATCATCACGCGGCAGACTTTTGCAATTATTAGGTCAAACGTCCTGGGTTTTCATGTTTTTGATGTTACAAGGCGAATACAAGCTCAGACAGCCTTCTTCCATGTTTTATTAACTGTCCCATTTTTTGATTCCCAAAGTCTGGTCACCTTGCCCCCCCCCCCTTGAAAATTCAACAAGAGATGTGCCAGGCATAAGGCAGTGTATGACTGTAGAGACCCCGGCCACAAGCTAGAGACAGCAGGCCCACCAATGTGCTTAGAGTTGCGGGTTGTGGTCTAAGGGAGAGGGGGTTCCCAAATCTCCATTCCAGCTGCAGACGCATGGAGGGCACTGGGTGCACTCACCTCCATACCAAGCATAACAACTAACGGTGCTCCAACCTTACCAACACTGTACAGAGGAAAGCAGGTGGCCTCGACCTCAGATACCACAAGGCAGCCTAGATGGGAAGAAAGGGGGACATGGAGTAGCCCCCGACCTTCTTCCCCACATGACAAGTGTAACCATAGATTATGAGGGATTCAGGGAAATGCCCAATATTTAAAAAAACACCCAAAGCTAGCTCAAAAAGAAGTTTCCAGATACATAGGTGGGGGTCAAGATTTGCCCAAGCCAGGTACCTCAAAACCATGAGGGAGAGCCATGCCATGTTACACACCCAGTGCCAGGAACAAAGAGGTGCACACACACCAAAACATGCTTATGGCATGTGGCAGGCATTTGCCACACCAGCGGCGATATGCCCCCCTCTTCCCACGTGTTCCACTCACCTATAGTGGACCTAAGCTAAACAGGGCATAACAAACACAACTGAGAGTACTATCAAAAGGTGTAGCCCCAGCCGGGAAAATAACTATTGGAAGGAACCGCACAGTAACCGGACCCTTAGCCACCGGTCAAAGTGCCTATGACAAAAACTAGCATCACCGTAAGACTCCTACTAAAAGCCACAATTCCATCCCTTCCTAAGCTAATAAGACCACCCCACAAACATACTTTGCATCAATGGAAGCATCAAGTTAGTATTGGAAGGAGGTTCACCGGCCTATAGAAAGATTTGATCTATCTAGATGAACTAAGAATCCTCTTTACTCCCCAAAATTACTAAAACATACCCAAAAGGGGTCACCTCCCAGTGCCTCACTAGATCGCGACTAGGTAAGTATGGAGGTCATACCCCTATGGTAAAAATACATGGATTCCAATAGCCATGAATTACAGAGCGTGTGTAAAATGTTTCTGAGTTAACTATCAATTAAGTTCTTTCAAAGCCAGGTAACAGAGAAGACAACCAAGGTGCACCACACGATGTCAGTAGCGGTCGGTGGTGGGAGTGCCGCCGGGCACTGACGTGGGGCGGGGGAGGGGCAAGATGGGGGGTAGTAAACTACGGATTACGGGCGATTACAGGTAAGTACATATATAAATAAATAAAACGAATTTCGTTTCTCGCGCTGCATCACATTTGGCGATGCAGAGTGAGAAACGAAATTCGTTTTATTTATTTATATGTGTACTTACCTGTAATCGCCCGTAATCAGTAGTTTACTACCCCCCACCCTGCCCCTCCCCCACCCCACGTCAGCACCCGGCGGCACTCCCTCCACCGACAGCTACTGCATGACGTGTCGTCAACTTCCACTGATAATGAAAAAGGAAAAGGACAATTTCCAAACCCACACCAGTGGAAGGAGGAATAACCTACAGCCTGCTTAACACCCAGGTGGGTGAACTAAATACCACAAACATTTTCCAATTGGACAGAAGGAACACAGCCACCATATCGCGACAAAAGTTATGTATATTTCTCTGCATATGTACCCTCTGTCTACTATGGGTAATCCCACACTTCCTTACCATTGAGGAACTGCTGAGTCAAAAGAGAGTCACTAATCGGGAAATACAGTGCCCGCGTAGAGACCTTTTGTATGTCACCTGCAATTACAATTAAACCAAACATGAGCATCCAGCATGCACTGCATAGCGCCCTCTTACATAACATCTGGTACCAACACATGACCACAGTTGGCTCCCAAGCATCAGAGAGGTCATGTTAAGTCTGTTCGCTGATCCCTCATGCGGTAGGTGCAGATAGGCTTTACCTGTCCCAAGAAGAAGCCCCCAAAAAAGCCAAGTATTTATTCACCTTCACTTGTGCAGGATAAGAGTCAAGATAATGCCCAACTAGATAGAACCTCATAGGGTAGTTCTCAACCTGACCCGAAACAACACTAACCGAATAGCATTATACCTCTTCATTGAACCCAATGATATCCAGACTAGGCAGGACAAGATACGTAGAAATGGCACCATAGGGAAAATACTGTTTGGCCCCAAGACTTCCCAGAGAAGAGATTTTTAGAGGTAGCAAGCCCCCTCAAGTCAATGCATGAACACATCTGCTGCTGCATCCATCTGTGGAATTAGGTTGGCCCTTAGTGTACCTTGGATGGTTTTCTTTAACAACAACACGGAGTTCCTGCTCTGAGATATAAACGGGAATGAGTCGCATGGAGTAAGGTTCATTGACAGTATGACTAATCCATGTCAGGAAATCTGGGAGACCGAGGTTGGTGGATACACTTGACTAGAAGGGAAAAGTTAACCCCTGATCATACGGAAACTCACACTGTATTTCTTAAGTTTCAGAGGAAAAGGAATTCTTCCAATGTGCATGAATGCTAACTGTGGCGTGATATTGCACATTCCAGATATGCAATGGGGTTCCTCCATGCTTATGGATTTCTACTGGCAGTGGGGAGAACATGCCTACACCAACCTAGTTCCCGGTTGGAGGTGACTGTGCTCCCTGGTGACAGTGCACACACCTACCTTCATCATTCCCAGAAACTAACAGACCTGTACCAGCACCCGTTAAAGAAAGAGGCCACCTTGCTTCACCAAGCTCACCAGAAGAGAGTGGGGGACTATTTTAGCTGGATTCAGTTCAAGGACATCCCAGAAGAGTTGAGTCTGTTCACAGAGGCACAGCTGGGGGCAGGGGGTTGATACCATTCTTCACCCTACAGACATAAACTGGCATAAGATGCTTAAGGTGGGAAATGCTTAAGATGATGAACAACACTGTTAGGGTTTGTACCATAAACCTGGCTCATACTGTACATTGATCCGTACTTGAATAGATTTATGGCACATTCCTTTTATTGTGTATTTTGTATCCTGAAAGAGTATATGTACTTTGTATATTTAATCCTGAAGACTCATGTCATATTAGCAGTTAACATGTGCCTGCTTTCAGAGGTTCATTTGCATTGGCAGCATGTTGACTTCAGGTGGGCATTTACATAAGTAGCACGTTGACTCCTTTGCCGTTGAGCCATGTGCTGCACGTTTTCTGCCACCCCACCCAAACTGGAACCCCACCCAAACCTGAAACTATAAAAGACTCACTGGTTAAACAAGACGCGCTTGCGCTCGTTATTGCAATCCCGCTCACCTGATTTCCAGCGTTTCAGCTCCCACGCCGGTCAGCCTTCTCCGCAGTTTCCGGTCCCGATTTCTGTTTCCACGGCAACGCTCTGACGCGGTGGTTCCTCGTTCGACATCCCGGTTCCGGTTTCTAAATCGATCCGACCTACAACAAAAGGAGAGAAAACATTCAAGTAAGGCAATTCTAATTCTGGCGCTCGCAGAGGAAACGCGCACAGAAAAAGACAAATATTTGTTATTTTGTTTTTTAAGTTTACTTATCTTCGGTTTCTGCAACTGTCGAAGGAAGCCTTTCTTCATTCAAAGGAACAGTGATTTCGACTAAAAGAAAAAGGAGAAAAAGACTTTAAAAGAAAGAAGGTCAAAAAACTTATTTGAACATTTTCTTGATACAGACTTTGGTAAAATTACGTAATCCTAATTATGCTTATAGGAGATATATGTGCCAGTTAATAGTAAGTGTGTGACATAGTGTAGAGCATAAGAGTTTTTGGTGCTAATACATATTAGTGATTGGTGTTATTTTGTTCCTGCAGAAGAATCAAGAAAACATAATTCAGGCATCAATAATTCAGGCATCAGTCTTCTGCTAAAGAGAAACATATCCTTATTGTTTATTGAACAACAAGATAACAGGAAAGGTATTTTGATGAATGTATTATAAATTGAAAAGCAGTGACAAAAGGAAGGTTCCAAAGACCAGTTAGATTAATGTTATTTATTTATTTTGTACATAGATGTCTGACGACTGAAGAACAGCAAATTACAGGGTCTATGCAAGAGTCTCAAACAGAGAAAGAGTTGTGTCGACCCAGAGCTGAAACCAGTGGAGTGTTTTTTCTTTTGTTCTTCTTTATTTTGTCCCATTTTCCCCCTTCCCCCGGAGATCTATTCTTGCCAAACTGTGTATTACATACGGCTTGGGCAGGCATAGATTTTTAGGGGCATAGAGAACAATCGTCTCATCTCTCAAGTTGAACGACCTGGATTTCAGGTGAGTGAAGACTTAAAAAACACTGAGCTTGACCTCAATTCGATCATGGAAGAAATGTGAGCCATCCGCCTCATGATAATACAGCATCGGTATGTGTTGGACTTAATTACCGCAATGGAGGGAGGGCACTGTTCCAAAATCGGTGCTGCCTGCTGCACTCTCATTCCAGGGAATGACATGGACAATGGAATTTTGTCTCTTGCCATCCAAGCACTGCATAATCTACAGAGAAGCATGCATAAAGAAGGAGGTGCCCCTGAGCAGGAGTGGTGTTTGAATAGTTTTGCCTGGGCCCCATGATGGACTCTAGTCTGTGCAAATCACTGTTGCCAGGTGTTATTGTGTTCCTGTTGGTTCACAGGTTCGTACAATTGGAGAACACTTGCTGTAAAAACACAGTCCTCAAATTAGGTAGAATGCAAAAATTAGAACAGTTGTCATAGTCAAAAGCGAACAAAGGAAACAGTAGGAGCCTAATAAAGTAATGGTATAAATGCATGAGTTAAAGAATCAACCAGAGGGGGGAATGGTAATATGGATATTGATGCGTTTATCAACAAAAATATACTATCAACTTTATTAAAAGAATCACCCGTCCCAAACTCCACATCTACCTCAACACGCAAGTATGTAGTCAGGCATGCCATGGGACCTAGGCCAGGGATTACTGATTGATTGGTCACACGTGAGAGGGTGTATAGCTGGCAGGCAAACACGTGGCAGGAAACTCTTGATCACTCCCACAGATAAGCGCAGCGACATCACAAGGGTCAGGGGAGATTACCCCCAATAAAGCACACAAGTCCCAAGGGGGTACGAACACTATATGGTATATATATATATATATATGGTATGTTGGATACGTTTATGGCTTGATGTAACATTGATGTAACATAGTATATAGGGCCAATGCAAACCCAATGTACAGTAAGACAGTTCTTCGACCTCATGCCTGTAACTGGCTCCCGGCCGAATTGTTTAATTAAATGAAACTGTTCCTCTTTTCCCAAATGCCGCTTGTCTCCTGTTTTATAAGGAATTTGAACACAAGCAACAGACTTGTATACAAAAATGTGGTGTGAGGAAGTTTGAGTGTAATATGTAAAAGTAAACATATTGTGGATTACACAAAAGTGAGTCTTATGCTCAATACTCTTTCCATGTAGGGTTTCGTTAAATTAGGTGAGAGTAGACTGAGGAGGCAAGACTGTCAAGGCATAAAGTCTCTTTCTATGAGAGGCCTGCGATTTACTGCACTAATGCTGCACCCAGTAACCACAGACAAGAGAGGGAATGGTACATAAAGGGTGCTGTATTATTTTTGCACTCAATATTTTATTCCACACAATAGTGGATAAAGCAGTAAAATTGCACTTTGCCCAAGCTCTGACCAGCAAATCTCAAAATATTGCAGTTTTTTTCTTCACAAATTCTCCATGTTTTTCATGGCAAAATGAGTATGTGCAAAGTGTGGTAGTTTCCAGTACATGTAGATACATTTCAGATGGGCATTGCGTTTGGTGCCCAATTCAGGTTTGCTGCAGTCTGTAAAATTAAGACCATAGTCATTTTAATACAGTCAATTTATTTATATGGCAAGGCCCCACACTTCACAATATGATTTTAACAATTGGCTTTTGCATGCTTATTTTTTTAAGGTGTAAATGTAATGATGGCAGGTGGTATATTCAGAAACATTTTTGCTGAAGGTATTTATTTTAGTGCTTTACTTCAGGGGACATTATTTCAGATTTATAGACTTTGCATTGGCAAATAGTTACTTTGAATGCTTTTAATTCGCTGACTGCTCACCACTCCTTAACACCATCCATCACTGACCCCCTTATGACTCCTAAACTCCATCCATCCCTGGTCCCTAAAACCTCCTCGCCATGCTGAAACTCCAACCATCCTTCATCCTTATACTCCACCCATCTTTGAACCCTAAAAACCTCTCACCACACCTAAACGACACTCTTAGACCTGATTTGTCCAGCGGGTTTATCCTACACTTTTTGCTTTTTGGCCTTCTGTTCCTGACCTGTTTTTGTTGGTTGTATGACTCTGGGCACTTTACCACTGCTGATCAGTGCTAAAGTGCATATGCTCTCCCTTTAAATTGTTGTTATGGATTGGTGATTCCATGATTGGCATATTTGATTTACTGGTAAGTCCCTAGTACAGTGCCCAGGGCCTGTAAATCAAATGCTGCTGGTAGCCTGCAGCACTGATTGTGCCACCCACATGAGCAGCCTGTAAATGTAACTCAGACTTGCCACTGCAGTGTCTGTGCGCAGTTTGGTACTGCCATGTCGACCTGGCAAGTGCACCCACTTGCCAGGCCCTGACCTTCCCTTTTCTTACATGTGAGACATCCCTAAGGTAGGCCCAAGGTAGCCCCATGGGCAGGGTGCAGTGTATGTGAAAGGTAGGACATGTACTGAGTTGTGTAACATGTCCTGATAGTGAAATACAGTGTATTCACTATGGAAAGACTATCTGTACCATAGGATAGAATGGGAGTTTATTTATAACATCTTATAAATATAACTTCCCATTGGGACAAGATAGAAAATGGAGTTTAGCATGCCAGAACTCAGAATATAAAAATGCATCTTTTAGTAAAGATGAGTTTTATATTGTGTGTTTGAAAATACCACTTTTAGAAAGTGGATATTTTTCTTGCTTAGCTATCCTGTGTGCCTCTGCCGGTTTGTGGATTGACTGTCTGGCTTTTAAATGACAGGGGCTGGAGATGAGCATTCTCTCAAATGGCCACCGGTGGGGTTGATGGAGCCTTTCCTGGATGAGTCAGGGCTGGGCTAAATAGACCTGGGCTGCATTTATAGTAGGGACAATGCTGTCTCCACCTCCTGCAGGGCAGCTGCACCAGAGAGGACAGAACTTGTTTTGTCTGGGCAAAGAGCTTCTCTGCCACCAGAGAACAAAGGAATTTGTGCTATAAAAAGTGGGGCCCAGACCCCTGGACTTTAGATTACTTCTGGGATTCAAGAGGAACTTTGCTAAGGAGAAGAGCTGGAGAAACTGAGGAGAAGTACTGCCCCTTTGCTGTTTGCTGTCTGGCGTTGGCCTGCAGTGGCTGTTTCTGCCAAGAAAAAGACAAGGACGTTGCTGTGTGCTGTGTCCCTTGCTTGAGGAAGATCTCCAAGGGCTTGAAGTAGAGCTTGCCTCCTGTTTTTGAAGTCTCTGGGATACAAACACTTCACCCCCAGATCCCCTGAACTCTCTTGCTGAGAGTTCTGTTGCTGTTCTGGGCCTCTGGAGGTTGTTTCTGCTGTTGGGAGCTGGAAAAGTTACACAACGAGGAGAAGCACAATGCATCCGCACCTGTTTCCGACGCACCGCTGAAGAAACTGACGCATTGCCTGCCCGCGGCTGGAGAAGTCATCGCACGCCACATCGAGTGTACGATCTACGAAGGCTGAGATCACCGCCCCGATTCAGACGCAGGCCCTAATATGCAGCTGCAAGAACCAACGCATCGTGGGACCGCGGCTGAAAAAAATCAATGCAGCGCCGCTGCGATCCTCACACACTGCTCCGGGGCGCAAGGTCTACATCAACGCTGTGGCCACAGTAAGAAACCGATGCATCACCTCCCCGCACAGTAAGAAACCGACGCATCACCTCCCCTTCAGTAAGGAACTGACGCATCACCTCCCCTGCTTGGTAGTAAGGAACCAACACATCACCTACCCTGTAGTAAGGAATCGACACATCACTTTCCCTGCGCGTTAAGGATCCGACGCATCACCTTCCCTGCAGCTGTATTTGTTTATGATTTTGACGCATCCAAGGTACTTTGTGCTGAAAGTGTTCCATCTATAGTTTGCTATGGACAGAACTGTTTTTACCTTCTAAGAAGATTATTTTGATTACTGGATTGTGGATTTTTGTCATTTTGGTCTTGTTTGGTGTAGATAAAAAATTGCTTATTTTTCTAAACTGGTGTGGTGTCCATTTGTAGTGTTTTTAATGTGTTACTGTATGCATGCACAAATGCTTTACACACTGCCTCTGAGATAAGCCTGAGTGCCAAGCTACCAAGGGGATGAACAGGGGTTATTTAAGAAGTGTATCCCCCTTACCCTGACTAGGAAGAAGGGTCCCTATTTGGACAAAGGTGCAAACCATTGCCAGCTAGAGACCCTATTTTTAACAGAAACCCTTCCCTGAAACCTAAATTTCACCCATTTGTTAACAGTTAAGCCCTTTCTAGCCCAACACTCCTCCCATCCCTGAACTAAAAAACTCCTGATCTCTAATCTTCACCCATAAAAACCGTTTCTATGCCTAAACCCCATCCATTCCTGAACTCAAAAAACCCGTACCACCCCTACATTGCACATAAAACTGAAGCCTAAAAAAGTGCCAACTTTAACGCCCACCCATTCATAACCCATAAATATTAGGAGTGGGCCGAAATCGCTGAGTTTTACTTTGGGGAATTCCATAGAGTTACGTAACAAATCTGTGAGATTCAACTGAGTTCCGCCCACCTATAATTACACTCTGGCCAAGGAAAGATGAGGGGTAATGCAATACAATGCTGCCCAAACCTCTGGTTTTTATTGCCCAAGTAGGGGACATCCTCCTCCGTTATATATCTTCGTGGACGCTCCTTGTCATAAAGAGCGAGAGCAGCAGTGGAGCTAAAAAGAGATCTACACATGTGATGCTCAAATGGGCTACATGCATAGCCTCTGCTCCCGCCGACTCTGTAAAGCAGCTTTTCAGTTTTATGCCACTGAAAAATGGGGCCAGAAGAATGCAGTCTGTACTGGGTGAAGAGAGGAAGGTGTAAGGGGAAAAGGAGAGATGGTCAAGCATGGGATAGTGTAGGAAGCTGGTTCAGTATAACCTATATCAAAGTAAGATATAGTGTCCACAGAGTCCAGTGGATCCCCAAAGACTTACAGAGGTAAAAGTAGATAATACCTTACTCTCTATTTGTGGTAGTGTGGGCAAGCAGTAAGGCTTTATCAGAGAGAAGTGTTAAGCATTTATTGTACACACTCAGGCAAACAATTATGCCACACACTCAAAGAATGAACTCAGACCAATTGTTTTGTATAAAAAATATTTCTTTGTTGTATTTTATTTTTTAGAACCAAGAAGGACTTGGTGCAGGTAAGTAAAATAGTACTTTTCAAGAATAATACAGTTGAATGTGGTTAGGTCAAATGTTCAGAAACAGTTGAAATTGCTTTGCAGCTACTTTGTAATTACTTTGGATTACTTTTTAGATTACTTTTTTGACTCAGTGTGATATGCCTAGATATCACACAGGGACATTTCCTAGATAAAAGGTAAGTAAAACAGTTTTCACAAAAACACTTAAAAGTTTTTCAGAGGAAAGCAGTCAATGCAATCATATGGACTAAAATGAGGTCATTTGTCTGCAGGTAAGTAAACTATCTTTGGGTTTGAGTTTCTGGGGTCAGAAACAAGGGCTCCCCCAGGGTCAAAGATGCTCTCAAAAATCACCCTCTGCGGCACTAGGGCGGCCGGGTGCAGAGCGCTAAGGCCCAATGTTATCCAATAGGGGATAGGGAGCCTCCGGTTGGTGGCTGCTGACGGGCACGCCACTTGGAGGAGGGAGCAAAGCTCTTAGGGTTTTGCTCAGGGCAAAGGGGCATCCAAATTAGCACACAATGTGCACCCACAGCAGCACAGGGGCAACCCGGTGCAGGGTGCTGATTTGGCGTCGGGTGCCCTTTTGTTTTCAATGGGAGTTGCCGGTTTTGGGTTTTGGCTGCAGGCTCGGTCCAGGAAGTTTCTGGGAGGAACCAACAACTGGGCAGGTAAGTTAGAGGGCTCGGGGGCACAGCTGCATGCCAGGCCCTCTTCTCCAGGGCACAGGGCGGCTGAATGCAAGGGTGCCTTTTGATGTCGGATTTCACCTTACCGGACCACTCACGGTTGGGGGGGTCTCCGTGCAGAGGATGCAGGCAATGTTGGGGAGTCCTGGAGGGGTCGACCCACTGTGGACTCAAGCTCTGGAGCGCTGTGGTACCTTGCTGGGACCGGTGGGCCACCCGGACTCGGGCTGTAGGCGTCGGGTTCAGTGGTAGTTCCAGGCGTCGTGTTAATTTGTCCTCAGAAGGCTAGGAGTCTTTCTTTGGTGATTCTTTTGAACTGAGATGCTTTTCACAGAAGATCCAGTCTTTGCCGAAGGCAGTCAGTCCTCCCAAGGGCTCAGGAGGTCGCTGGCTGCTGCACAAGGTGACTTTTGGCACAGGATCTCTGGAAACTGCAGACAAGCCCGTAGGGCTGGAGCAAAGTCAGTTCTTCTCTGCAGTCTCCTCTGCTGTGCATCTTCTTTTGTCCTTCTTCTTCGTAAGTTGCGTGAATCTGCCTTCTTGGTTCAGGGCTGGGGGTGTTTTAGGGGTCTTGAGGTTAGTAGCCAATAGGCCACTGACTTTAGGGTGACTACACCCTTGGTGTGCTCACCCCACATGGGGGAGTGGGCACAACCCCTAACACTAATTGGAGAGTGCCTGCCATCTGCAAGATGGCAGGCACTGAAGAGTGGGCTTCACCTAGGCTCCCCCACCTGAGGGGTGGGTTTGGCAGAGGTGGGCACACCTTCTGGGCTGTTCTAATTTTTCTCCTGTCCTCCCACCAAAAAGGGAGACAGGAAGGAGGCCTGCTCCTGATGGCAGCAGAGGCTGGGGGTCGCGTTGCAAAGGCGGCAGGGCCTCTGAAGCTTCCCTGCCACAGATGGCTCTTTCTGACCTGGGGAGGTGCGGTCACCTCCGCCCGGGAACAGCTTTGTTTCTGGGCCCAGGGAGCAAAGGCTCTCAGCCCAGGGGTACAGAAACATGTCTCATGGTGGCAGGCAGGTGTTTACCAGTCAGGGAACCCACCAGAGGCTGGTCATTTTTCAGGGGGTATCTCTAAGATGCCCTCTGAGTACATGCTACAATAAATCCCACACTGGCATCAGGGTGGGTTTATTTTGCTGAGAAGCTTGCTACCAAACTTCCCAGGATTCAGTAAAGCCATTATGGGGCTGCGGAGTTCATAATGACAAACTCCCAGACCATATACTCTTTATGGCTTTACTGCACTTACAATGTCTAAGAATGGACTTAGACACTGTAGGGGTACAGTGCACATGCAACTGTACCCTAACCAGTGGTATAGTGCACACAACTAGAGGTGTGTCTTACCTATTCCATAGGCAGTGGGTTGCAGGCAGTGCACACAGTTATGTGTGCCATGTCGACTCTTCACTTTTCTCTGCACCAAAACATGAATCCTGCAATGGCAGTGTGTGTGTTAAGGTACAGGACCTCTAAGGGTGGCACAATATGTGCTGCAGCCCTTAGAGGCCTTCCCTGGTCACAGTGCCCTTGGTACCCATGGTACCTTTTACAAGGGACTTACATGGAGCCAGAGAGGTGCCAATTGGGGGTACAAAGATACAGTTTTGGGAAAGAACACAGTCCCTGGGACCCTGATTGACAGGGACCCAGGGCAGATCAAGCCAAAGTGCATCAGAATTCTGGCAAAAAGTGTGCAGAGGGGGCTACTGCAACAGAAACCCACTGTCCTACAGAGAGCTCACGTGCGGTACAGCACAAATGCAACATCTCGAGAATGACGGTGAAGGAACCTCATGCTGAATGGGGCGTGTGACCTAGTCAGTCAGTGATATGGACCAATTGAATTTTCCTCTACACACTCAGCCAGAGGACTATCCACCCGCAGGGCCAAGCAGTGTGACACCAGGCTCTATTCTGTGACCCAGTTTGCACCCACACAAAAAACTGTGTGACACCCGGCACATGCAAACCATACCACCCAACATTCATCAGTGTGCAGCTGTTGGCTCCAGCACCCCAACACAACTACAGTGCAGTGTTGTAGATCTACAGGGCACTCACAATAGCCAGGAGTGCACCTGCAGAGCACAGACTGAGAGAACAGGTTCCATCCTCGCTCCTGGAAGAAAACAAACTTGCAGGAAGTAATTATCGGCGAGGAAGGTGCACTACCTATGTGGAGCAGTACTTATTTTTAAAGTATATGTGCGCTAGGCCTGTCCAACAAACAGACATCCCGCAGACTGACCTGCTTCCCCTCTGTGATGCTGCGGCTGCTCAGTACAAGATTAACACAAAATTAGTAAATTCCACCAATTCCGATGGTGGAATAAAGAAATTCCACCCACCCCTACTAAAAACCCATCACCATCCCAAAACTCCAACCATCCTGAAACCTAAAACCCCTTTCTACATCTAAACTCCACCCATACCTGAATCCTTAAAACCCCTCACCACCCTAAACTCCACTCAATCAAGAACCCTAAAACTCTTTCTGCTCATAACCTCCACCCATACCCGCCCCCTAAAGCCCCTAATCACACTTAAACTCCATCCATTCCTGAACCCTAAAAACCCTTCACCACCCCTAACCTCTACCCATCACTTAACCTCAACAACCATCATGAGCTCTAAACTCAGCCCATTCATTTACTCTAAAAAACGCCTTAACACCCCTACACTCCACCTATCCCAGAACCCTAAACATAGCTCACCACTCCTAAATTCTACTCATCCGTGAATCCTAAAAAAAACCTCACTACCCCTAAACTCCTCCCATTTCTGATCCCTAAAAATACCTCACCAGTCCAAAACTCCACCCATTCCTGAACCCTAAAAACCCATTCAACACCTGAACCCCAGCCATCCCTGACCCCTAAAACATCCTCAACACACCTAAACATCACGCATCCCTGAACTCAAAATCCCATCACTACCCTTAAATTGCACCAATGTTTAAAGTAATTTTGGGTTTTTACTCAAAATTATCTTTTCATGAAAATTGTTTCTTTAACTTTCCATTTATTTGTATTCCCTTAAAAATGGTCTTTCATTAAAATTGGTGTTCCATGATGTGGTCTTCTCTACTGTGGCTTCTCAGTTTTTGTATTTCCATTAATTCACATATATCAATCAGAGATATCAAAACAATGGTATGCACACCTTTTCTAATAATTCCTCTGATTTCATGTTAAATGCCCTGTATAATAGTGTTAATTTAATTATGTACGAATCAATCATTAATGTTTTGCTTGCATTACATATTGGTACAAATTTATAACACTAATGCTAAAGTCTCCCGTTCTTCTTCTATGATTGTGGCCCGATTATGATTAGGACTCAAATGGTGATATTGTCAATAGGTATTGGTAGAACGCATTATAGACAAACGGTGTTTAACACAGGGAGCAGGGTAGAGATCAGTGGATGCACATTAGGAAGGGTGAAGGTTGTTTTTATTTTGCATTAGGCTCATGTAGTTTAAGGATAGGCTGAATGATAACCAAAGCTTGTGTTTATTTAAAAGAAATGAGCACTGCTATTACATGATACTTAAAACTCTGTATGAAGCCCACTCAAATTAATTATTTTTGCAATATAGTAAAAATAGCAAACATAAGAATTACAAATGTCAGCCCACGCAAGAATGCACTTTCTTCTTCCTTCTGGGTGTAATGCTTTAGCCATTCAATATATGTGAATGCCTAGAAATGTATTCATGACTGGAGTCACCTTTTCAGGAATGGCAGTCTATTTCCTAAAACAAATGTGCATTTCACTGTGTCCTTAATTCTGGACAGCAACTTCTGCTGTGAGAATGAGGGTAGGGGTGAACCAATGTTATATCTGCACTGCAGTGCTAATGCTCTAGCCCCCAGGAGAAATAATGTGGAATGGTCGGATTACTTACTAGCATTCTTCAGTACTCCGATTATTTCTCACTTGTCCTAGTGCTTAGTTGACAGAGTAATGTAACAGCATTACTGTCACTTCACAGCCTGTATCAAATGTTCTTTGCATTCCATAGCTCAAAAAGAAGAAACACATAAAACCCCTCCTCTCCTTCCCCACTTCCTATCAGTAGTAAAGCCCTTCAAAACAACATTAGGCTGATGAGGACACAGGGAAGGAGAGAGGGTCAGAAGTACTGGGACAAGTTATAAAACACTGGAGTAATGAAGGTTACTGGGAAGTAATCCAGCCATTATCTCCTCTTTATCTCACTCTGCCCATTCCTTATTTGGCTGATGTCTGCCCAAGCTAATATGCCCCATCAGCCAGAAAATAAAGGGAAGCGTACAACTGAAATGGTCATAGACAGACAACAAATTTTAACCATTTAACTACTCATTCTATTTAGGTACCAAAATAACTGGGAGAACTGAAAACCCGGCACTCTACTCTATAGACACAGCACCATTTATAACAAAAGTACCAAAAATTATCTCAGACTGCTCAAGGGCTCCAAATTCCCTGGCTCTCATATATTCAATCAATAGACAATAAATTGGGCAGGCCCTCACTTTTCTGAAATACCCAACATTTTACTTCCAAGGACAAAAGCTGGCTAAAAGTGAACTTTCATGCCCTCAGGAGGAAGGAGAGGGAGGTTGTGGACTTAGCCAGGGGTACTAACCGAGAGCATCTTAGTATCTTGAATGACCTCAGGTACAGAACCCTATCTGGAGCATGGTCACAAATAGATGGGAGAGGTCCCTCCTCACCAAATTTAGATGTTGTACTATACAATGCAACTTGTGTCTTTCCTTCGGTCAGTGCAATTGATCGTCAGTTCTGAATTGTTCTTGTGATGAATTCTCCACTCAAAATTTATTGCACTTTACCTTTTTCGCAAATGTAATGTTTCATTTACCAAGCATTTTTAATCCCTATTTTGAGAAGTACAGGCTTTGTTATTTGTAGACCTGCCTTGCTATACCTTCAGTAACTTAGTTAATCTCTTCTCTGTCTTTGTGTAAGTTCTTTTTTTAACATTCTCCTTGTGTCACAGGAAAAACTGCTGTGTTAACCTTCTCAGGATTGTTTTCAAATAATGTATGTACAAAGATTCAAACCTCAGTTCATCAAATTGAACACTATAGAGTTTGCTAAGGATACAAATGTTATGGCCATACTGTAATATGATTTTTGAACATGTTTAATTGAGTGTTTTTAATGAGTATTGTCTACGTTTTGTCTTGTGATCAGTCAACGTTTTAAGAATGGATTTATATGTTTTTCTTTGAGTAACATCAGATGTGGCATTGTATTCATTGCAAATTTTTAATTGTGTGTGTTTATGTTTTTTTAAATCCGAATAAAGCTTGTTGATTGATTGATTGAACTCAGACTGTTGTGCTATGTCATGCCTGTGATGATCAATGAGTGTGGAAGGAGAAGTCCAAGTGGCAGCCCTACAGATAGCAAGTAGTTCTCAAATTCTGTTCATCACAGGAATTATCTGCTCATAATTGTCCTGCTGAGGTACCAAATGCTCCAGAAGATGATGAACAAAATCTCCCAGGTCAAGCGAGACCACGGGATAATATGTAATGTTGCCACCTGGAGAAATGTTTAAAAAATGAAGATAGAAAACCTGAATTTAGTCCGACAAAAATCAGAACAGTGAGAATTTAGTGTCAAATTCAGGATAGAAGAGAGATGTATTTACCATGTCTCCCTGGGTCTGCAACCACTGCCTTGCTGGAGCTTCAGACCTGATGGGTAACTCTGGGAAGTAGTGCTAAAGCTTCTTCTTGCTGGCCTGCAGTAAGAAAGCACAACTTTTCCTGTTGTTGAACACTGCATTTATATACTCCAGCTTCTGGCACAGTCTGGGCTGGGACTTTTCATATTTATAAGTGAACTTGACTTCTGAAAGGTCTGAATCATTAAGTGAGTGTCTTTCATAGCCTGTCTAACCAACAAGGCCTGTATTAACAAATCATCAAGGTGAGGATGTATAATTATGCTCTAAGCATGCTGTAACCCTAGAATTTGTGCCAATATGTTTGTGAACACTCTGGGGGGAGGTCTTAAGAACAAAAGAGAGGACCTGAAATTGCCAGTGCTGGCTGTCCTTGGCAAATCAGAGTTACTTCTGGTGGCTGAGGCTATCGGAATATGCAGGTATGTATCTTGGAGATCTATTTAAATTAGAAAATCTTGTACTCTTATTAATGGGATCGCCTGCTGAAGGTATTCATCCTGAAACATACTCTTGAAATAAAAAGATTGAGGTTGATAATCATGTGGTAAACCCTTGAGGGTTTCCTTACTAGGAGTACTCATCAGAAAAATCCCCTCCCTCTTTCCTGAGGTGGTAGTAACAATAGACTTTTTTGTGAGTAAGGTGGATATACTCTCCCAAAGAGATTCCTTTTTCTCTGAGTCCATTGCTCTGCTGTGTTCACAAAGTGAGGATCTAGAAACTTAGGAGGTACCTCAATGGAGTAACTGTGTGACACTATCGGAAGTTCTCAGTTGTCTGATAGAGAGTCTTTCCATACCTGTTGAAAATGAAGAATCTGGCCACCAACTGGAACTCTCCAGACTAGTCAGGAGCATTGTTTTGTGCTACTTTGCCTCCTGACTATGCAAAGGTTCTTTAGAATGAGCACATCTCGCTTAGAATCTTGAACTGTTCCTGTGGAAATTAGCTTATTTCCTCCTGCAGTTATGATATCTTTACTTTCCACCATCAGAAGGTTTCTGCTTTGAATGAAAAGGCTAAATGTGCTTCAGAGACTTAAATGATTTTTAAGCACCTCCTCTAATTACTCCCCTAAAAAATGATTTCTTTTTTTTTCTTGTGTCTTAATTTTTTATTAGGTGTCATGATAGCAAGAGTATGACAGTGAAACAATGGTACATCAGTATATCACGGTACATGAGGTTGGTTGAAACATGACGGATACAACTGTATGCTGATGGGGGTATTGGAGGGTAGCGGGGAGAGTGGGGGGAAGTGGGAGGGAAATGGGGGAAGAGTGTGGGAGGTAGTAGGGCTTATACAGATAGTAACATCTTCAATATCAACAGTGTAACAGCTCAGAGCATTCTTTAAGTGGTGGTGTTCGTCTGGGGACAACTGACTTCATAAACAAACAAACTATTCCTGGTATAGGGCATTCTTAGTTAGCAACTCTTCGTGGCACTGTCATCCTTCCAAATATGTAGATAAAAATGTAGTCTAGCAGCTACTGCTCCAACAGAAGCCATCGTTGAGGCCCTTAAATTCTCATACATTCTGCAGCACACATAGAAAGAGAAAATCGCCTGAATTGATTGATTTTGTGCAGGAAGGTTTCCCTTCCTGCACAAAATCAATCAGCCCCACAACGCAGGCACCCTTGCACAATGGTGCAAGGGTGCCTGCGTTGGCACATGGCGTCCCTTTGTGCACCGGTGCTGTGGAAAAGGACAGGAATGCACCCTATCACATAGATATGGGGCATTGCTGCCCTTTTGTTTAGATGTAGGGCAGTGCAGCATGATTCCTTACGGTACTGCCCTATGCCAAAACCTCATAAATGAGACCCTGAGTGCTGCACAGGTGAATATATTCACCCATTTCAAGCAAAACTGACTACTTCCCTGAGCGTAAATCACGTCGTCAACCAGCACAGGCTCGGGCTGCCGGAGAGTGCCAGGGTGACCACCGTGGATCCAAGGGCGACTCTTTGCCTACTGTTCAGGCGCGGCCGGCACAGGTAAGAGCGGTTGGGTGGTGAGATGGGGCGGAAGGGGAAGTTGACAGATGACGGGATAGGTAAAGTAAAATAAACAAATAAATAAAACCACTTCCTTGCGCTCGCCGCATCGCCGACTCGGCTATGTGGCAAGCACGTGGTAATTGGTTTTATTTATTTGTTTATTTTATTTGACCTGTCTTGTCATCCTTTGACTTCCCTCCTGCCCCATCCCACCCCACCCTACCGCTCCTACCGGTGCCTGCCACACCTACTGCTGTTGTTTTCCAGCAAAGCGCCAGACTGTGAAGGTTGTTCTGAGAGGGCAGCTGACTCAACACAGAATGTTTACTTTTCTTTCAATCTCTGGTCTGGTTGCTACAAAACAACCACTGGCTTATCCCTCCCCAGGCTCTCCAGCCCTCTTTTATATTGCTGTTCTGTCATCAACTAAACCCACAATCCCTCCTTGGGTCACATCAGGCAATAGCCTCCTCTGCTCACTACACTCCATGATTCTGGAGTTCGGGCTGAGGGAAAATTTAGGTTTGGCCCATGTGACTTCTGCCATTAATTGGTTACTTTTCGGCTCTTATTTTATGTTGAAAGAAAAACAAAGCCATGTTGTTTTTAGGTCGAGCCTAAACAGCGCATGCGCTGTCAGGCAATCTGTTGTATGGACTTTGTGGGGGTCTGACTCCTTCCACCGCTTTGGATTGGCTTGTATCTGTTTCATTCAAAAATGGCACCCTACAAATGGCTAATGGTTGGTGCATGTCCCACCTTTTTCTCAAAAGGTAACTCCCATGGAGTATTGCCGCGGGAACAAGCAGCGGCGCACTGGTTTCATTTTGCTAGTGGCTCCACACAGCTTTTGGTTTCACATCCGCTTGACTGTAACTTGTTTATTCAGGTGACCTATCAGTCGCCTGTCCCTGGCTGTCTATCCTACCAGATGTCTAGAAAATCAGGCTGTATATTGTACTGTGCCAGTTAAAAAAGTTAGGAGCAGAGCTTCAGGAGTAGAGGGGAGGTGCACGGCTTCTTCTTCATAGTATATGAAGGTCGGAGGCGAGGAGATCCTGTCTGGTTGAGAAAGAGGCGTGGAGCACAAGGTGCCTGCCAGATGAAGCACTCCGGCTCAGCTGAAGATCACGTGATAGGTAGACTCCCAAGACACGATGGCAGCTTCAACGGGGTGAGTCCGCTGAAACGCCTCCCCATGTACGAAGACGGGGTGCCACGTTTGGCATCAAATGCTACCATGTGTAGATGGTGAGGGGGGCACTGGTACAGTAATACATGCGTAAAAAACACCTTTAAAATACATATGGTATAACATGTTGGTTCCTGCTCATTCTTTTTTCATTTCCCTCTGCTCGTCTATCAGCAGGGCTTCACGGACGCTGTGCTTTATGTTTTGGATGCATTTATATTAGGGCTGCCTTAAATTTCCCTTACGTAGCTGCCTGTGGTTTTGGCTTTCCCCCTCCCTTCTCACATTCGGAGACCTTCCCCCAACCTCGAAGCACAAACACAGATGTGGGTTTCTAAAGGCGGAGACCCAACGCCGAGACCTCGCACTCCGAATCTCAACGCCCCCCCCCCACCCCCCCAACCAGCACTCACCCGTTGCCTGCCTCTGTTAGTACCAATAATGCACCATTAACATGGTATACAGATTTAACCGAGTGCTCCGCACTTTACAGCTGTTGGTATACATCATTAGGTAGACAAAGTCGAAATGCGCGTAATTGTAAATTATTTCGTTGCAGATGTGCCCTCAGGTACAATGTTAAACGCCTGTCTTATCTGTTGGTTCTCCACTGAGAGTCAGGTCAGCTGTTTAATCGGGGGTTCCCATTTAATGGCAATAAAGTGAATGGCGAGTGTACTATTTCAGAACAGTCATAAAGGTTTCGAAAGAGGACAAACCTAAGAAAAATATGAGGAAGCATTTTCTTTATTAGGAGGACTGAATGATTAAAAAGAGGGCGGCATCGTCCAAATAAGGCATTTTGACAGGCATGGCGTTGCATCTATGCATCTCTATGAGATCCATTTCACTTTTGTTGTACTTACTATCATGAATAACAATATTCACAAACAAGAACATCAGACCTATATCAAATGAAAAGAAGGTTATTATCAAGTGATGTCTATCGATGCAAGCGCCAGTAAACGCCAGCGGTTGCCAAGTACTCATTTACAGCACTCTCCAAATATAATAGATAATAATAGCAATACATGTATAATAGACTTCCCATCAGAAGGAATAAGCAGTGTATCAAATACAGTCAATAACGTCCTCATTTAAAACAATCAAAGTATATATTGTTGCAGAGCTCTGATATCCTTTTATGCTCCCATGTCCATCACTCTGCTAGGAATAATAATATATATCAACAAAACAATGCATATGCTGCTGAAAGTGTTTCATTAGGGAAAATAGATATAGCTAAAATAAATATACAATATTTTAATATATATATTAGTTCGTGGTTTCTAACTCTGTGATTTAAGACATCCATCATTTGATGGCCTTATAGATTATGCACACACTGCGAAATCTAGAAGACCATCAACACCCTGCCACACCTTTCAATCAACATCAAGATCTCTGCAGGACAACATGCCTTACTGTATGTAGAACAGGCATGAGGAACTGAAAGAAGGAAAAGATGAGACGTCAAACCATTTTCTAATCCATGCCTAGAATATGAAAAACCATTCAAATACCACAGATCACATTGTTTCTGCAGTTCTAAAAGGCGCTTATCATTTGAATCAGCAGCTTGTCACCTCATAACCCCACCCCAAACTGCAGCAAGTGAAAAACAACTCTCCCTTCGTGCCACCACACTCATCACAACACTCCTGTGATTTCAGGCCAAGGAGACACTCCAAGCCCTTTCATCACCCCCTCACATCTACTTGTATGTAATACTACTCTATTGTACAACACTCCTGAGCTTTATAGCTAGGCTCTCTCTGTATAAATACAGTACATAAATATATAGTCATACATGTATCTGCACCCTGAAATGGCTGATGGGCTCTAATCAATCAATCAAAGGTCATAACCATCTTAGGAATGTTGAAAATCAAGGTGGGTCCCCTTTAATGTTGAAATATATATGTTAATCTCTGAATAGCCTAATTTGCCCCTTCCTGCTTTTGTTGCTTCCCACTGAATTTAGGAACTCTATTACTCGAGCCATTGTCAGCCTCCGCCTTTATTAGGTCATATATGGCTCAGGACATTGTCAGTCCCTACCTTGATCATGGGAATGCTGTCTATCTTGGCCTTCCTAAGTACTTGCTCATGAGGCAGCAGCTAGTGCAGAGTTCCACAGTCTGTCTGGTGCTTTGGTTACCCCGTGGTACAACTATTTCAGACCCCTCTCCCTGCAGCCCTCCATTGGATACGACTATCTAAATTGATCACATTTACTCTGTTTATGTTTGTTACTGCACTAATAAGTTTAACTCCTCTTCAATTGCGTGAAGTCACTCATGTCATATTGTGCAAGGATTTGAAAACCTTGTTTCTCTTATCTATTCGCTTTTCAGTTTAGTCCTTCAGTATTCGATGTTGATCTTAGTACCAGGATACCTCTCTTGGTGCATTCTATATGTGACATTCATTCATTCATTCATTCAGGTGGGGAGAGTAGTGGGGGAAGGGTGTGAAATGCAACAGTGCCGAATATGGGCTACAAAAGTAAAATTATGTCACGTCATTGAAAGTATGAGAAATCCCGCAGTAACAAATGAGGGTTTTCTGACATTACGTTATATGCATTAGAACTCTAAAGTACATAAATTGCCATCTTAGGGGGCAGGGAAGAGAATGAATTCGAGACAAATAGAAGATAGTTGTATTTACCAATTGACTGACATTAAACCACAGAGTGAGAAAATGCAAAAATAATTATTCATGATTCCCTCCCCACTGTAGTGACTAGATCATTGGTGCCAGTGAAGGTATTAAGACTATTAGTTGGGAATATCCTCCTGCTGATTCCAGTGCTGTACATGGCCAAATGGGGGGAGATAGACAACAAGCATCACCTCGCAGTGGGAGCGTGGTCAGATTGTGGTTTTTTTTTTTTTTTAATTTTTTATTGGCATTTCACAAAAGTCGTCAAGGCAATTGTACAGCAGCTGTAATATACGTAAATGCATTAGACTTATTCCAACCATTATGTAGCTGCTCAACCGTGTTTTACCACATTATCGTAAACAAAACTTCACATAATAGTGCACACACAGTAATAGCCTATGCCATGACTAGATACTTGAACATGCCTTTTACCTCAACATAACTCCCTCAACACAAACTGGATGTCACTTGGATTCTTTATTGAATAACGTGTTACCATGTATATAGTTCCTATGCTTGTGTGTTATACGAATTTTGTGAGTCAATTGTCATGGGCTGTGAGGTCGTGATTGGCTCACCCTGCAAATCATTTATCATCGCTGACCATGCTAGGAGGTCGTCTGCTAATCTTTCGTCCTTCCTAACTAGTTGCATTCTCACTCGCTCAGCAATGGCCCATTCACACATATTTTTTACCCATCTGTCGCACCTTGGGGGTGTCGGCCTTTGCCATTCAATTGCAATACGTCTTTTCGCTATGATCAAACCAAGCAGGACAATCCTCCTGCTCAGCTTCTTCTTTTTAGGTGTAGGGAGCAGACCCAGCAAAACTGTGTGTATCTCTCATGAAACCTCCCACCCCAATTCCATTTTTATTTTTTGGAGCACTTCATCCTATCATTTTGACACCTGTGGGGACGTCCACACTACGTGTAGGAAGTCAGCCTCCATTTGCCTACATCTATGACATTTGCCGGACCGCTCTGGGTATATTTTCCTGAGGACTTTCGGTGTGAGATAGGCCTGGTGGATGTAATTATATTGTATGAGTTTAAAACGTGCATTGGAGCATCCCAGTTTTACCCCTTCATGTATCTTCTCCCATTCCTTCTCCGTGATTTGTCCTCCTATCGCTTCCTCCCGTTTTTGCTGCAATGGGAGTGGAAGTCTTGGCAGGTCCTCCCTAATTGCCCTGTATAGATGTGTTATCAAGTGACACCCTTGTGCCATGTTCACCATTACTTGTAGGGTCCTTGTTACCGGGGGCTCCTCGGGGAACATTGGCCAAATCTCTCTGGCCACTTGTGAGATTTTGACATATTGTAGGAATTGCCCCGTTCCCAACTCATATGTGGCTTCCGCATTTTCTCGCATGAGGAACTGACCGTTGTGATATAGGTCACCCATCGTCCTGCATCCCCCTGCCTTTCATTTGCGTACCGACATAGACTCTGTGATCTTAGCAAACCCCGGGATCGCCCATAGCGGTGCGTCAGGCGCGTAAGGCGCCCGCTTCACCACTCTTCTCACTGTGTTTTCCCACGTCTCCGCCACATGACCGCTAAGGTACGGAGATGCAGCGGGAACACCACTCCCTTGCATTAATAAATCTGGCAACGAACCTTCTTTATAAGACCCAGCTAAGAGCCTTTTTTCCCAGTTCTCTTGATCATCAAGCCAGTGAACTGCATGCTGTAATTGTGTGGCCATATAATAATATTCCATACAGGGTACCTCTACTCCATCCAGCTGCCATGGTCTCTGCAGTGTTGAAAGGCTAACACGCTTACGTTTATTGCCCCACAATAACTCTAATAATATGGTCTGAATCTGTTTAAAAACACAATGCAGAATTGTATAAAATGAATTTTGTAGCACGTACAGCCAACGCTGTACAATGACCATTTTCGTGATTGCAACCTTACCCATCAAAGATAGAGGGAGGTCATTCCAGAATTTTACTGAATTTCGCACTCCCGCCATCACCCTGCCTACATTAAGCTCTAGGAACCTTTCCTCTGGATGAGCCAGAGTCATACCCAGATACTTGGGAGGGTCTTTCGCCCATTGCAGCCCCACATCCAGAAGCGTTTCCACTGGTCGGTCCACCAGGCATCCCACAGGGAGCACCTTTGACTTTTTGGGGTTCACTCGGAGCCCCAACACCTTCCCAAAGTCTTCCAAAGCACTCAAAAGGATTAGTATTGCCTCTTGTGGTCGTCTACAATACACGAGGGTATCATCGGCGTACATTGAGACTACATCATTGGTATCTCCCACTGTGATTCCCCATACTTCCAGACGGGCACGCAGCATACAGGCAAGTGGCTCCATTACCATGGCGAATAACAGAGGAGATAGAGGGCAGCCCTGCCTGGTACCCCTTTCCAACTGGAACGCCTCCGAAACTCTACCTCCCACTTTAACCCCAGCCCTGGGCAAAGAATAGAGTAGTTGAACCCATTTGATAAACCCTGGTCCCACCAAAATCTTTTGCAATGTGGCCAAAACAAAGGGCCAAGATACGGAGTCGAACGCTTGTTCAATGTCCAAAAGAACCAGGGCATGGTCTTCTCGGCTTAGCCCCAGGTCATGCCACACATGTGCAAGGCGTCTTAGATGAAACATAGTATTTCAGCGTGGGATGAATCCCGACTGGTCCGGGTGGATCAGGTGTGTCATATACGGGAGCAGTCTATTCACCAGTATACCACTCAGGACTTTCACATCTAGATTCAGAAGGGAAATCAGCCTGTACGAGCGCGACTGATTCGGGTCCCTGTCCTGCTTTGGGATCATTATTACCAAGGCTACACGCATGGAGTCAGGCAATTTTTGTGTGTGTAGCGCCTCATTGTATACTTCCACCAATCTGTCAACCAGTATCGATGAATATTGTTGATAAAATTCTGCCGGGAACCCATCGTTCCCGGGGGAATTCCCAGACTTTAGGCGTTTTATAGCCCCCACTATTTCCGTATGCGTGATCAGCCCCCTAGTAGCTCTTCTGTCTCTTGTCTCTTGCTCTAAGTGGGGTAATCCTACCGAGGCCAGGAACTCCTCTATTGCCGCACTCAAAGGCGCGGTTCCCTTCGCATAGACTTTTGCCAGGTGACTGGCTAAGATTTCCATGATTCTCGTTTGCATGTAAACCAATTCTCCCTCAGCGTCCTGCAGTTGTAAAATTGGTTCCATGACGTGTTCGCGTCTCAGCAATCTAGCCAACAGAGCACCCGATCTATCCTCTTCTCGGTGCAGCCTCTGTCGATACACCGTATAGTCGTATTTCTCTAAGCGTTTCCATGTCTCCAGCAACCCGGCCTTCACGTCGTGCCAGTCCTCGAGTGTTTGTGGGACGGTTTGTAGTTTCTTTTCTAATCTGGACAGGGTACCCTCCTGTCTCTCAATGTCTGTCAATAGTTGTTGCCTTACACCATATGACGTGTGTATACATACCCCCCCGTAGTACCACTTTAATAGCCTCCAATTCATATGCTCTATTCGTGGCCGTCCCCCAATTTTCCTCAAAGTATTTTGTTAGCGCCACTGAGACTGCCTTTTCGAATGGTGGGTCCTGTAATGCCTCCGTTTGGAGGCGCCACAGGGGTATGGTCATTCTGGGTTTCGGGCCCTCAAAGCAAATCAAAATTGGAGAGTGGTCTGAAATATATCTTGCTTGGTACGTTATCCCCTTCACTTCCCTAGCCAGTGTAGATGAGATGAAGCAATAGTCCAGTCTACTAAATGTATTAGTGACTGGTGTGTGGCAGGAGAACATTTGTTGTGTAGGGTTGCGGTCCCTCCATACATCTATAAGGTGCGTTTCCCATAACATGTCTATCAGTGTTCCCGTCATGCGTGGTTTAGTGTGTAGGCGAGGGGGTTCTCGATCCATATTCCCATCTAAGACACAGTTTACGTGGTCAGATTGTTTTTAATGGAAGTGAGATTTTTGTTAGCTTGCCTTTTAAAAATGCACCATTGTTGTTTAGCATCTCACTTAGTATGCTGCAATCTTGTTTTTAATAAGTGCATTAAAGGTGCAGTACCTTATGCGGCTAATAGAGGTCCCTTTATAACTCCACAGGGACGCCTAGTAACAGCCTGTGGTACTGCACCCTTTCCTTGCTTTGTGGAGTTTCTTTTATTACTTATGCTACTGCTGGGATATATTTTTTACCCAAAATATAAATCTAACAAATATTATCATTTGCAACACCAATAGCTCAAAATTTCACTAATGTGAGACCTATTGCATTGCAAATGCTTGTTGCTTCTTATGCACCTTGTGGAAGCAATTTTAAAATGTGTTCTACTTTATTACTTTATATTAGTTTATGATGCGTAGTTAATTCTGTTAGCTTATGTATTTATTGTATTCTCCTACTCTATATCCTCGCTCAGCACGCCCCTGTTATTCTGGATTGTCGCCATCCAGGTAGAGCACTGCTGCGGTGCACCGCGGTTACCCATCAAGTCTAGTTACACAGTTTAAATAAAAGGGCTGTACCAACCTCAGCAGCAAGAACATAAGTATACACCCTCTCTGTGCAACCATGAGCACTACTGATAGCTGCATTGACTAATAAGAAAAAAAGTTCAATTCCACTGTCTTCAAAGGCCTCTGCCTGCAAAAATAACTATTAGCAAGGCCTGTATTGGCTCAGCCTGGCTTGCTACTCAAACTCAAGTACTAACAGCATTTTAATAGTTAGCAGATAGCATTGTGCAGTGCGGAGCCTGTAACTGGCACAGGCTGGATTCAGAGGACCGAAGTTCAGCAATTTGCACTAGCCCAATCCGAGACAGTGCTTTGCTAGTTGGCTGTTATGTAGCGAGCCGAGCCGAGACTCAGGTGACAAGAGCAGGCAGAGAGAGGAAAGCAGTGAGGCTGGCGCTGAGAAGTACCATTTGCCCTAGTGAGGGGAGTCCAAAACTGGGGAACTTTAGAAGTTTTGAAAATGCGAATGGTGGGAATGTCGTGATGATCTCGGGGCATGGGCTGGCTGGCATTCACATGTGCGGGTGGGACCTGGGGAGCAGAACCGTAAGTCTCTCAGGCCTGCCTGCCTGCCTGTACCAAGCCTAAAGAGAGCTGCAGTGAGGCTGGTTGGAGGACCGGTCAGCAGTCAGTGGGTACTTTGCACAGACATGTCAGTGAGCACAACTTGCTGGGGGTGAGGGAAGACTTAGCACTGCATGGTGACTCAGTTTAATCTCAGTAGGTTAAAACTCTTACATTTCAGAGGTTTTGCAGCAGTTTCAAGACCTTTTTAGAGCTCCTCGTTTCTCTAAAAGGGATCATTTCTGATATTAATCCCTTTATAAGTGTCACTTGAAGTGTCTCACATTCGGTAGTAGAATGTCACTCATATGAACACTGAACCCACGGACCACTGCCTACTCTTAAAAATGAAACTGCAAAGTTTCATTTTTCTTTAAATGCAGCCCGTTTTCCTTTAAGAAAAATGGGCTGCATTAAAAAAAGACTGCTTTATTTAAAAGCAATCACAGACATGATAGTCTGCTGACCTCAGCAGGACACCATTCCTGTGATGGCATAGATTCCTAATGGGTCGCTAATTGCGACCTACCTCATTAATATGCATGAGGTAGGTCTAATTGTGACCCATGTGGAATCGCTAATGCAACTCAAAAGAGTTTCATACATTAGGAAGGGCGATTACCTAATTGCGATTCAGAGAAAATCGCAATTAGGTATTCGCTACTTGAAATAATGATACATGTGGCCCTTAAAGCCTTCGCTGTAACAGATTTTCAGGTACGAAAGAAGTGCACAGAGAAACTTCCTGATCACAATCAAACATTTTGCTCTTAAAGTTGCGGACATTTTTCCTTAAAATCCTGAAATTTTCAAAACTAAAATTAGACAAACAAGAGACAACATTTGGTTGGCGTACGTATCTGAGACATATTTATCATATAAAGCACATATTATTCTGCAAGATATACTAGCATATCCCGTGTTAGAATAATAAAACCTGCTGTCTGACTGGCACCAATTTTACAATATATTTTAGCATAGATTTTGTTTGGGTAATTCTTTAGTTCTCCTTTATAATAGCACTGTGTGTTTCGTTCTTTAACACCACAGGAATGGGAAAGGTAGATTATGGCGTGATGAACCAAATTTCCATTTGCAAAACGTGGTCGCAAATTGCCTATCGAATTCTAGCAAATGGAAACAAATTTTTCGAACAGACATATGTACTAATACTTCTATTCCCAAAATTCCAAGTAGTACTTGGTCGCAATTTGTACTACTTCATCAATATTCATAAGGTAGGTCGTAAATTCTGACACACTATATGGGTGCCATCACAGGGATGGTGGACTCCTGGGGTCAGCAGACCACCATATCTGTGTTCGCTTTTTAAAGAAAGTCAACTTTTTTAATGCAGCTAAATTTCCCTAAAGGATACAGGGCTGCATTTAAAAAGAGAAGATTTCTTATTTGTTTCTTTGCTTGAGAGTTGGCAGTGGTCTGGTGGATCAATATCTACTTACCAATCAATGTTTTTTAACATTCACAATGGAGAAATTGTTCCAAGGAGACGCCTTTCCGTTTGCGATTGAATTTAACACCTTGTTTGAGGTATCAGTAAAATGTTAATGTTTTGCAAATGGATTTAAAACATAAAACATTAATGTATACCTTAACAAATCACTATTTGGAAGGGGCCCTGTAAACATGCCCCTTCCAATTAACGATTTGTTATGGGTTTCAAAAGCCATTGTGCAATTTGGTAACATGTTAACAAATCGTAAATTGGGATTCGTAAATAACTAAAATCCATTTTGCGGTCACAAACCTTGTGAGTTTGTGAATCACAGGCTTCGTGATGACAAAATGGCTTTATACATCAAGCCCTTATTTAATGCTCTGACGTTATTTAGAAATACACAAATGCATACTTGAAAAAAATCCTCAATCATATGGTATCCTCTTACACAAATTCACTATTTTATATTCAATTTTGAA
Source organism: Calotriton arnoldi (assembly GCA_963921515.1). Lineage (NCBI taxonomy): Eukaryota > Metazoa > Chordata > Amphibia > Caudata > Salamandridae > Calotriton > Calotriton arnoldi. The sequence goes on from CAWUFW010006271.1 coordinate 739,738, forward strand.
AAGGGATTTAGGAAAGTGCATGTTTTTGTGTGCCCCCTCCATTTTTTCTAACTAGATGCACCAGTATTTTGAATGTACTTTAAACCACTAACCATGACAAAAGATTTGGGGGCATATTAGCAAGACCGGCAATAAAATTATCGCCGTTTTAGCGGCAGGAAACTGCCGCTAAAACAGCGATAATGGGCTTGCTAATATGCGTTATAGAATTCCAATAGAAGCCCAGGTTAGATGTGCAGGACATCTAACCTGGGCTTCTATTGGAATTTTAACGCATATTAGCAAGCCCATTATCGCCGTTTTAGCGGCAGTTTCCTGCCGCTAAAACGGCGATAATTTTATCGCCGGTCTTGCTAATATGCCCCTTACTTACCACAATTAGTTTGCCTAAACGTTAGATCATGCACAGTACAATGATGTGGAAATACCATAGTAGTTTAAAAGGTATATGCCATATGTAGGCTACAGTGTAGATTTACACTGCATACATGAGTGACTATTAAATCCTGACTTCAGGCATGCCTTTCCATTGCTGAAATGCTGTGAGCAAGGCTACAGCAAAATGTTAAAGCAAACTGTTGTTGACGTGCATTAAACCTACTTTTGCTTTTAGCAAAATCACTTAAAAGTAGAATATTGAAGCACATATGGTCTGGTGGATAATGTCAAAAAGTAGGTCACGCCTAATAATTAGGTATGCATGGCCCTGCACTGAAAGCATACAAGAGTTTTATTTCACTAAAAAGGCTGTGCCTGCCTTTTCTTATAGGAGAACCCTGTATGTGGCTAAAGGTGATATTTTTCCATGAATCAGGTTAGGAAATAGCTATAGAGACCATCTGTGCAGCATTTTAATATTAATCAAATATCTAGTTTAGTGGTGAACATAGTTTTGTATTGAATTTCTGTGAAGAAGATTTTATTTTAAAACATTTTTTCTCTACCGGAAAACATGAGCAGTAATTGATTGAGTTCTGACCATGTTCTACCTCCTTGGGTGATCGTAATTATCTTTTCAATAAGGTGTGAAATCCTGAGAGGTGTGCCTATCATGAAGACATGGAAGAGTTCACTGAAGACCTTCTACTGGTATTTATGCTAGAATTTCAGAGAAGAGAACAGAAAAGTAGAGCTGATGGTTGTTACAAATAATTTACTAGAACCTTGCAGAGAAGCATTTTTATGTCAAACTGTGCTATACTGCTGTGCTTACAGCCAAAATGCCTTTCCTCAAAACAGACAGGCACCTAGCCTCAGAACCAGCATATTTTTGGTTTTCCAAGAGAGCTTCATCATGTCAACCTCATAGTCCATAGTTTGAGATGCAGAGCAATGCACGCTGACATTCATTTCCTGACATCAAGGAAGACTCTCAGAATCGGATTTTCCATGATTATTTTACAGGAAACTGTGCACAAACACCTTTGTAAAAGAGGGCTGGGTGACATGTAGGAATTGTCTTGGGATTGAATGCAGAGTTATCCCTAATACCTGACTAGTAACACCTATAAGAAAAAAATTCACCACCAGCTCCTCAGAGCACAATTGGGCTTAATAAACAGAGAAGAAGAAGAATCTGTTTCTGTATCTAACTGGAAAAGGATATAGCCCTGCATACTCTTTCCTTTAAATCCAAGGACATTAAGTGATTACGAATGGTCGGGATAACAGGTCTCATCAAGTCTCAGGGCCATATAGAAAAAAAATAATCTGGGGCCCTCTGTACAGGAAACATATGACCAGTTTAAAGTGACCTATTCTGACATTTGCTGTATCACTTTCTAGATTGAGTGGTGGTTGAGATTGCCTCCCACTACCATCTGTGTTCTGGTCTACTTGAAGTCTTCCCTTGCTGCCTCATTCCTTTAGAAATGAATTGGACAAAGATATTAAGCACTTGCTAAAAAGATTGGGATTTAGAATGTTTTTGACCTCTGCCATCTAAAAGTCCCTGAAAGAAAAACAACCTATGCGGCAAAGTATTGCAAGTTTGAGGGTGTGTGGTCTGTGAGGCCAAGGTAGCAGACACATCCTAGTGTAGTTTCAATGCACGTCTGAATATGCTTCACCAACCTAGCATGAAAACTCATAATTAATTTCTCAACTCATGTTAAAGCAGATGATACATCTCACAGAACCTCTACAACCCTCCTTTTTGGGATGATTGGATGCAATGGGTTCATGATTCTGCCCTCAATGTGCTTGCATGCATGGTGGACCTGAAAATATGGACACAGGAAGATTCTAGAGCTGTATTTCCTGAGACCAAGAGGATTTATCTGGTGGTGGGCACTCTTGGAACTGAGGCATTCCAGCTTGAAAGAGCAGACACAGTGAGAGGCCCTGTGATGTAAGGTCAGAGTGAGAGCCCCGGTGGGCTGACACTGGTTGGAAGGAGATGATGCTATGGCTCACTGGATAGAGGAGATAGGTCAACACTGCTGGGCTGGGAAGAGAGATCCATCCAGCAGGGAGCAGTGAGAGGGTATGAAGTGGGCAACAATTCCTGGCACATGAGTCTCCTGGAGGTGTCCTGCAGGGAAACTATCTTGTGGGTGGCATTAGGAAGACCCAAGTGAGGACCCCCATCTTACCTGGCAAATACAGCATAGGCAATGTGCCTTTGAACCAGGTTGCCCCCAGAAGAGGCAGGGAGACTGGTTAAGAAGTAGGTTCTCCATCCTGGGACCCAGTGTCTACTGCCTTTGGGAGGTGGGAAATTGCCAACCTGGTTGAAGATTGCCCAGAGTACAAGCAAGTAGATGCACTGGTGGCAGTGGTAAGGCACTGCCTCTCACTGCTAGACCTAGACTATATCGGAACAGGTTTTAGAGGAAATCTACTACTGTGGCCTATATGCTATGATGGGCTTCTTCCTCAGGAAATATTTATGAAGGCCAGCTGCAAGGGTTATGTGGACATCTGCCCTCTTGCTTCCCCCACTTTTTCTTCAGGAGACGATGGAGTGAAATGGCTGGACTGCTTGTTCCATCCCAAAATGACTGAGTTGTCTTCAAATCTGGTGGTAGGTGGGCCGAACCAAAGGAACACAATTGGCCCACCAATGAGCATAAGGGCATCTGCTGACCAAGTGCTCCTGCCCACCACCCTAGACTGCTGCATTGTTGGACCTGAAAAGAGGGCCATGCTTCTGCATTAAAGTGAAGTGCAGATCACATCACAACTGTTCTGTATCTGGCAATGGGCTTCTTCCGGTGGCACTATGAGCTCTTTGGAGGTTGCTGCGGACTCTATGATTTCTTCTTCAGCTATCACCGCAGTGGACTCTAATGCCCAGGCTGGGACACTCTTAGATCTGATCGTGCAGAGAGTTTGTACTCCTAATCTCGCCACTTCTGAGAAAGGAGGGGCCGCTGGCAGACAGTTGTATCAGGCAGTTTTGTCCCCCGAACTAGCAGGGGAACACATCTTCTCGGTCACCGATGGCTTGGACTCTACTGCCGGGGGGAGCTCCCTCTTCTCAAGTGATGGGGATCAATCAGATTCTAATTGCGGCCACTTTGTTAAAGAAACAGACACCGTACAGCGCCAGAAGACTACGTCCAATAAGCGAAAAGGGAGGCGACACGAAAAACACAGCCAGCTGAAATGGGATTATTCTGGCTCACATCTTACCTTTCCCTATGGCGAAGATCCCGGCAGAGTCCCTGGCTCAGAAGGCACCAAGGTTACAACAGAGCTCGCTGAAGAACCCTCCTTGACGGCTATCTTATTGTCTATCAAACAATTTCAAGAGGAAGTGCGGACAGACAACGGGGAAGCAAAAGGGGCAGCCAAAAAATTGCAAGGGGGACTCAGAAAGCTGAACAAGACCTGCTCAGATATTGTAGAGCAGGTCACGATGATGGAAAGCCATGCCGAATGCCTGGAAGCTGAAGTTACCTCCCTGAGAGAACAGAGCTCCACTCAAAGCGCATGCATGATCGATGTTATGTGGAAACTGGAAGACCAGGAGAACAGGCAGCGTTGAAACAATCTCCGCCTGCTGGGGATTCCTGAAGGAGCAGAAGGAGAAGATCCCTGCCGATATATAGTGAAGCTTTTGAAAGGTGCCTTCCCCGATCATTCAGATTGGAACTGGGAACAGGAGATACAGAGGGCTCACCGTTTCCCCTTCACACTGAAGAAACAACACGCTAATGGTGGAGAGAAACCCAGAGCTTTTTTGGCGTTTTTCGGCAATTTTTTACTCAGACAATTGGTCTACGAACATGCTCGGCCGAACTCACAGAAAATGTTTGAGGTGGTGTCTTTCTTTGCTAAGCCTGATTTCTGTCATGCTACGGTAGAACGCAGATGGCGTCTTTGCCAGCTATTTACCCCTTTTCAGCAGGTGGGCGCTCAAGTTTATCTTATGAACCCTGCTAAGCTTAAAATCAATCTAAATGGTTCTTACCGCAGTTTTATGTCTGAAATTAAGGCCCAAGAGTACCTCAATGAGATCAAGGCTAGGAAGGGGCATAGCTAAAGAATGTTTTGATATAATGTGGGACAGTCTCAGACTCCTCTAATCCCTTTCCTCTTATAGGAAGTTTCTTAAACAGTGGTTATTAAGAGGGCATAGAGGAGGTGGGAGAGCAGGCCTCTTCTTTAGCGGGTACCAGTGTGGGATGGGTTTCGGGGCTCCCTTTCTTCTTTTTTGCTGTTTTGTTTCTGGCCCAAAATGGTCAAAATCTTTGTTAGATTATGCGGCAGGGACGGGTGGCGTGGACCTACTATAGGTGTCCATCATTCAGGTTATTCCTGATTGCTCTATTTTTCAGGAGGGTGGGGGTGAAGTGGGCGGGTCCTTGGGGCAAGGGGAGTTTGGGGGGGTAGGGTGGGGAGCGCTATGTTGGGTTCTTCATGTTTCTTGTCTTGGTGCTATTGGGAGAACGTGCTACTATCTTGACGATGCCGAAAGTGCAAGAATTTGCTGTTGCTATTGCTGTGTTTTTAGACTCATGGTTCCTTGTTGCTGGGTGGGTCCCTTCTTTGGTATTCCCTTACTTTATTTCTTTTACCTATGTTTACCCATTGATGGAATTGGTATGGCGCAAGTATATCGAATATAATGCACTTTAGAATTGCTTCTTTGAATGTCTGTGGTCTAAATGATGCACGAAAGAGGCAGAAGGTCTCACAGGGCTTACGCCTGTTGGGGGCAGACTTAGTCTGCCTCCAAGAAACACACATTGAAGGATCACAGACTAATCTCCTAAATACTATGGGATACACTCTGATTGAAGGGACGTGCGTGTTAGGGGGTAGCCATTTTGACCTGGCGTAACAGCCTGTTTCAGGCCACGCAAACTAAAACTGATCCTCTTGGGAGATGGGTTCTGGCAGAATGTAGGTGATCATCTAAGCCCTCTTTCACCCTATGTTCGATTTATGGGAGCACAGTAGACGACCCCGGAGTAATTAATTGGCTTTCCAGGGAGTTAGCTCATTGGCCTCTCCCTGTTATAATATTTGGGGACCTTAATATCAACTTACCCTGTGACTGGGACATGGATATTCAAACGCATTACCCAGGTCGAAAACCAAACGTTTTACAGGCCTTGAGCAACCTATTCCACACACATGGGCTGGTCACTGTTTGGTCCCATCTAAAACCAAACCAACTGGGGTACACCTACTGTTCTGCGCCCTATCAATCACATGCCAGAATTGATTATTTTTTGGTTTCTTCTTCTTTGATTCAGGATATTGGTATTGATATTATTCCATGATTTATGTCAGATCATACCCCTTTAATTCTAGGTGTTAAGGGAACATCATTTTGCAAGGAAGCTCCAACCTGGAGCTTCGAGAGGGCATTGTTGTTTAATAAAGATTATCAAAATCATATGAAAAACTGGATACAGGACTTTCTCGACAGAAACATGGGCTCCGCTCCAATCAGGGTGGTCTGGGACGCCCTGAAGGCATGTATCCGGGGGGAGACTTTACAGTTTTCCCTTAGAAAGAACAAAAAGGAAAAATTGCAGATCTTGGAGCTTCAAAAAAAACTAGCAAGGGCTGAGGAAAAACTCATCGGGGCTGTCCAGAAGGGCAATGAAATTGAACCGGTACAACTAAAAGCTGCAGCAGCAAGAGCAGAAATCGGAGCAATCTTGGCCGAGAAAGCTGTTGCTAAGTGGGCCGCTGCGTTAAAAAAAAATCATGAATTTAGTGAGCAAATTGGCCACCAGTTAGCTTTGAGAACTAGGCAGCACCTCACGAACAACGGCATACATTCCATTCGGGTCCCGTCTGGTGGGATAACCAGCACGTCGGATAAAATTCAAACAGCCTTCTGTCAGTTTTATCAAAACCTGTATACTCAGGAAGATGCCGGCTCTTCAGCTGCCAGACAAAAAGCTATAGACAGCTTCTTAGACCCGATCTTGATAACACGCCTCAGCTCGGAGGATCGCGAACATCTAGAGGATCCCCCTTCCTGGGAGGAGATTGCCACGGCAATGTCTAGTCTGCCTGATGGCAAGGCAGCAGGCACCGATTGCATACCGGTAGAATTTTATAAAGTTTTTTCTATCCAGATTAAAGACAGTTTTAAAACACTTTTGGTCCAAATTTTCAATGGCACAACCCCACCTTACCCTTGTCACCAGCCAAAATTATCATCTTTCCCAAGAAGGATAAATCTCCTTTGGAAATGGGCTCTTATTGCCCTATAACGCTCATCAATGGAGATTCCAAAATCTACTCCAAGATCCTTGCTTCTCGGTTATCTGCTATTATAGAAAAACTTGTCTCCAAATGGCAACATGGGTTTATCCCCAAAAAAAGTACTACCGATCATATCCGGAGGGCCATTACTCTGTTTGATGTGGCTCAGTACACAGGAGACCCGATGGCGCTAATACTCCTTGATGCTGAAAAAGCTTTCGATTGGGTCTCCTGGTTGTTTTTGTGGAGCGTCATGCAGAGAATGGGTTTCAGGCCCGGGGTCATCCAGGCTGTTAAGGCTCTATATATAAATCCAACGGCTTGGGTTATGATCAATGGGCTTTTGACAGAGCAATTTGTAATAACACGGGGACACCTCAGGGCTGTCCCTGCTCCCCATTGCTCTTTGCAATGCATATCGACCCTTTTATTAAGAGACTTGTAAACAACCAAGGGATCCTGGTCATATATAGGCACGGCTTTGAAACCAAAATCATGGTCAATGCGGATGACCTGGCCTTTGTGACCTTGGACCCTGGCAAGGCTATAGGAGCTGTAGAACTAGAGGCCCAGAATTTCGGGGCGGTCTCCGGATATGCACTAAATAAAGGAAAAACCCAGATAATTCTGAATGATAAAATCAATTGGACAGATAATAGAGTCGTCACTAAAGCAAGGTATCTTGGGGTGAACATCCTGGCTGAAACGGATCTGATAGTCAGAGAAAATCTAGTCCCGCTAGCGTCAGCGACAAAGAAAGCATTGAATCGACTTAATAACCTACATCTGTCCTTAGTTGGCCGTTGTAATGTCCTCAAAATGATTCTTTTCCCTAAAATGTTATATTTCTTTAGAGCTATCCCTCTCGAATTTACCAACTCAATGCTAAAGAAATGTGATGGTCTTTTCTCACGGTTTATTTGGGCTTATATACAGCCAAGAATGTCTCTTAAATATCTGTCTCTTCCTCGGGAGAGAGGTGGCTGGGCGCTTCCAAATCTGAAAATATATTACTGGGCCACTATCTTGCAGATATGCCCGGTATTGCTACAAGACCGGCCTCCAGTATTCACAACGGAACTCACCTCTCCGTTTGAACTGTTACTCCGGTCAGACGCTTGGGGGTGCTTATGGCGCAAGCTTGAATATGGGTATTATAAGAAAGTAAGGCTCAAGACCCTTATGAGAGTCTATAAGGCCTTTACCGCCGTTCGTAAGTTATTGGGGATTGGGAGACTGAACCATTAAACGCCCACTAGCAGCAACGAGCACCTGCCAGATATATTTGAAGGCTCTTACTTTTTAACTTGCTTTAACTCCGGCGATAACAAACTGGGGGTCCTGTATTCACCTGAAGGAGTCCTGGCATTTGAGGATCTTAAAATTCTATTTGGTTTAAGTCATAAAGAGGCCTTCAAATATCTAGCTATCAGGTATTTTTTTATCACGCAAGGCAGGAGGGCCCTCTGGGTTCACTAAATGCAAACTTTTCGAAAGACTGTTAGATCCCATAACCCCCCAAATTGGGACCATTTATGGCATTCTTAACAGCTTAATGCCAGATGATTTGGCTAAGATTTCCGGGAAATGGCAACGGAAATTAGATGCAAAAACAACAATTGATGGACAGAATGCAGAACAATGTCATACATTCACCCCAGTACAGAGATCTGGGCCTAAATCCATCGTTTTTTTGCTCACCATGCCATTCCAGTTTGGACCCAGCCATATGCAAATCAGTCTTGACCCTGCGCCCAATGGGAACAGTCCAGCCCGAACTGCCAGGCCAGGTCCTCCCTGGACTGGAAACAAGCATCCTAGGACCGGTTTCGGGCTTTCAGCCCTCATCAGCCAGGATAGCTTGACTCCAGTGGCATGGAGAGCATGGGACCCACGTCTGGGCATACCCATCCCACTCGGTGTGACAAATGCAAAAACAACAATTGATGGACAGAATGCAGAACAATGTCATACATTCACCCCAGTACAGAGATCTGGGCCTAAATCCATCGTTTTTTTGCTCACCATGCCATTCCAGTTTGGACCCAGCCATATGCAAATCAGTCTTGACTCTGCGCCCAATGGGAACAGTCCAGCCCGAACTGCCAGGCCAGGTCCTCCCTGGACTGGAAACAAGCATCCTAGGACCGGTTTCGGGCTTTCAGCCCTCATCAGCCAGGATAGCTTGACTCCAGTGGCATGGAGAGCATGGGACCCACATCTGGGCATACCCGTCCCTCTCGGGGTGACAAATGCAAAAACAACAATTGATGGACAGAATGCAGAACAATGTCATACATTCACCCCAGTACAGAGATCTGGGCCTAAATCCATCGTTTTTTTGCTCACCATGCCATTCCAGTTTGGACCCAGCCATATGCAAATCAGTCTTGACCCTGCGCCCAATGGGAACAGTCCAGCCCGAACAGCCAGGCCAGGTCCTCCCTGGACTGGAAACAAGCATCCTAGGACCGGTTTCGGGCTTTCAGCCCTCATCAGCCAGGATAGCTTGACTCCAGTGGCATGGAGAGCATGGGACCCACGTCTGGGCATACCCGTCCCACTCGGGGTGACAAATGCAAAAACAACAATTGATGGACAGAATGCAGAACAATGTCATACATTCACCCCAGTACAGAGAGCTGGGCCTAAATCCATAGTTTTTTTGCTCACCATGCCATTCCAGTTTGGACCCAGCCATATGCAAATCAGTCTTGTCCCTGTGCCTCATGGGAACCGTCCAGCCCGAACTGCCAAGACAGGTCCTCCCTGGACCGGAAACAAGCATCCTAGGACCAGTTTCGGAGTTTCACCCCTCATCAGCCAGGATAGCTTGAATCCAGTAGCACAGTGAGCCCAGGACCCACGTCTGGGCATACCCGGCGCACTTAGGGCGAGAAATCAAAAGACACACAATTGATGGACGGAATGCAGAACAAATCAAAACATTCATCCTCAGTCAAGAGATATGGGTTAAATCCATCATTCTTTTGCTCACCATGCCACCCCAGTTTAGACCTGGCCAAATCCAAATCAGTCTTGACCCTGTGCCTCATGGGAACAGTCCAGCCCGACCTGCCAAGCCAGGTCCTCCCTGGACCGGAAACAAGCATCCTAGGACCGGTTTCAGGGTTTCACCCCTCATCAGCCAGGATAGCTTGAATCCAGTGGCACAGTGAGCCATTTGCTTTCTCGCCCTAAGTGCGCCGGGTTTGCCCAGACGTGGGTCCTGGGCTCACTGCAGAAAAAAGGGCTCTGGCAGCTTGTTGTGTCCCTGTAGCCATGTAGGAGGCCAACCAACTGACACTTGTAATCAACTACTTATTCCTGGGTACAAGACTAGAAAGTCCAGCCTCTCAGGTCTCCACACAGGTCTCAAACAGCAGGCCTAGTTCCCTTCTGTTCTTCTGCAGGTCCTGAAAGTGTTCTAATGAGCTTTGGTGGAGGTGCTGCTCTTGTGGGATTCATTAGACAGTGGGTGAGGTGACTCCTGGACACTCCCTAACCAATGTTAAAAATGTTACCAAGGGCAAACCTCCCCACATTTGCAACACATCCTGTTTGCCTTACTGCAAACTATGCCACAGTGCAGTATTCAAAGTGAACTCCAAAATGGTTCAGCCTTTCTTCCATTGGAGTTGGCTTGTGTGTCACCCCGGGATATCTTTAGGGAAAAGAGCAGTCCCCTCATCCTCAACTACACCTAATTAGTTCTGGGACTTGCTCTCCCTTCTTCTGGGCTCATGTCTAGCTGGTTACATGCTGTTTACCCGGGAGTAAAGGCTTCATTGCACCCTCTGCCACCCGGTCTACCTTTATACTAAACTATGAAGAACAGATTGCACCCTGGTTCCTTTCAAATTAAGTTCAGCAGCCCTCCCCAGATGCCACTCTTGAGCTAATAAGAGCCACATATTTCACACCCAAATATTCGTGCCGTAAGGCGTAAACCATTGTTCCTGCTCTGGGAGCAGTTTTCACATCTCATTAAGGTGAAGGACTGACAGGACTCAGCTGCTTGTACACTCATTTATGTTAGCCAACTGCAGGTTCAGGCAGACAAAATCAAGTTTCTTTAACTGGATTTTTAATAAACATAAAAAAGTGTTTGAATTATACTGGTAGCTTGTCCAATACCTGAGATAGCAGAGTTATGATGTTATTCTGAACTTTATTGACTCTCATAGGACAGGTACAGCCCTTCACAGTGAAAGTAGCTTGTAGGGCCTAGTCACTGTAGGTATATGCCAACATTATATTATTATATGGACCTCTTTTAAATACTAGACACCCTAACTTGTGGGCTACAATGTCTTCTTAGGGGTTACTTAATTTATATTTAAAAGTAGTGTTCTTGTTGTCAAAAAAGTATATTGTAACAGGCTTACCTGCAGATTTCAAAGCTGCAGGAAGTAGACTACACAGGTAGGCCTGAAGCCATGTTTCCTTTGTCAGCCTAGTGGATGGCACAACATGTGCTGCAGTCCACATGTTACGTTTACCTTTTCCATGCCATTGGTGTATTTTTTGCACCATATACTATGATCTTACTGAGATGTTAAGTAAGCGATTTAGGAGTTAGCCAATTGTCCCATTTTTTAGGGGTCAGAGCACATACACTGGGACTGGAAAGAAGTGCCCCAGTGTAGAGAGATCAAAATCCAGCAACATCAGTCTACCAAAAATGGAAGTAACCACACAAAAGAAGGCAATTTCTCACGGGCTGCATGTAAAAAATAATGTTTTACTTAAAAAACAATCATAGACATAGACTACCATTCCTGTGATGGCCACCAATCTTTGTGAGTCACAATTGGCAACCTACCCCATAAATAGCATTTCATGAGTAGCAATAATGTAGGTCCGATTAAGACCCACTTGGAATGGTGGTGATTTTTCTAACCAATCTTTTAGTACAAAGATCAGTTGCAAAATCTCATGGGTTTCACAAATGTCTGTGCACAATTGGGAACCACTTTTTGAGAGTTCAATGTTTGCGGTTGTATGTCAGGACCACGCTTGCCATTAGCATGCATGCTTTTACAACGGAGTCATTACAACGCATACATCTTTACCACGCATGCCTTTACCACGAAAATGTTTACCATGCATGTGCCTTTACAACAAAAATGTAAGGGGCATATTCACAAGGACTTATCTCCGAATTATCCCCACTTTAACGCATCAAAAGTGGTGATAAAAATAACACCCCATTCACAAGCTGGTGCAAACTGCAGACATCACCAGTATTCCTGCGATAACTGCCCCAAAATTTATCCCAACGGTGGACACCACCAAATAACTCTAATGAGATGCAGAGTAGGCGTTCCCGTGCAAAAACACACGAAAAAACCACAACACAACTTTCACAACGAAATGCCAAACTGCGAAGCGAACCGAAAACAGATGCTAAGCAGCGGGAGCAGCAGTGAATTTACACCTACCTTTTGCTGGTGTTAAACAGGACAACTACCTGCAGCATGGAAGGGAACACAGCCAGGAGCCTTTTAAGATGCAGGAATTCCAGATGGAAGGTGTCTGCCTAAGTTAGCCCCACTAAAATGAAAGTATTTTTGGTTAATACAAATGGTTAGACTACGGGGAAGCTGATTGCCGCGGTCACCATGCTGCCTGTCTCACAGTGACACCTGGCTTCCAGCAGGGGCAGTGTTGGGCCGGGAGCTTGAAGTGGTGATGATGGGACTTTTCAGGCGATTATCGGCCATTCACAATGTACCGCCGGCTAACGCAGGATTTTGATTCGCCATCGCGATGATTAGTACGTGGGTTTTGACACCCCTTCCCTGTTGCTATCGCCATGTACCGCGGGCTTGAAAATAACCCGCTAACATGGCGATATTAATCAGGGTTAGGCAGCGTTAACTTTCCTGGTGATGACTGCCGATGGAGATAGCTATCGCCCGTCTTTGTGAATATACCCCTAAGTATTTTACAGGTAATTCTAAACTCATTTATATATATAAAGGATTTATACTGAACTATAAAATACTTACATTTTCGTTACATGGCTAGCAAAGGCATAGGCATGGTAAATGTTTTGCAGGTAAGTTTAAAATATATATATATATATAGTTGTTTAATATTTGTATGATTAATAAAAATCATGAAAATGTACATAATAACTGTGTTAGTTACAATTGAATTGGAATTTCATATCCATGAAGAAGACCTATCATTGTGCATAAATCACTGTAGAAATTGCTAAGTTGTTTCCGTTCAATCAAGATACATAAACGCATTGATATCTAACATTGTTCAAATAGTACAAAAGTGCATAAATAGTAACATCCCCATTAAAACTGTCATTTTACCAGTAGTATAAAGTATCACTAAAATGCATCAGCCCATAGTGGGCCTCGGGCGTTTCCACTATGGGCTGGAGGGGTGGGAGGGGCGCTTTTGTTACTCTGGGCCGATTTTGCAGCAGTGCTGCAATATTGGCCCCCTGTAACAAAAACGGGAGGAGTGCTTCTCACTAGCACCGCACCTTCCCAACCTCCCCTCCTCACTTCCGGGGCAGGTCGAGCAGTAATCTGACAGACAGGGCTGGTCGCTGTTCCCAGTCTGGCCCTGTGAATCAGTGATCATATTGCTACTAAAACAACGATCATTCAAGGTCCATAAAAGCATAGATATTTCATATTGTTCAAACAGTACAAAGTATCACTAAAGTGCATCAATAATATTGTCCCTTTTAAAACTCTCATTGTACAAGTAGAGCAAAGTATCTCCAAAGTGCATTAATGATCACATCGCTGCTAAAACAGTGAACCATCAAGATCCATAAAGGCATAGCTATTTTACATTGTTCAAGCAGTACAATGGATCGCTAAAGTGCATCAACAATACCATCCTTATTAAAACTTTCATTGTTCAAGTAATGCAAAATATCACAGAAAATGCAACAATAACAACGAAATTAAAACAGTGAACATTGCTAGGGCAATTTCAACATGTTTTCTGCCAGAAGTAAAAACCTGATAAAGTGACAAATCAGAGGGTTCGATTTTCCAGATAGACAGAGAATAAGGGCTTAGCTGCATGTTCTCACACCAGGGGCAATGAACAATGGTTTTAACAAAGTACATTGTGCTTGTGTAGACGAGGGCAGACACAAACTATGTGCATAAAAGATTCCTTTGAATATCCACACAGCCTGCAGCAATGTTTTGCACCCACCTGGGCGTGCCATCCTTGGTTGGGTACTTATCAAGCCGTAGCTTGAGAAATGCATCCCTCATGTTGGTACAGCCAATGATCGTAAGTAAGTCTGGAGCTCAAGTTTCTTAATTAATTGATAACAGTCCAGGCATACCTTTTCGCCGTTAGTACCTCTTTGCCTTTTGAAAAAGATAAAACATGTGTTGCTCAATTTAGAATGTTCTTAAATGTCTCTTTGTTTATTGTAATGAGTCCAAGCGACTGGCTATTAATAGTGTCAAGGCACTCAGATAAATAGGATCGCCAAGCCCTTGCAAAATCATGATTTATAAATTCTTGCCGACACAGATTGGATAAGGAATCGGGATCAGAAAGAAACAGAATTTGTAAACTTTTTAAAAGGCAGACTTTCTTACAAATTTGTGTCTTTGTAGGCCAAATTCCAACAGAATTTCAGCATGGCCACTGCTCGTTGGGATCCTGAAGACAGATTTAAAGATTTAAATTTGTAGTTGGTCCATGACATTGGCATCAACACCACGAAATATTACTGATGCATAAGCTAATGCAGGGACTACCTTTGTCTTCATGATTTTTACCAGATGTTCGTGGCTGGGGCATGATAGCTTGTCACGCAGGGTTTTAAAGCCGTAAATTAAAAAAGCAGTTTTAGCTTTTAAAGGATACTCTTTCATCAAGTGTGATTCCTAAGTATTTTTATGTCCTGACTGTCAATTTCCATACTGCCTACTTCCCACATTCAGGTCTTTGGTCTAGTGCGCCCTAGTATCAATATTTTGGTTTTCTTTATATTCTTCGTAAGTTAGTTTGCTGTTATTTATTTATCAAATGACTAAATTAACCATAGTAGGCCTTTTGGAAAATGGATGAGGTGTATGGTGTCATTGACGTTTTGTAATTATTTTATGTGACATCCTGCGAGGTTAGGCGAGTGAGTATTTACTTTGAGCAAATGGAGTGGTATATCGGCCATGAAGAGATTAAAAATAAATGGTGCAAGCACGCAGCCAAAGGTGTCAAATTGCTGAGTCACACTGTTGCCATCGCCCATTTTCAACTGGACCCATGTGTTGATATATAGAAGAATGATTATATCAAGGAGATTGCTCACTGAAAAAAACAAAGGTTACAGGGATGTTATAATTAGGCTCAGATTTCACTTATACTGAACCAGTGAAATTCAGTAGTTATAGATACATGAGCTAACTAGAACTTACGCCCCCTCAATGCACAGCTTATGACCTCACTTATTACATCCCTCATGACATGGTCCGTGACATCATTGATGACATTAATGATGACATCACTGATAACATCATTCAGCGACTGTGAGTGATTTCAAAAAGTTTCTCAGTGTTGTTCACCTCTGCTGTCTTCCCACCTTCATTGCCCGTATTGATGACGGCTGGGGTGGGACTTGTCCCCCTGTCCACTGTGTGCCCTGAGAGGGTGGGGCCAGCACCAATCATGCTAAAAGCGCACCAGCACACCCCAGCACAGATTCCTCAACTCTGCAGTCTTCCTGAGTTACAACCGCCTGCAGTGCCCGTATCCACGACGGCTGTGGTGAGACTTGGTCCCCAAGTCCACCCTGCCCTCGGAGGGGACAGAGCCAGCACCAATCATACTAAAAGCAGACCAGCACACCTGCAACGCGGGTTCTCCAACTCTGCGTTCTTCCTGCTCTACGAATGCCTGCAGTGCCCACATCATCAATGGCTAGGGAGTAACTTGATTCCCCAGTCCACCACACGCTTGAAAGGGGCAGGGCCAGCACCAATTATGCTAAAACCATGCCAGCACACCTGCAGCACAGTCAATGCCAAAGGAGGCCGGGCTGGGCCACCCCTCTAACATCCACGCCTAAGGTTATTACAGTAAGCCATTTTTCATTTCTTATATATTTTACTGGGCACACTAAAAGTTTACTCTTGTTATTCAAGGCATCTACCCGGGGCCTAGTTGTAACCATTGGTAACCATAAACCAGGAAATGCTAAGCTAGAAGTGGACACAAAGCACACTACCATCAATTAATTCCTTGCGCGCACTGTGGGAGTAATTTTGAAGGAAATAGACTTAGTGGAGCGCCGATTATCCTTGGGGCTGCCAGGGCCAAGTGGTAGGGCTGAGGTCAACGAAGGGTCACTGACTTGTTACCAGTAGTCCAACAGACTCCCTCGGTCTAGTCCATCTAGGGGGAAACAACCATCACACACCTTCTAATGAGTGCCTCCGGGCCCCTATTCTCTGCAAACTAACAGATACTATCAAGGATTTATTATCACCATTTAAGGAGAAGTTGGATAGGTTGGAAGGAAAATTGGAGAAAGTCACCTCTTTGTGCCCAACTAAGCCTAACCAAAATATCATTAACATTACTACAGTGGTATCCCTACCCATTCCCCAAGGGCAAATCAATCCTAATGCCAGCCAGGGGGGGGGGCTCTACCTCTTGCTAGAGTCACCCAAGGGGCAGGTATAGTACAAGGGCCATCTTCTCAGGTCCTGCGGATCAAGAATTATCAGGGGTTATCTGGAGACCCTCAGCATCCAACTATGCAGCAGCCCAGAGCTATGTGTAATTCATCATCAAACCCATTACCATCAGTTGCCTTGCAGCCTCAAAAGCATGTGGTAAATTCAGGAGACTCCTATACCTGTCCAGATCCCCGTGATCCTGTGACTAATAATTTACCACCAGCCAGGTGCCCATATGTGGCTGTTATGGTTAAGGTACCCATCCTAAACCCTGGATGTAGTGTAACCTCAGAGTCTCTAAAGAACAAAGTTGTTTTTTGGCTTAACACAAGTCACATTTTTCCAGCTGACAAAACACATTGAATCTTACTAACCAGGAGAGCGTGATAGATTGGGCCTTTAAGGAAAAATTTTAAAGGTGTTATTCATTTTCAGCACCCGACTTGTGCCGGTGAATTACTGAAAGAACGGTGTCACCTCCACTGTTCTCTAGAAATATGGTCGTCTCCTACTGGGTATCTTTTATTGATACCTGTGTGGCATTGAACCAATGTATCAAGCTGATCCATTTCTTCAACAAATGATTCGGCAAAATCCTTACTTTTCCTCCCCCAGGATTTGATGAATAGGTTTCAGGTATTGAGTATTCTGTAAGAAATGGATTGACTTGGCTACACTGAGCCATCCTGTTCTCCGATTTGTGGGGTCGTTTATCAGTGAGATAATTTGTTGGATGATGCTACAGTCCCATCCAGTGCTGGAACAGTGGGTGATGATGGCTTTACTGGGCCAGTTATGCGCTCTAAAACCACCACTCATGAAGATATTTGTGATGCAAATTACAGTTCTAGGGGTCAATGTAAGAATGAGAAAATCATGTGTCATGTCCCCTTAGACCTGGATGGATGCTACAAATTTGTCACATGGAATGTGGCGGGGGGTTATTGAGTAAGCTGGGAACTCTGGAATGGGCTAACATCTTTTCTGGCTTTGATGTTATTTGTTTACAGGAAACATGGTGTACGACCTTTAAATATGTTGGGGGGTTTTCCTCTCACTTCCTAGGTGCTATATCTTCAAATGCTGGGTGGCCAAAGGAGGGCTACAAATTCTTATTTCTAACAAGCTTCCAGTAACCAGCAGAAAGTTTTCTCTAGCAGGTCCACATTCACAGTTATTGTGGCTATCCATTAAAAGGGTCCTGATTTGGTCTTGGTCAACTTCTATAATAATGTCTTTGACGCCACACGTAGTGAGGTGGCGTATGCACTAGAATATGGTCTGGATGTTTTTTTATGATCCATACATACTAGCCTTGTATTATTGTGGGCAGGGGATTTTAATATTCAGTAGTGGCCTTTCCAGCTAAACGTGTATGTGGCAATACTAACTCGGACGGGGCAGGTTCCTCACATTTTTGCCATAATGAATATGGGAGCTCTTTAAATTTGATTACTTCTATGTACGATCTTCTGTTGTTGGAGTGCTAACATGGTGTTAATGGGGAACAAATTCATTCCTTTATAAGTAAAAATTCCTCATCACTTATTGATCATGTGATGATATCTGCTTCTGCTGGTCATCTGTGTGGTACCCAAGGATTGCTCCCTATGCAATGAGTGACCATGATTTAATCTTGTTGCCTTTTTTCTTTTGGGGCAAGAAATGTGTCGTTTTCTCTACAGCCAATCCGACTTGGCCCAATGGCCATATTAAATGGGAATGAATTGACCCAAATAGAATCCTTCAAGAATTAGTAAACAGGAACTACGCTTATATTAGTTATTGTATAAAGGATGATTTGACTCCCAACATGATCTGACTAGTTTCAATCATATTACCTGTTCTATCAATTCACTTTTGACATAGAAAGCGATGTCTTCCTGAGTCGGGAATAAGGGATGGTTTGACCACTCATGGACTCAGGCTTGTCATCAACTGAAAGTGGCATTACACCGCTACCCATGGATAATGCACAAATTAAATCCCTTCACCTTGAATATATTGACGGACCCTTGTAGCAAGAAAGAAGTTGTCACTAGGCCTGGGCGGTGAATTCTGCTCCGTTCGCGCAGTACGGAGTTTTTCGCACCCGCACTCCGGGGAGTTCAAGAAGTTCCTAAAAACTTGCAGAGCGGAGTTTTTCCCCCACTCGTGCTCGCCAGTGTTAAGTTGGCGAGCGAAAGTAAGGAAAATCCAACACTAGACTGCTTCCCAGTGAGATTTCTCAACGCAGGTGGTCGCGAATGGTCGCTACCGCTCACGTTGAGAAACCTTCAGTTGCTGCTGCTCGGGTAGAACTTCTACTCATGCGGCAGAAAGAAGCTGCACCCTCTTGTGCTGCCTGTGATGCAGTTCTCACTGATTTTACAATGCGCGGGACAAAAACAAGAAGGGAGATAAATCAGACCCTAAACACTATTGTCCAATATCACTTTTGAAGTATTCAGTTAAAGTGATGAGCAGGATTTTACTCATGAGACTGGAGGAGTGGGTGCAGGATTCTTCCATTTTATCTATAGCCCAGTTTGGTTTTAGAAATGGTATAGGTACAATAGACCACTGTGTTAATTTAGACCTCCCTGATTGGGAAATACACTAGAGCCAAACCAGGATCTTTGTACCTCTGCTTTTCTGATTTAAGAAGTGCTTTTAATCTTGTTGACCATGCTCTCTTGTGGTCAACATTTCTCTCTCTCGGTGCCCCTAGGACCATCAATAATTTTCTGGCACATATGTCTAAGAATTTATCAAGCAAAGTCCGATAGGGCCTATAGGGAGAATGCTCCCCTCCTTTTAAAGTAGGGCGAGGAATCCCACAGGGTTGCGTTTTGGCCCCTCTGTTGTTTTCTCTTTTTCTTGATGGAGAGGATAATGTCTTACAGTCCATACAAGCTGATGCCCCGTGTGCCACCAGGTGCCCCATACCAGTGTTATTATATACTGATGATGCAGTTTTGATATCTAGGACCCTGGTTGGCTTGCAGAGGTTGATAAATGCTTTTGGGGATTATACGGATTCTAAAAAATTGTGATCAACCAAACGAGAACTTTCACCATGATTTCTGGTCACAAATCAACTAAATGCAGATCCTTTATTATTGATAATACTGTAATATCTAGAGTAAACTCCTTTTGTTAACTGGGAGTCCTATTCACGAGCACTGGGTCCTGGGTTCAACAGATTCTAAACTCTAAGGGAAAGCTGAGTAGAAACTCTCATGGGATTTTTAGATTCTCCTCTATATTGGGTTGCCACTCCATTAAAGAGATGGTGGAGATAGATAGGGCAAGGGGGGTGGCTGCCACTACCCATGGGGCAGGCCTCTGTGGCCACACCCCTTGTAAACCACTGCAGGTAGAGGAAAATTATATCCTAAAACAAATTCTCTGCTTATCTGCTTCCACCTTAACTTGAGGTTGACTTATCATATTCGGAGGATGTGATTTTGGTAAGACTGCTATTACTTTGGCTTCCCATCTGGTCAAAAGAAGAAACTAGCTTTACCAAATCCATTATATCAGATTGTCTAGTTCTGGACAATGTCTCGCATATCCCCTGGCTGGCATGCATCCATTCCCCTTTAATCACCTTATTTAGATTTTCAGCGTGGTCTGACCCCCTCTAAGTTTTATCTCTTTCTAAGGATCTAATGTATTAAGGATTCCTTTTTACAATATAAAACCAAACGTCGGGTGGGCATTTAGATGTCGAAATCAACAGTAGCATTTTACCTGTCCCTTGAGGTTGAACAGAGCTACCAAAACTATGTTACTAATATTTAACATTGTTTTGTTTTGTCTAGGTTTAGACTTGGAATTTTGCACCATTTAGTTGAATTTCCTACTATGATATCTTGCCCCTCAACCTCGACCCAATGCCAATGTGACAGTACCAGCAAACAAATCATGTTGCATTTTATGTTGTTCTGCAATTTATACTCTCAGTAAAGACACTATTATCTGGAGCCATTGTTTGTTTCACAGAATATTACAACTTATAAAGATGCTTTTAAGTTCCTTTTTCACTGAATGACCATTGGGTATGTTTTAATGCTGCTCTTTTTATTCTGAAAGGCATTTTATTGGTTTTGTATTATGATGAATATATGTTTTTTTTAAAATTATGAATGAATTATGAGGATTTGTGGAATGTACTTTAAATGCAGTTCTTTTATTTTATCTATTATGTACCTTTATGGCTGTTTTTTAGGTGCTGAATAAAGTCTAAAAAAATGACCTCACATATGACATCACTCATGACAATGTCAGTGACATCACTGATGGCATCTCAAATTACATCACTGATAACATCATCCAGTGATTGTGAGTGTTTTCTAAAAGATTTACACATATATACAAAAATACAACAAAAGTTAAATTAGTCTACTTTGTGTACTACTGAGTGATTCCTTTTTTAACATAGTTTATGTGAGCTGCTGTGTGACTGTGTGTGTCTGTGTATGAGTGGATGTCTGAGTGACTGTACGGGTGTGTGAGTGGGTATGTGAGTGGCTGTATGGGTACATAAGTGGGCGCCTGAGTTCTGAGTAGCTGTGTGGGTGACTTAGTGGCTATGTGAGTGGCAGTATTGGTGAGTGAGTGGGTGTGTCAGTGGCTGTATGGGTGGGTGAGTGAGTGGCTGTGTGAGTGGCTGTATTGGTGGGTGAGTGGGTGTGGCAGTGACTGTATGGGTGAGTGAGTGGGTATCTGAGTGGCTGTATGAGTGAGTGACTGAGTATGTACGTGGCTGTATGGGTGAGTGGATGTTTGAGTGTTTGCTTAAGTGAATTGGTGTGTGAGTGGCTGTATGAAAGAGTGAGTGTCTGTGGGATTGGCTGCATGGGTGAGTGAGTGGCTGTATGAGTGGTTGTATGGGTGTGTGAATGGGTAAGTACGTGGTTGTGTGGGTGTGTGATTGAGTGTGTGAGTGGTTGTATGGGTGAGCGAGTGGCTCTATTGAGAGGCTGTATTTGTGAGTACTTGGGAGTGTGAGTGGCTACATAGGTGAATAACTGGGTGTGTGAGTAGCTGTATGGGTGAGTGTGTAGCTGTATGAGTGGCTGTTTAGGTGAGTGGCTGATTGTATGATCAGGATCCATGAGTGAGTGAGAGGGTATGTGAGTGCCTCTATGAATAAGTGAGTGGTTGTGTAAGTACTTGTATGGGTCTGTGAATATGTATATGAGTGGTTGTGTTGGTGCGTGAGTGGGTGTATAAGAGGTTGTACGGGGGTGTGAGTGGTACTGTGCATGATGTCATCAGTGAGGTCATCAGTAATGTCATTTGAGATGTCTTCAGTGAAGTCACTGACCATGTCATGGGTGATGTAATATGTGAGGTCATAAGCAGTATATTGCAGGGGCATAAGTTATAGTTAGCTCAGGTAACTATAACTGCTGAATTTCACTGGTTCACTGGTCTACGAGTGAAACGGAGACTAAATATAACCTCCCTGTAACCTTTGCTTTTATCAGTGAATTTGTAAGTTTTTTAAAATTCTATTTCCTAAATATAACGTATCTATAACCTTTGTGTTTTTCAGTGAATTTCTACGTTTTTAAAATTCTATTTCCTAACTGTAAGGCCCTTGTAACCTTTGGTTTCACACCTCCTCCAGGCCGGAATTATCTTCCACAGTGGGAAGCTTCAAAGGAGCCACCTTTGAAGAGCAACCCAGGCTTCCCCATATAGTGGGGATGCCAACCCCCCTGTCCTGCTCCCCATTTGGTGGGAGGACTGGTGGGAAAAATATTTAGATGAGGAGGAATGTCCACATTCAACAAGCATCACCCCTAAGGTGTGGCAGGCGATGTAGACACTACTTTTGAAAATCCACCATCTTGAGATGGTGGGAAAATAATCTATCAATGCTAGGGTAGTTTGTGCCCCTTCCCACAAGAGGTGGTCACTTTGAGGGTATAGAAACCCTAAAGGTTGGTAGCCCATTGACTACTACCTGTCTCCCCCTTTAATACCCCTATATTCAGTATTGAAGTGGCATCCCTGGACCTTGAGATTTAGATTCAAAGACAAGAAGAAGATGTGGACAAAGAAGAGCTGCTGTCCGAGAGCTGAAGCCCTGCTGCAGATTAAATTGGTGCCAAACCCTGCCTGCTGCCTTAAGGACTCGACAATCGTGGTGTGCTGTCTCATCCTACCATTGTGAGTCCTCTTAAAATCTCGGAGCCCCTACAGCCTTCAAATAATTACAAAGAACCTCCCCTGGAGTGAAAGTATCACTCTCCTGCACACCACAGGCACCGAACCCACTAAGTCCAGATTGTCTACATCCTGCTCCCTGGCAACTCCGACACATCACCCAAACCAGAAGAGACACATCGGCTCTGGAGGGTCACTTCTGTCTTCCCACCAAATTTGGAGATACCAGGACGCACAAGAGCTGCACTGTTCCAAAACCCAGGGTACTGGACCCCCTTCGGCAAACACCAAGATGAAGGGTGACTCCAACTACTCCAGAAGCAAGCACCCATAAAGGGACAATGATACCACTGAGAGCCACCCAATGAGTGGCCCAGCTGTCCCAGAATTGGCTCTCCAAGTTGCCTGCTCCCAACCGTTAGGACATTTCGACTCACTGCACACGGCTGACCTATTTGCTCTGCACCAGGCCCAACCAGCCCAGTAACAATTATCTAGCTGTGCTCCTATGGTCCTGAGACCCTTGGGACCTCCTCACTCAAGTGGGATGCCCCCTGACTTTCCTTTAAGTCCTCCTGTGCAGTGTCTTTTCAAGTGGTGCACTTTGTCGTAGTGCACCAGCTACCAGGAATCTAAGCACACTGCTCCCGGTCGAATCCGGGACACTCTCAATCTTTTGCTTCTGGAACATTGGACCTGGTCCTGCTATCGATCTAAAATGAGAAGGTGAACTGATTTTATGTGCATTTTTCTATGTTTCTCCATTGACTTCAATGGTGTGTAATTGCACATAGAAGTGATATACTTTGCAAACTCTGAAAAATCATAACTTTAAAAGTATTTACTGTAAATCAAAGTTCTTGGTCTTAAAAATTACAGAAAAATTGATATTATTTTTATGAATTGGTCTCGGATCTATTCTTGAGTGTGTGTCTCATGTATTGCCTCTGTGAGTACAACAAATGCTTAGCACTACCCTCTGATAAGCCTAACTGCTTGCAGACACTACCACAAATAGAGCATTAGTATTATCTACTTTTACCTCTGTAAACCAATAAGGGACTCACTGGACTCTCTGCACAGTGTACTTTATTTCAGTATACTATATAGAGAGCCAGCTTCTTACAGTGGGTGAATTAGTGGGTGCATGAGTGTCTGAATGGGTCTGTGAGTGGGTGCATGAGCTTCTGAGTGTGTGAGTAAGTCCGTGTGTGGGTGTCTGAATGGGTCTGTGAGTGGATACATGAGTGTCTGAGTCTGTGAGTGGGTGCATGAGCCTCTGAGTGGATGAGTGAATGGCTGCATGAGTGTCTGAGGGGGTCTGTGAGAGGGTGCGTGAGTCTCTGAGTAGATATATGAATGGGTGCATGGGCATCTGAGTGGGTCTGTGAGTAGGTGCATGAGTCTCTGAGTGGGTGATTGAATGGCTACATGAGTGTCTGAGTGGTTCTGTTAGTGGGTGCATGAGTTCTTGAACTGGGTTGTGAGTGGGTGTGAGAGTGTCTGAGTGCAT
This sequence comes from Calotriton arnoldi, assembly GCA_963921515.1. NCBI lineage: Eukaryota > Metazoa > Chordata > Amphibia > Caudata > Salamandridae > Calotriton > Calotriton arnoldi. The sequence continues at coordinate 763,771 of CAWUFW010006271.1, forward strand.
CTGTGAGTGGGTGCATGAGTGTTTGAGTGGGTCTATGAATGCGTGTTAGAGTGTCTGAGTAGGTGTGTGAGTGGGTGTGTGAGTGTCTAAGTGGGTCTGTGTATGGGTGTATCAGTGTCTGAGTGGGTCTGAGTGTGTGAGTGGGTGTCTAAGTGTCTGTATGGGTGTGTCAGTAGCTGTGTGAGTGACTGGATCACAAGATATATACCTGCCCCTTTATCCAACAAAAGTCCACAGTTTTCCACAAAATATCTACTCAAGTGGAGTACTTTCTACTGGTTAATTACTCGGTGCTACCTCCTTGGATAAATGTCCAGTATGTGTTCTACACTACAGCTGCATAATGGAACATGAGAAAATGTCACCAGTGACCGAGTGTTCCTTTTGGCAATGTGATTGTTCCTCATGCATTTTTATCCAGAAATATGTGATAACAGGATTCTTCCTATAGAGAAGACGACGAGAGTAAAAAGAAGTAAATCTCCACCAAACAAGGGTCCTTCCCCTTAACTATATGAAGTAAGTGCTTGCGTGTTTGCTGGAGAAGTATGTTGTCATATTCCTCAGCATCAAGAATGTGTCACCTAAATCGGTGGAAAAAGTGCTTGGGGGCCTTTTGGTGAGCTGCCCATCATCCTTGGAAAAGGTGGGAAGACCTTTGCATACTACTAAGGTAGACGGCGCAGAGCTTCAGGTGATTTTGCACATTTGTATACTCATAGTCATGTAAAGAGAGAACCATGGACTCTGCTCTCACCAGGTAAGGACACGAAATAACCCACTTGTCCCAGTAACTACTGTCACTCCAATAGATCAATGATGCATTCACCTCCATGAAGCATTTCACGTCGTCTTTCAATGTGGAATTTACCTTTGTCAAGCACAGGAGGTCAAGATCATTTGCTCTTTACGGAAGTGGAGCATCAATTGGGGCACCTGCTATGCTTACATATGTAAGTGTTTCCCGTTGAGGTTTAATTTCTGTAAAAATTAAGCAGGTCCTCATGCTAGCTCCTCCTGCAATAGTTCCCCAGTTCAGCTTGCACTTCCACTATTCTCTGATGCCTATCTACCTGCTGCCCTCTGTTTGTGCCTCCTCTGCTTGTTTCTTGCTCTATTTTGCCTAATCTGCTTGTTTTTCTGCCCTCTGTTTTGCATTTTTCTTAAAAGGTCAGAAACAAGCAGCAAGAGGAAGAATAAAAGTCAGAAACAAGCAGAACGAGGAAGAATAAAGGCCAGCAACTTACAGAAGGAGGCAAGATAAAATGAGAAACAAGCAGAAAGAGACAAGATAAAGGTCAGAAGTGAGCAGAAAGGGAACATAAAGGTCAGAAAAGAACAGTGATAGGCAATATAGGGATTAGAAACAAGCAGAAAGAGGCAAAATAAAGGTCAGAAACGAGTAGAAAGAGGCAAAATAAAGGCCAGCAACAAGCAGAAAGATAGAGAACAAAGGTCAGAAACAAGCAGAAAGAGGCAAAATAAAGATCAGCAACGAGATGAAAGAGGCAAAAAAAGTGAGAAATGAGCAGAAAGAGGCTGAATAAATGTCAGAAATTAGCAGAAAGGCAAAATAAAGGTCAGAAACAAGCAGAAAGAGGCAGAATTAAAATCCGAAGGGAGAAGAAAGAGGCAGCAGAAAGATCGAAATCAAGTAGAAAGTGGCAAAATAAAGGTGAGAAACGAGTATAAAGAGGCAGAATAATGGCCAGAAAATAGCAGAAAGAGGCAGATACATGATAGCAAAAAGCAGAAAGAGGTCAAATGCAGGTGAGAAGCGAGCAGAAAGAGGCAGAATAGAGGTCAGAAACTAACAGAAAGAGGCAAAATAGAAGTCAGAAGCAAGCAGCAGGAGGCTGAATAAAGGTCAGACATGAGCAGAAAGAGGCAAAATAAAGAAGAGAAACGAGCAGAAAGAGGCAGAATGATGGTGAGAAATTAGCCGAAAAAAGCAGAATAAATGTCAGCAACTAGCAGAAAGAGGCAAAATAGAGTCCAGAGAAGAGCAGCAAAGGCAGAATAGAGGTCAGAAACGATCAGAAAAAGGCTAAATAAACATTAAAAATGAGCAGAAAGAGACAGAATAAATGTCAGAAATGAGTAGAAAGAGGCAGAATAAAGGTCAGAAGGGAGCAGAAAGTGGCAAAATAAAGGTCAGAAACAAGCAGAAAAAGGCAAAGTAAAGTTGAGAATTGAGCAGAAAAAGGCAGAATAAAGGTCAGAAATGAGCAGAAAGGCAAAAATAGGTCAGAAAGAGGAAAGATAAAGTTGAGAAACAAGCAGAAAAACACAAAATAAAGGTCAGAAGGGAGCAGAAAGAGGCAGAATAAAGGTCAGAAACAATCAGAAAGAGGCAAAATAAAGGGGAGGATGAGCATAAAGAGGCAAAACAGAGGTCAGACACAAGCAGTAAGAGGCAGAATAAAGGTCAGGAGTGAGCAGAATAAAAAAAATAATGGGCAGAATGATCAGAAAGAGGCAACATAGAGCAAGCAGAGAAGAAGAAGAAAACCGTGCAGAAAATAAGCAGAGGAGACACAAAATCGAAGACAACAGAGGGTAGCGGACTGCAGGCAGGCTGAACAAGAGGGCAATCACAGAGTAAGCTGGCATCAGGGCCTGCTCTCGTGTTCCCCTACTTTTTTACAATGCACCCAATGACGGACCCACTCACGTACCTACTCACAGACCCACTCACGCACCTACTGACAGACCCACTCATACACTCTCACACCCACTCATGCACTCACACACCCACTCATAGACCGACTCACACACTCATGCACCCACTCGCAGACTCACTCAGGGACTCACATACCCACTAACACACACAGACACTCATGTACCCATTCACAGAACCATTCAATCACTCATTCACCAATTCACAGACCCACTGAGACTCACACACACTCTTACAGACCCAACGACTCACATACACACTCACTAACTCATGTACCCACTCATAGACTCACTCTGAGACTCACATACCCACTCACAGACCCACTCAGACACTCACACACCCACTAACAGATCCACTCAGGCACTCACACCCACTCAAAGACCCACTTAGAGACTCTCACACACTCACAGAAGCCCACTCAGAAACTCATCCACCCACTCACAGACCCACTCAGACACTCATGTTCCCATTCACAGTCCCACTCAAAGACTCATGAATCTACTCATATACCCACTCAGACACTCACACACCCACTCACAGATCCACTCAGAGACTCATGCACCCACTCCCAGAGCCACTCAGAGACTCATGCACTCACTCACAGCTCCACTTAGGCACTCACACACCCATTCACACACTCAATCAAAGACTCATGCACCTAGTCACTGATCTAATTTGAGACTCATTCACCTACTCACAGACCCACTCATAGTGCCACTCAAAGACTCATGCATCCACTCACAGACATACTCAGAGAGTCACACACCCACTTAAAGACCCATTCAGATACTCATGCAGCCACTCACATAACCCACTCAGATACTCATACACCCAGTCACAGTCCCACTCAGAGTCATACACCCACTTACAGTTCCTCTTAAAAACTCATGCACACACTCATAGACCTACTCAGAGACTCATACACTAACTCACATACCCACTGAGATACTCACAAGCCCACCAACAGACCCACTCAGAAAGTAATGCAGCCAGTGCCAGACACACTCATAGACTCACAGATCAACTTACTCGCCGACTGACAGACCCACTCAGACACTCACCCAACCACTCACAGATCTACTCACTCATGCACCCAGTCACTCACCTACTCAGAGGCTCAGACATCCACTCACAGACCATCAAATACACTCACACACCCACTCAAAGACCCAGTCATAGACTTACACACTGACTCACAGACCCACTCAGATGCTCAGATGCTCATGCACCCACTCACAGACCCACGGAGACACCCATGCACCCACTCATAGAGCTGCTCAGACACTCATGCACCCACTCATAGATCCACACAGGCACTCCTACACTCACTTACACAGCCATGTACACCCATCCAGTCACTCCTACACCCACTCACAGATACAAATAGCTACTCACTCACCCACAAGCCCACTCACACACAGACTCACTCAGAGATCTATACAGCCACTCACCTACCCATAAAGCCAATCACACACCCACTCTCAAAGGTTGCAGGTTATAGTTAGGATATAAGATTAAAAAAATGTTTACATTCACTGAAAAAACAAGGGTTACAGGGATGTTATAGTTTGTAAAAGATTTTTTTAAACGTAGAAATTCACTGCAAAAACCAAAGTCTACAGGGATTTTATAGTTAGGCTCACATTTTACTCGTACAAAGCCAGTGAAATTCAGCAGTTATAGTTACCTGAGCTAACTATAATTTATGCCAGTGCAATGCACTGCGTATGCCCTCATATGTTATATCACTCATGACATGGTCAGTGACATCACTGATGACAACTCAAATGACATCACTCATGACATCATTGATTACATCATTCACAGAACCACTCACACATCCACTCATACCCCAATACAACCTCTTATACACCACTGACACACCCACACAACCACTCACATACCTAATTACAGACCCATACAACTACTGATGTACATAGTCACTTACTCATACAGCCACTTACACAACCACTCACTCATCCATACAGTCACTAAACAGCCAGTCACAGACCCATATAGCACTCAAACACCCACAAAACCACTCACAAGCCCTTAACACCACTCATACACTCACTCACACACCCATACAACCACTCACATACCCATTCACAAAGCCACACACACAATCACTCACTCACCCATACAACCACTCACACACTGTTACACACCTATAAAACCACTCACATACTCATTCACACACCCACACAGCCATGCACACAACCACTCACTCACCCATACAGTCACTGACACATCCGTTCACTCATCCACAAAACAACTTACATACCCAATCTCACATCAATACAATCACTCATGCGCTCACTCACTCATTTAGACACCCAATCATACAAATACTTACTGTGCAAAACAGCTACTCACACAACCACTCACTTTACCCATACACCCAGTCAAACAGCCACTTACTTACCCATGCATTTACTTACACAGCCAGTCACTCGCCCATAGTGCCATTCACTCAGCCACTCAGTTATCCATACAACCACTCACACACACACACTCATCTACCCTTCGAGCCACTCACACAACCACCACAGTCACTGATACAGCCACTAACACACACACTCCCCCACCCATACAGTTACTTACACAGTTACTCACTCACCCATGCAGGTGCCCACACACTCACCTATTCACCAATACAGCCACTCACAAACCCACTCACACGCCTATACAGCCACTCAGACACCCACTCCTACATTGATACAGACAGTCACAGTGTCACTCAGATGACATATATTAAAAACAGTATCACTCATTAGTAGTACAAAACAAATAGTAATTTAACTTATGCAGTACCTTAGTATAAATATTTAACTCTCAGAAACCTTTACAAAACACTTACACTCACTGAATGATGTCATCAGTAATGTCATCTGAGATGTCATCAATGACGTCATCAGTGATGTTACTGACCATATCATGAGTGATGTAATATGTGAGGTCATAAGCAGTGCATTACGGGGCGTAAGCTGTAATTAGCTAAGGTAAATATAAGTGCTGCCTTTCACTGGCTTTGTACGAGTAAAATCTGAGCCTAACTATAGCGTCTCTGTAACCTTTGTTTTTTTCAGTGAATATACAAATATATGTAATACACTTACCTGCGAAATACTTACTTTTCTGCTGTAAAAGCTTGCATGGTAAAGATATGTGTGGCAAAGATACATGCATTGTAAAACCTGTGTGGTAAAGGCATGTGTGGTTCCGACCGCTTTGTAAATGCTGTTTCCGAATTTTTGCACATCTAGTCATTACTTTAAAAAATGAAGAATGCCAAAAAATGCATTCATTGCTTCCAAGCATTAGGAATATTTTGTTGACACATTCCTCAAATAACAATATTGAATAATAACTGATTTAATTTATATATTTATTGGATGGCTTTGTGTAGCACCTTATCTGCCTCATATTCATTGGCAGGATGGGGTGAACTTTTCCTTCGGATGAGAGAAGCATAGTATATGTAAATGAGTAAACCTACATCTAAATATTCAAAATATGTGCACAAATTGAAGACATTCAAAAACATTTGTGTAATTCAAAATTTACTTTAGTTTCTATTGCATTATCTTTTCAACGATCTAGAATCAAGTATGACTTTATGTGGGATCTACACATTAGTGATGTCTCCATTGGAACAAATCAAAAGAAACTTTACCCAAGAAATCACTAACACACAAAATGGATCTTAGTGAGAACTAAGGTTCTAAGTTTAGCTCCTTTGGTAAACTCTTTGACACACAGTAGCTGTGTGCTCTTGCTAACTAATCATGCTAAGGTATACAGAGTGACTTGTCTCCTGTGCTTAGGCACACCCCTTTAAAAATCCAGGGGGTATATTCACAAGAACGTGCGATAACTACCGCAAGAGTAGCGTAACGCAACTTTCAATATCGCAGCCTATCGCAGGAAAACCAGTGTCAACGTGGAATTCACAACAAGGCGGTAGCAAGCGATAGTCTGCCGAAACTGTGGACAATGTCCGCGATACAACCACCACGATGGAGATAAAAATACAAACCACAACACCAAAAAACACGCGATGGGCCAAAGCGCGATGAGGCAATCAGTGACAAGCAGCGCCAGGCCTGCAACACACACCTGGCAGGCGTCAAAAATCACCATAAAAGTAGAAAAAACACCCACACACAAACTGACCAACACCCAAGCACCATGGAGGCAGCCGGAGCAGGCGCAGAGGACGAGCGCAACCCCACAAGCACCCCGGACGACCAGCCTGGGACCTCGGGGACAGGGAAGGGCAAGGACAAGAAGACGAGGAAGACCAAGTTCAGTCCGCAGGCGAACAGGATCATAGTCACGGAGGTGATGGAACACCATCAACAACTCTTCGTCACCTCCGACGTGTCATTGGGCACCAAAAATGGAATATGGCGGGACATCGTCGACAAGGTGATTGCCGTCGGAGAGCACAAGCGGACAATGGACGAGGTCAAGAGGTGATGGAATGACATCAAGCGGAAGACCACAGAGAAACTCACGCCAACCAGAAGGCAGCAACGCAGACCGGAGGTGGGGGCCCAGCGGCACAGCTGGAGCTGGATGACATGGAGGAGCTGGTGTCGACAGTCATCAGTGTGGAGACTGTGGCTGGAGTCGGGGGACCCGACACTGCTCGACAGGACACAACACAACCGCAACAGGGTGAGTGACCACCAGGTACTAGGGGACGGGTGGAGATGGCCACAATGGCACACATGCACAAGCAAGCAGGGCACAGTGCACACCCACAATGACCCTGGGTCCTCGCCCAGACCCACAGACTGTCACAATGTACAATGCCATGCTGTCTGAATGTCAACCGGTACCATGCGGCTACATACATGTGGACACATTGTAATACACCATCTCCCCTTCACATCGCAGGGGCATCGTCAACACCTCCTGCAGAGCAGTCACAGCCACTCTTCACTGATGACGAGGAGGACAACACCAGCATCGACACCCAAACCATCCTAGACATCATTGACCTCATCCGCCACTCACCTCCAGGATCAGGGCAGCCCAGCTACATCGATGAGACCCCACCCACCACCCAAACCACCCAGCAGGAGGCACCCACAGCCCCAGCACCCTCCCAAGTCCCCCAGGAACAACAAATGGCCTTCCAACTCCGTGTGCTGGAGGGCCAGAGGGAGACAGCCAAGCAGGTGCGGGTGGGGTTCGACCTCATGGCTACCAAACTGGACGCCATCCTTGGGTGTCTATGTCCGCCCCATGGTCTCCAACGAGCCCTGACTGACATCGCTGGAGTCATGATGCGGAGGGAGGAACAGCTGTCCGCTCAGAGTGGCCCCAGCGATGCCAGCCGTGAGCTGGCACACATGCGAAAGCTCATGGAGGACATGGTGCGGATGGAGGCGGAAAGGATGGCAGCCACCGCTGCACACCATTGAAGTATAGCAGGGATCTACAATGCCCTGCAGTACTTGATCATGGCATTGCTGCCACAAGGCGTGGCGCTGATGAATGCTGCTGACACCACACCATCCACATCCCCGCCCCCTGGTGTGTCAGTGCCTCCCAGTGCGGCAGGCCTATCCACTCAGGCACCTGATATGTCAGTGGCAAACAGTGCTGCTGACAATCCCCCTCCGGCCCCTGATGTGTCAGTGGCACACAGTGCCGCAGCCGGTACTGCAACACCCACAGGTGGGGCAGAGCACACATCCGAGGACGTGGATGGGTTGGCTCTCAGAAGGAGGCACTAGCATACATTTCCGCCACCTGGTTTGTTTCTGCTTGGTCCCGCACATGGCCTCATGACCTTCCACTGACCCCCGATACACTCCGATGCACTCACCTTGGACAGCGACATGGACTGCCACATCCTGTTTGACGACCAATGACACGGCGACCAGACTGCGGACTGTACCCTTCCTCTTCCGCAGTACATGTCATCCCCGGATGGACTCTGGCTGGCACTCCACGTGCCCATATTGTGTAGTGTGGTCGGCATTGCCCTGTACCGTTCCAGCTGTATAACTGCACAGGATGTGCAATAAACATCCAGTGACGCACTGCTGTGTCATGTCTTTCATCATTCATGTGTGAATGTGTGGATGAATGTAGGGACAGTGACTTCCCTTGCGTCAATGATGTTCATCCTGTGGGATGCCAGTCAGAGGGTGCTACATTGCATTTTGTGTACCGGGTCCCGTGAACACTACAACAGGGACACACGCATCAGTCACTTCCTTGTCCGGACATGGACTGAACCACGCCCAGAGTCCACGAGTCATTGTTGCAAGCCCTGCGCTGGTCCGGCGTACGGCAGGCCAGACCACTCCGCTAACGCTCCGAGGGGGGGCCCTCATTGCTACTCGTCGCAGGCGTACTCGCTGGTGGTGTGCAGGTCACTGGTCTAGTTGTCAGCATGTCACAGCCACTCCCTGAGGGCAAGTTTGCACGCACACCACACCCATCCGGCACAGGCGTCACAGGCCATGTGACTCCGCCAGCATAAGGGGCCAACGACGTCACATTCCCCTCTGCCGGTGGTGACTGGATGACGGACGCTCCACGGTTCTCAATCATTAAGGGCCCATGAGTTTTTGCGCACAGGTTTAGTGGCACACGAGGCCTTGTGGCCGGCACGGGCCTACCACCACGTGGCACAGACTGGGGTTGCACAGAGTTAGTGGCACACGGGGCCTTGTGGACGGCACGGGCCTACCACCACGTGGCGCAGACTGGGGTTGCACAGGGTTAGTGGCACACGGGGCCTTGTGGACGGCACAGGCACCACGGGACGGTGACTTTGGGTGCACTGAGTCAGTGGCACCATAAGCTGCTGAGCGGGTGTGCAGCCTGCAATGATGCCTCGTCCCGGCAGTCCGGACAGCTTAGGTTTTGTGTGCCCTGCTGGACCGCAGTGTAGGCCAGAGACAGCGGGCAGCGCGGGCCTACCGCCACGTGGCGTCGCTTCCGGGATCCCAGAGTTGGTGGCACCCATTGGGCTGAGCAGGTGTGCAGCCTGCGATGGTGCCGGGTGCACTGGTATGTCCTATGCCATGGAGTAATCAAGACCCAGCACCAAACGTGAAACCTGGTGGCCTGCGGAGCGGGGCTGCATGATGTGGAGGGTGCCATGTCCGCGGGCCCCGGGCTTGTGGCTTGCAGCGGCATGTGGTGGGACCTCCTGTCTACGCGCCGGTGGTGGAAGGTGAGCATTGAGGCCTGGGTGTGCATGGGCGGGCATGCTCCGATGGGCGGTGGGAGGAGTTGGGGTGCCTCTGCCTGGGTGTGCATGGGTGGGCAGGCGATGTTGTCTTATGCAAGTGTGTGTACTGTGCCAGTCATGTATCTAGACTCTGTTTCAGCTGACGGCTCTGACTCAGATGTGTGACCTGGTGTCCTGCTATACATACCGGCACGTGGTTGGAGACACACCGGTGGCAGCAGGTGAGCAGTGTGGCCTTGGTGCGCAGGGGCGGCACTCTCTCTCTCTCTCCCTCTCTTACTCTCTCTCTCCCTCCCTCTCTTCCTCTCTCTCTCCTTCGCTCTCTCTCTGTCCTCTGATGTGCGCAGGACACACCTTCTCATCATGTTTTTTGTCTTACAGGCTGTGACCTACGTATTGTCCCGAGGGGAGCGGCCATGTGTCTTCATTTCATTTCGGTGTTCATTTTAATAAAGTTTCATTTGTTGCTTCGAAAGTGAATGTGTGCTGCTCATTTCTGTGACGACACATGCATGTCACCAGTTGTGATTGTGCGACATCAAGCGAAATATTTTGTACATGTTTAGGTGTGGCTGATGTGGCATGTCTTTGGTCGGGGGGGTGCCAGGGAGGGGTGGTCCTGGGGGTGGTGGCGGTGGGTGTTGTGGCCCTCTTGGGTGTCCGGGCCGCATGATGAGTGGCTCCATGGCATCTGTTGCCCTTCGGATGTGGCCCTGGGCTGTGCTCCCTTTTGTGGTGCTGGCTGCCATCCGACTTTACACCAGGTCAGAGCAGGTGTAAATTTCCTGGTGCTAAAGTGCCTTATCGCCTGTTTTGTGTTCTTATCGCCGATGTGGCTGGTCGTTGTGAATGTTGAGGTGTGATGTTGTCTCAAGTTTTGGCACGGGAACGCCTACTCTGCATCTCATTAGCGATATTTGCGGGGGTCCTCTGTGGCGATGTTTTTTGCGGCTGCTATCGCGGGTAAACTGGTGCTGTGGGCTGTTAACACCGGCTTGGGAATGGGGAGGTAAATTTATCACGACTTTGGCTGCGATAAAGTGCCGTTAATTCGGCGATAGCTCCTTGTGAATATGCCCCCAGGACTTTTGTTAAACTTGCAGAAATTGTGCAAAACAGAGATTGAAAAATGTGGACGGTGCTGACAAACCCAAGACGTCTGTCGCTGTCTGATAGCTTCTGAACATACTTTTACGTCTGTCTTGAAGGAGGAGCTGTGAGTTTAATGTGTAGTCACGTGTAAATTTACTCTGAACACGATTGCTCTTTTTAGTGGTGCTTTATGTTTCTAATGTGATAGTGGCTGTGCGATACTATGAGAGTGCTTTGTGATGTCAATACATGCGCTCCACAAACAACAACAGTGTAAGAACATTTGCATGTTCAATATAATGTCTTGGTTATATTCTACGGTGCTCTTGCATCGCGACCCTGCCAAGATGCGAGTGACGGCCACGAAGCGTGCCTCGTTGTGAACTGACAAGGCTTTGCATGTCTTACTCTGATATGTCGCGCTTACATATGATTGCAAGCTTCAGGCATCAAACTGGATTCGAGGTCTGGCATTTTTCTGACGCTCACAACAAGGCAGATTGGCTCATTTGCACACGTTCTGCAGCATCCTAGCAGATGATTCTGAACAAATACTGATTCTCCTTTCAGATGTGTATCTCTGAACTTGTGCCAGATGTGTTCCTCCATCCTTCCAGTTGTCTGAGGACATGAAAGCCTTGGAGGCAAGAGGGACAGATGTTCTTGTGGCATGCATAGCTTTGAGAATGTAATTATGTACATTTTTCGGTGAGCATGAACCCAGCCAATGTGGGCATCGGAGATGCGCGCAGCAGGATATTCAAGCATTAGTATACGACTGACAGGACTTACACTTGACGAGAGCATGATTAAGCCATCTCCATAGATCTCATTGTAATGAGCGGGGGGAGGGCGGAGGGGTTAGGGTGTGACGTTAATGAGTTAGTGCTTTCATAATAGTGACATTAAAAATCATCCATTGTGTGATGACACAACTTTGGAGCCGTTTCTCATCATTATTTCTATACTAATAAAACTCATGCAAGAAAACAAATTACCAATAAGCATTGGAAAGGCCAATAGGTCTCGCCTTTGGGACCTTTTGGCTTCGCCAATGGTTCTAGTCATGCTGAACATCATCCCTGACGCTGTGCAGCATGACTTTAAAATTAAAAAGCCTATAACGGGCCAGGCTGCGTCAATTTTGAAGGCACACGCATGAGGGATCGGCCCTGGAACAAAATGACCTAATCACTTTTTTCTTTTTGTTTGCCGATCCGAGTGGGATCGGTAAACATAAAGAAAAAAAGCTACACGGAGGGATGTGGATTAGTGGAATCACAGAGGGCTGGGTTGGCAATCATCGAGTAAGGGGGGGGGGAAGAAACGTGGGGCATGGGTGGGGAAGCAACACAGATGGAATAAGTGGGTGGAAATAAAACGGAGGGCGTGGATTGGGTTAGGAACATTGAGAGAAAGGAAGTTGGGGAACAAGTGAATGAGAGAGTGAGTGCAACGTGGAGCTGAATTGGGAAAAGCTCATGCGTGAAAATGCAATGAGGGGGCGAGCACACAAGTGCGTCACAGAGCAGGGTGAGGGGACACACATGGGCATCAAAAAAGCAATATGAGTAAGCGCCATTGGGGAGAAGTACATGAGGGGGACTGCTGAAAAACGTGTGCACTCTGATAAAATGCTTAAACAAAAAGAAAAAAGTAGTGCCTGAAAAGGGAGCAGTGAAAAGGCATAAGCAATGTGTCCATGCTCCAGGGGAGGTACAAACACAAGAAGAGGATAGAAAGCTCACATTCATGAATAAGAAGCAAGTAAATAAGAGTGACAAGTCAAGACAACCAATGGTAAGTAATAGGGGGGGGGCTCGAAGGTCACAGTAAGCAAACAATAGTCTTTCAAGAGACTAAGATGAAAAATGAGAGTAACGTACATGGCAAGAGTGTGCCAAAGATCTCGCTGGGATATAACCTATTAATAAATCAACTAGACTATATGCAGCATATTATGGCTGTCACTTTTGTGTTAACCAAATAATGGTAGCAGATATTTACCTGGTTGCCAGGTAAATAGAGAATATCTGATGTTATTTTCCAAGCTGCTGGCAAAATAGTGGAGATTATGCACTATTTGACCAGCAACTGTGTAAGTAGGTAATAAATTTAATCTGGACCCAGCCACCAACTAAACAACACAGATTTTATAATATTTGGCTGGTGGCTGTGCAAACAGCAAAGAAACCTTGGGCCTCATTTACAAAAAAATGACGCAGTGTAGCGCCAAAAGCCATTTTGCTGTTCTGAGCTGCATCATTTTAAAAGTACAGTGATGCATTGTGTTAACAACAATATGGCACATCTGTGTGCTTTCCCCTGTGCTGGTGCACAATTGGCTGCCATGAGCCAGTGCAGGCACCCTTGCAAAATGTTGAAAGGGTGCCTGCGTTGCGGGGATGACTGTTTTTGTGCAGGAAGGGATACCTTCCTGCACAAAACATCATTGATGGCATTTTCCTTTTTCTATGCATGCTGCAGAATGCAGCATGCATAGAAAGAGGAAAAAACAAGGAGAAAGAAAAGTATTTCTCCTTGTTGCGCCACTCCTATGCCGATTCTGATGCATTCCCAACTTTACAAAACTTTGAAAATCTCGGAATGTGTCAGGTTCCATGGATGTTTGTGGGAACACCCAAAAGCAACACCCATGGAATGCCGCTTTCACACAGAGTAATATACTATTTGGCCGGCAGCCATGCAAATAGCAAAGAAACTTCACTATTTACCCAGCAGCAGACTAGATAGCGGGGTTCATGTACTTTTTGGTTGGTGGCTGTTCAAAAAGCAAAGAAGATTCACTATTTATGCAGCTGCTGACAAGATAGCCTAGCTAATGTACTATTTGGGCTGATGGCTAGATAACAGTGATCATGTCCTATTTGGCCGGCGACCGTGCAAACAACAAAGTGACTTCACTATTTGTCTGGCTGCTGACTAAAATAGTAGAGATCATGTACTATTTCACCAGCAGTCATGCAAATCTCACTAAATAGTGGAGATTAGGTAAAATTTGGCCAATGGCTGTGCAAATAGCAAAGAAGCTTCACTATTTACCCAGACTCTGACAAAATAGCAGGTGTGAAGTACCATTTACTGAAGAAACCTTGCAATGTATGCTGTTGCCAATTAAATAGCAAACATTCTGAACTACTGAGCCTGTTTGGAGATAACAACTGAAATTTCACTGGACATTTGGTGCACCTGGCGACTACAGTAGTATTAAGTGAGGGGATGAAGGATGTTGTTGAAGAGTTAGGAGACTTCCACAGGGATGGTTCTTAATTAACCCTGGGCGGAGTTCGCAGAGTTGCGCTACGCGAAACTCTGCGAAGTGGAAAAAACACTCTGCCGCGCGGAGCTCCGCAAGTGGCGGAGTGCGATAGAAAAATGCAGTTCGCGGTGATTTTCAGTGCCGGATGCTTGTCCGCACTGTGCAATCATCGCGAACGGCACCATGCACAGCGCAAGCGAGTGCTGCTTTCCTTTCTCCCACTCGAGTAGATTTTTACTCGAGCAGCAGCTTTCTCAACGCGAACGGGCAGTTTCTCAACGCGAGTGGTCGCGAGCATACGCGACCACTCGCAATGAGAAACCCGACACCCCGCGTTGAGAAATCTCTCCGGGAGGTTTATTTTCCACGCTCGCCAACTTGATGTTGACGATCGCGAATGAGGAAAAATCTCGCCGGGAGGTGGACTTTCCTCGCTCGCGCTCACCAACTTGACGTTGGTGAACGCGAGCGAGGAAAAAAACTCCGCTCCGCCAAGCGGAGTTTTTCGGAACTCCGCGTAACGCGGAGTGCGGGAAACTCGGCAAACTCTGCGAGCGGAGCGGACTTCACCATCCAGGGTTATTCTTAATATGCTGGGGCATGATGCCCATAAGTTGCAGCCTTGGGCTCTTCATTCCTGTCTGAGTCTCTGCTCTTTCTCCGCTCCCACCAGTCTTTGGCCATCCTTGTACATCTTTGCAATATCTCAATCTTTGTATGATAATCTTTTGTTTCACCTATACTTTTGTACAGTCTCTGACCTATGATTTCCTCAGTGCTTGTTCACTGTAATGCTTCTCAAGTTTTGGACTCCTTCTGACTCCTTACACTCTCAGGCGGTCTCTGGAAGTCTCCGCATATGATGCTTTTCTTCTCAAGCACATGCCACCTATAATCCCCTTCAGTTTTGTGATTGTTCCAGTTTTACTGATTTCGTATATCATACTTGGACTCTCAGACTTTGTGGTGAGGGTGGGTGGGTTACACAGGATATGGCTAATCACTGTAGGCCAATTGATGGGCATCAAAGCTGATTCAGCATTTCATTCTTCCGAGATTGTTTAGTTGAGCTTGATAGTAACACCGGTAATGAAAAACATTACGTAGCAGCTACTTAGTCGGACGCCCAGTAAATAGTGAATTTTCTCTGCTATTTACTTGGCCATTGATTAAATAGTAGAAATTGTTTACTGTTTGAAAAGCGGCCATGAAAATTCCAGAGAAACTTTGCTATTTATCCAGCCAGTGGCTTAATAATAGAGATTCTGCACTGCTTGGGAAGCTGCTGAGCAAATAGCAGAAAACGTCACTATTTAATTTACCCAGCCACTGACTACATAGTAGAGATTCTGCCAAGTTTGGCCAGCAGCCGTGCAAATAACAAGGAAACTTCACTATTTACCTGGCCACTGATTAAATAGCTCTATCTGACAAGCAGTCAAGCAAACAGCAAATAATGAAATGAAATGAAGTGAAACGAAGATTTATAGAGCGCTGCAAATACCCTGGGGTGTCTAGGCACTACCTTCTGAGAAACAGAGTGAGATAGTAAGAGACAGTGAGGAGGTGGGCTACTGATTGAATAGCCGAGTTTTCAGGCCTTTCCTGAATCTTAGCAAGTTTGATTCTTTCTTAAGGGTTAGGGGATAGGAGTTCCATAGCCTAACTGTAATGGTGATGAAACTCCTCCAGCCCCAGCTGACCTTTTTGAATCTTGGAACAACAAGGTTTACACTGGCAGCAGAGTGGAGGGATCTTGGTGGGGTGTTGGGTTTGAAATAGTGAGATAGCTAAATAAGACCCTGGCCATGCAGGGAATTGAAGGCTATGCACATGGCTTTGAACTGAATTAGTTTTGCTATAGGTAGCCAGTGCAGTTGCAACAAAGCTTTAGACGCTGACTTATATTTGGGAATGCCGAAAAGTAGTTGGGCTGCAGAGTTCTGTAAAATCTGCAGCCTGTTTATGCAGCGTTTCTAGGTGCTGATAAAAAGCACATTACAGTAATCAAGTCTCAGAGAGATGAGTGCAGTGACTGCCATTTTCTGGAGGTCTGAGGAGATAAAAGGGAGAATTTTCCTTAGGATTTTGAGTATGAAGAAGCGGGAAGAGTGACGTAATAATTTGTCCCTCAAATGAAAGCTTAGTATCAAATTCCACAAGCAGATTTTTTGCTTTTACACTTGGGGGAGGAAGGGGGCCTAATTGGTGCTGCCACCAATTAGCCGCCCAGAAGGAAGGGGTATTACCAAATAGTAATACCTCTGTTTTGGAAGAATTACATTTTAAACAGTTGTCCAACATCCATTTGCCAATGTGGATCATACAGTCATGGAACTTGGCAGCTGTTGAGTTTGGTTTGCTAGCTACTGATACAATTATTTGTGTGTCGTCAGCGTATGACACCCGGGAGAAACCATAGGATTTGATCAATTTAGCCAGGGGGAGAACATAAAGGGTTTAACGAGTAAGTCTCAATGATTAGCCCTGGGGAAACCCACAAGGAAAGGAGAAAAAGGTGAGACAGACTCGCCCAGGGCCACCGATTGAATTCAGTCAGTGAGGTAGGATGTTAGTAAAGCCAATGCTTTATCTTTAATCCCGATGGAAGCAAGTTGGTCAACCAGACATTTGTGGTGTGACCGTATCACATGCGGCCAATAGATCCAATAGGATCAGGGCAGCATTTCTCCCACTATCAAAGGTTTGTCTGAGTTCCACCGTGGCTGTAATAAGGGTTAGGTCTGTGCAGTGATGAGCCAGAAAGATGAATTGAGATGGATTTAAGATTGAATTTTTAGTTATGAAGGTGGCCTATTCTGAATTAAAGGCCTTCTCAACTACCTTGGATGGAAATGTTAGTCTAGAGATAGGTCTGTAGCTAAGAGGATCACCGATGTCCAAGTTTTTTTTTTTTTAGAAGTGGGAGTATTGAGGCCTTCTTCTACTCCTTGGGAAAAGATCCAGAAGTTAACATCCAATTGAACAGAGGAGAATGATAAGTGGCTATGATCTCTGGGGTTATATGTAAAATTTTAGTGGGGCAGGGATCCCATGGGGGTCCTGATTTAACTAGAGTTTGTAGTTTAAGATTCTGATCTTTTGTTAAAGAGGAGAAGGTTGAGAGGGTGTTCGTGGTTGTAGTGGCAGAGTCATCATTGAAGATGGTGCCTTCGGGTGCACTTAGTTGCTAGCTGGTGGCCACGGCAGGGTGATTGTCAGGTAATACAAAAGTATCATAGTCACATTTCACCTTGTCTTGAAAGGAGGTAGCCAAGGTGTTACAAAATTTTTGGCTTGTCATGGGATTATTTATTTCAGTGAATTTAGACAGTTTTTTAACTGTGTCAAATAGTTCTTTGGGGCAGCCTTTCGTAGCTTCAATTGTTGCTGTGAAGTATTGAGTTTTTTCTGTTAGAATTATCTTTTTATAAGTTTATAAGTTTGCATGGAAGCTTTGTTTTTGTCTTTATCATCGTCGTCATAGTCCAGCCTCCATTTCCTTTCAAGCCTGCAACATATTTGTTTCTGAGATCTAAGTGTGTCACTTAACCATGGCTCAGGTGGAGTATATTTTGAGCAACAAAGGTTATTTATTGGAGCTAGTTGATTTATTGTGGACTCTAGCCATGAGTGTTAGTTGGAGATATCAAGGTCAAGGTTTGACTAGACATCGGGCATTGACACGCTTGTAATCCAGCTTTGTAGCCTGGCATCTGAGGGGAGTTATGGGGCGTGAGGGGGTGTGGCCACAGGCGCTGCTAAGCACGAGTGCTAAGAAAGTGAGTGCAAAGAAAATTCAATTAGGGGTCCAGCTACCCCGGCTATGGCCCGTAAGCTCCCTTGAGGGATGTAGCTATTGTGAAAAGAAATTAAGTTAAAACAATCATGTGAAGCTAAAAACACATAAAAGTAAAATGAAATCCAAAAATTAAGTAAGTTTACTTGCAGAGGTGGCTAATGATAAAGATGATTAGAACTAGACTAGTGAAACTGACTACTCTTCAACAACTATGTACTTGCTCTTACTCACAAAGCCATCGGAATGTACCAGGGCCAGATATAGCATTAAAAAAAGGCTCATTGTTATCAGAACACCTTTTTTTGATGCAGCAAATCACTGCATTCTGGAATTATTAATTCTGGTTCAGTTCAATTAAACAAATCAGACTAAAACTTGAAAACAATGATTTGTAAAAGCAAAGGTCAGAACTAGAAATGCTGTATCCCAGACACACAGCACCATCTAATATTTAGGGTGACCTTTTAACCAGAAACAATTGCATAGGGCCATTATGAAATCGCCAACACAGTATAATTTAGAGGCTTATTAAATCTCATGACGGAAGGAAGAATAACTATGGACCTGATTAGGAGTTGGAGGTATAGAGTTAACTCTAGGCCTGGGCAGAGAACTCTGCTCCATTTGAGGATTTTGCTGACTTTTCTGCACTCTACAGAGCTCTGTTAACGGAGCAGTGTTTTTGCTCACTCGACAACGTTAAGTTGGTGAGCGAGGAAGAGGAAAATCCAACGCTAGACCACCTCCCAGTGGGATTTCTCAATGCGAGTAGTCGCGGATGGTTGCAACCGCTTGCATTGAGAAACCATCCGTTTGCGTTGAAGAAGCTGCCGCTTGAGTAGAAAATGTAACTGAGCAGCAGAAAGAAGCACAACCCTCTTGCACTGCACAATGTACTGTTCGCAGTGATTTTCCAGTCTGGGACGAACACCAGGTGCTAAAAATCAGTGCAAACGGTGTGACCTAACGCATGCCGCCACTTGCGGAGCTCCGCATAGTGCAGCTGAGTTTTTTTCTCACTTCACAGAGTTCCATGTTGCAAAAGTCCGCGAACTAAGCCTAGGCCTAGTAACTCTTTCAAGATAGCAGCAGAAATATCTTTGTAATCCTGAGGGGCCTACGTCCACCAAATTTAGAGTTGTCCAACTTCCCTGTAGAGAATTTTCTACATTGACAGGAACTGCTGTCATGGCGACTCCTGTCTATGCAAGAAACATTTGAAAAATACCATAAGCACATGATGGCCAGCCAGCAAACCTTTCAAAAGTTTTTTGTTTTTGAAAAAACTTCTGGCCATGGTTGTGCTAATCTTGTTTTTCATATTCCTTGTCCTTCTCGAGATTATGTGCCCATTGGCCCTGATCCTCATGATCCTGATCCTTATAGTTTGCACCGCAAGGTTCTGGTCCATCTGGCCTCTCATATTTTGGCCATCCTAGTCTTTACTCTCCTGACTTGGGTTGTCCTGCTCCTCCTTGATCTGTTACTTGTCCTCTTAGTCCTACTGATCCTTCTGGCCATAGTCCTCCTATTCATTGCCCTCATGGTTCTGCAATAACATGCCCTGCCCACCACAGATCATTCTGGCCTTTCCTAGTTCTGATGTTCCTAGACCTGCAGTTCATGCTAGCCTTCAAACTTCCTGGCTCTGTACTTTCTGGTCTGTCTGGTCATTGTTACCATGTACTCCTACACCTAGTCCTTTTGATCATGCTCCTAGTCCTGGACATTTTCACCCCCTTCACCCTACTTCTCGTCCATCAGTCCTCTAGGTCCTGCTCCCTGGAATTATCAAGTCTCCTGGTTTGCCTGTTACCAATCCTTCTGCTCCTGGTTCCATGCAGTCCTGGTCTTAGTTCTGGTACTCCTTTGTCTGGTTTGCCTATATCAGGACTTCCGGTGCTGGTTCCACTGGCCGTGGTTTCACTAGCCCCCAAAGTCCCTCGGTCCTCCTGCCGCACCCTAGCCCTACTAATCATCTTGGTTTGCCTTTTCCACCTTGCTCTTCTCCATCTGACCCTTGTCCACTCTATCCTTGTCCTCCTAGTAATGGTCCACTTGGGTCTGGTCTTCCTCATCCTTCTGACACTGGTCCTCGGTTCATGCAGTCCTTGTCATTCCTGTTTAGAATACCCAGAGACTGACCCTCATGGATATTTTGATCTTGGTCCTGCTGGATATAGACTGCCTGGTCCTTTCTATCCCTGGTCATTGAATCTAGTATCTCCAGTACCTCCTACTTTCTGGTTATGGTCTTCCCGGGCCTGGTCCATTTGTTTTTGGCTCATTGGTCCTCCTTGCTCTGATCTCTGTGGTCCTGGCCCGCCTACCTTTGGTCCTTCTTTCCAGTGGTCTACTAGTACTTATTCTCTTTGGTCTGTCTGCTTGGGTCAGCTACTCTTGGCCCTGGTCATTTTTATCGCCCTCCTGATTCTTCTCACCCTGGTCAGAGTACCCCGGGTTTTGTTGTTTCTTTGCCTGTTCCTCATTGTCTATTTGTTACTGGTCCCATCTGGCACTGTTAACCATGGAGCTCGTAGATTAGGTCTCCCTGGGCCTGGTTCTTTTTTTCCAAGTCATCCTGGCTCTGGTCATCGTTGCTCTCCTGGTGGTCCACCTCCTGGTCCGTGTTCTCCTAATTGTAATCATCTTCTTCCAACTGGTATTACTCCATCCTTACCCAGCCCCCTCCAAAATGATTTTAGCCAGGTGTACGCTCCAAGACTGTAACTTAGATGGTTTTTTTTCTTTTTTTTAGGCTTCTGTCAAGGACTGAAATTATGGCTCATTAGGGACAGGACCTTGCCCACCTAAAGCACTGCTTAGCAAATAAAAAATTGAAATTATCATTCCTAAGATACATTTTGTAGGTGACTAAAATGTTTGTGTGGTTGAGGGGACTCTCATGACATAAGCATCAATGCCTGAAACCCACTCTGCTAGGTGAAAATGGTATGAAAAAGTGTTTATTCACTGGCAGCAGAGTGAACTACTCCTGTGAATTACCCAGATGCATTTCTTACCTGTCGTCTGCTTTCACCTCCCCATTCCAAAGAAGCCCTTTACTGTGTGTCACTCAATTTACCCACAAGTGTTCCAAAGCATTGTGCCATGAAGCACCAATTGTCTACTGTACGTGTCCCTTCCTTTGGGACCCAGGTACCAGCTGCATTCCCTGTTTGCAGCTACTTGCTAACTTTTGCTGTATTGTCAGGTCTGAAATAGTAAGCAAGCCCAATCCTCCCTAAAAAGAAGCCTAAAGCTAGCATAATGCCTTCCATGCGAAGTTCAAAAATACCCATCCTCAGAAATCATCAAAAGGAGAATCATGAACATTAAAAAAATTATATGTTCTCATGAGTGAAGAAAACTTTTATGTAACATGCTTTAAAACCATATACGCTATTCTTTGCAGACAGACAAATATTTCTAGACTGCAGTGAAAAATATCTGTGTGCCATATCCTGAAACAGAAGTTTGAATCCTACATTTCTCATCTGATTATTGAAATAACTTGTTTTTATTAAAAATGGATTTTATAGTTTTTTCATCTGTATACAGTTTAGCTTAATTCATGCATTTACTCGTGTACAAACTGTTGTACATTTGTATATGCATGTACTTACAAATGCTTCACACATGCTGCATCCTCATTACTAGACGGCCAACACCCTACCATTGTCCGGAGACCCTATTTTTTTCATGGCTGCCTGAATGAAGACCTCCTTCACACTATTTATCTGACCGCAAACCATTGTGGACCTGATGGTGAATTTAGAAAATAGCGGTAAATGCTGGTAGTAAGTTGCTGGAAAATGCTGCCCCAAGAGCACATTTAGCAAGGGAGAGCAGCCACTAGCCCTTGTTATTTGTGTTCTATTGCACTTAGTGCTACTATTTAGTGCAAAATGTATCCTCACATCCATTTTTGGGCTAAGAAATAGCGCTAAATGAATACTTACTCCTCACATGTAATTCAAGCATATTCTCATGGAATTCTTAGGTAATTCCTCGTAATTACAGTAGGAGGAAATACACAAGTTATTCCCACACCTACTATAATGTGCTTTGTGTGGAAAATTCTGAGGAGTGCACATCAACATCAGATTCACTTCCTGGAATCCAGAATCACTTATCCTTGGTCATGATCAGACCTTTCAGCCTGTAGAAGCATGCAAAAGACTGAATACTCAAATGTAAGGTGGTACTTCACAAGCTATTGATACACGTTATTTTAGTATACATGTGCACATTTTTAAGAGTGCAAAAACTTCTTCTAAAGTGAGAAGTGCAGTTTTATACTTGTAAAATGATTTATTTGCATAATGATTTTCGAATAAATTTCCTATTCCTGCAGCAGGGTGTGAGCGTTGGTGGAAAACTTCCCTGAAGGTTTATGCATGCCCAGAAGGGCATTTGTTTGCCAGCATTAACAAACCTTTCCCTAAACCATTTCCGCCATGGTAAAAGTCAGACATTTACTCCTGTCAAGCTCAATGATAAGTTATTTCCAGGATGGTTAGGCAAAAGGCAGGTACATCTGGAAAATGATTTTGCCCATAGAGAAAAAGGAAAAAAAAGACTTCAAATGAGCAACTATTCACTTGTGTATTTGCTCTTGCAGAATATTTGATCATGCATCTATGGAATTTGCAATAGGATTTCAGGAAGAGCTCTGAGAAAAATGTGGCAGTCACAGTTTCACAGGAGCACTCCATGAAACTTTTGGGGATTTCCTAAAAATCATACATTGGCTCCAAACATAAGATAGAATCTATGGGACTACAGGTATGATTTTTTGTGATTCAGGACCACAAAGCACAAAATGTAGCTAGAGCATTTTTATTTGATAAACACAGGCGTTTACAATTGTTGTGGTGGTGGTGATGTTATTGATGTAGTAGCAGGGCCTGACTGGCCATAGCAGGCATCAGGAGGCTGGAAGGGTGGGGCCGGTTTTGCTGCAGTAGTGGCTGTTTTGTTGTTATTGGGGGTCGGTTTTGCAGCGAAGCTTCAATATTGGCCCCTAGTAACAAAAAAAAGCAGTGCTTCATGGTTGTACCCCTGCTGGGCTGGTCTTACAAACCAGCCAGAGCTGCTTTGAGTTCCCAGTCCAGCCCCGGGTTGTAGTAATAAAGTTGGTGGCAGTAATGGTAGATTATTTTGTATTGCTTTGTATATTATCTTTTAGAGTACTCTGTGGTAATATTGATGATTGTCTAGTGCCTAGAAACTGGGTCTTTTGCTGCTATGAGTTGTGAAAGCGAAATAAATAAATAATGGTGTTCATCGTAATGATGGTGGTAATTATGTGGGCGGTGTATGGTGGTAGTGCTAATTGTAATAGTGGCATGTGAGGGGGTGGTGAATAGAGTGAGTGAAAACCAGCAGCGAAATGTGAAGAACGGATCTGTGTTTACTGAGGAGCATGACAAAAACATTAAAAAAGCCTGGTGCATTAAAAATCAAATATTGGCAAAGCCAACAGATCTTGCTGAGCTGTTGGATTTTCTTATTGCATTCGTGAGAATGCATCAAGATTCAAATGTACGCATGGTTGGCAATCTTGATATGGGTTTTCTATTAAAAAAAACATTCCAAGAAGACCACCGATGCACATTCTTGCATTTTGATGCATGTGCACATGTACAGGCAGCTATTTTTAATGTATCTATCTAAAATAGCAAACAACCATGTTAGCCTGGAAATGTAAAATGACATAAAAGGTTAAACAACTCGGACTAAGTGCAGAAAAGGGAGCGATAGGCTTGCAGCACTATGCTGGTGACAGGCCCTCGTAAAAAGAACAAGCATTTACAATGCAATAGGTCTCGCAATGACATTATTTTGAGCTATTAACATTGTAAATGGCAATGCCTTAAAAAAAATTAAAAGGCATTGTTATTTACAATACCAAAAGCAACACCTATTGCATTGCATAGCGCGGTGTCCGTGAAGACGGCGCCGCGCTTATTAAAGTAAAAAAAGAGTGTGTTGGGGGGGTAGAGAGAGAAGAAGAAATGACGAGACATGTGAGATGGGGAAATAAGGCACGGAGAAGACAGTACGAGGAAGGCGTCACTGTGCAGTGAGACTCTATTCTTAACTAAGGCCACACCTCAGCTAACAAACGCTGCAGACCCAATCGCGAAGGTACTGGCGCCTAAAACGCTCTACTCAGAAAGAGCATTAAGTGAGTGAGTGTACCTGTGTGTGGGTGAGTATCTGCATGTCTGTGAGTGAGTCTGCCTGTACCTGTGTGCTAGTGTCCATACCTATTAATAAAAGACCAAGCAACTGAAAAGCAAAGCAAATGGCTTTAACTTAATCAAAGGCGAGACCTATTGCATTTTCAATGCTTGTTTTCAGTTGCAGCTTAGCATCTCCTGTAAGGCCATGGCTTTCGTCTCTTCCTCCCCAACGGGACTGTACGCTCACCACCACACTGCTAATTCATTGCTCCATGGTTCCTCCCAACCAGCTTTGTTTTTTAGGTCTCGCGCCTAGCGTTGCACTGCGTAGCAGTGCTCGCACAGCACGAGAAATTTAGTATCTGAAAAACGGGGATTCAGCACTGACCTAGGAATCGCACACGCTCGTGCGTGTGCGATTCCTTTTGTGCTCCCCCATTGGCCTTTTCGTGCGTCTTTTTATAAAAGACTGCACACAATTGGCCAAAGGCGGGCGCATTGCTCCGCCCATGGCCTATTGGTGTCTATTACGCGCTTGGTGCGCGTAATAGACACCAATAGGCCATGTGGTTTCAATTATCATGCCCAGACACGGGCGCGATAATGGAAACCAGATGGCTCGCTGTGGCGCGCGCGAACCACTCGCGGGCGTGTTTTTTTTTTTTTTAACAGTAGCGATCGCTTTCGCGATCGCTTTCACTGCCGCTTGTTTTTTCTCTCCTCAGGATGGTGAATCATGGTCAAGTCTTCAAAGTTTGTTGTTCTTTCAGGCCACTGTGACTAGCAACGCAACCCTACCTTCTGTGCTCCTATTAATTATTCCAGTGCTAGGCGTGTACTAGCTGGTAGTTTTGGGACAGTGCTGTCTGTTGAAGCGGATTAGAAATGTATGTATTTCCTCTTTTTTATTTTTTTTATTTGGCCTGAATTTTGCTCCTCCTTTCGAGGCGAGTCATTTTACACCACTCCAGGTGTAAAAAATAAAAAATGCTGTGCCTTCTTTTTTGAGTCTCAACTACTGAGAGCCGTAGCTGTCTGTCTGACACTTGATGGTACCAGTACACATAGGCTTTCATACATTTCAGTGCTGAAGAGTAGGCGTTTGATCAGCCCCTACAGCCATTGGCTGTTGACATTTTTTTAGTAGTTGCTACTGGCTGGATTGTGTGCCCTTAAACTATGTAATTTCTTGAAATGTTACATGCTATAAGGAGTCCCTGTGGTAACCTCTCGACTGTTCTGTGGCTTGCCCCTCGTCACTGTCTCTCTGCTCCACCCTCCCAATGTCCCCCACTTTTGCAATCCAGAATGTGGACCCTGTCTCCCCATCTCTTCACCTGCTAATTTGCACCAGCATATTTGTCGTCTGGCTTTTCCACTGCTTGTTGAGTTTGCCGTTACTCTCCGACGGGAGCTCCAGCTGATTTTTGCCACACCCGGTGCTGTGGCTGGCTCCTCCTGCAAAAGCTGGGTTTGCGGTGCCTTTGGGCTACATAGTGCCCACACTCTTCACCCCTATAAGGCAGCCAGTCCGTCTTTCCCGGGGCATTTCCCCCTTCCGTTGGCCTCAGGGTGTCCACTGCCGAGAGCCTGCCATACTGCTGCTACGGGTTGGCTCGGCAAGACAGTCTCCGCATACCTCTATTATGCATGCAGGAGATAGTAAACTTTTCCGGGGCTCATGCTCCGGAAGGAAAACAGGGGGGCTGCACTTCGTACATAGCTACATATAGGGATTTGTTTTTAAAAAATCATGTTATGGTAATGTTGACATACAGCTCTAACTCTCACAATATTCTGACAATACTGAATTTGAAACCCTATATTTTGTAGTTCTGAGCAAATAGTCTATCTAATATTCACAAATCTCAATGGGTCATTACATCAAGAGACAAAGTAGCCATATTTAAGGCTGATGGTGCCAGCGCCAAGAATCTCTCGCGGGTGATAGTGAGCTTTACAAATACTCATATCATTACATGGTGCTGTTATTTCATACCTATTAAACCTAGGGGAAAAAGTGATCTACTGCAAACCAGTCAAACTTCCATCAATGCAGCCTAAAATGCTCCTGCAGAAAGACGAATAATAAATGTGGCCAGATAGAGAAGGGTAACATAAGCACATTTAAAATACTCTGCTGCAGTCCAGCCCAATTTCAGTACAACTGGAAAAATCGTTTAGTGTACAAACAAACACATTGAAGAAGTGCCACGTCTCCTCATTATATAAAGCCCTATGTAGCTGTGACTCATCTAGGAGTTTGCTAGTAAGTGTATTTTTAGACAAAAATGACCATGTTCTGGAACAAGCTTCCTGTCAGAATAAATTATACACCCCACTTTTGGAAACCAAGAGAAATTCAGCCCTCGCCAAAAATAAGTCTGCTCTTATTTTTTGTGCCTTGAAGAGGATTGTAAAAATCTAAATTTGTATTTGATTAAATGGTATGGAGTGTGTGTGTGCAGTTAGTGGGAGCAAATCTCCATTTGGGTTGAGACATTAGACCACAGGATAAATTCTTTTGGTTTTCTAATGCCCTTGGATCTGTTCAATAAAAATGCGCGGGTTTTGGCAAGAAAAATGTTAGCTCATTTCAGTTTGAGCGTCTAATGATTTTGTGCATCTTGGCCCACAGACGACCAAAGTTAGAGGATGGTCCCAAAATATGTTTGCCATTCCAATTGTAGTAGCACAGTTTTTGTAAACAATTTAAGAAAATAGCTGTGCCTACTTTGTACTAAATTGGAATTGCAAACAAAGGGCACAGTTTTTCTTGTCTGAGTAATTTAGTGCTTCAACCTACAATTTTGGGAATGATGGCAATATAATATATATGTTAAGTTTGATTACTGAACTAGTTCACAGTCAGAACTTTGAATCTAAAATCGAATCTAATTGCACATTTTATCTTGTTGTCCATTTCTGGTGTTTGTACCAACTGCCTATGTTCACAAAACGTGTCAAAAAAGAAAAACAATTGTTGGGCAATTGGGGTCAGGTGGACTACCTAAAGCCAGGGTGGTCTATGGCGCACCCAAGAAGGTTAGAAAATATTCTTTTCTCTTGGAAAAAAAATGTAAAAACTATAACACAAGCTTTATTAAGCAGCAACGAATGGTAGTTTATAAACCAGCATTCTTAGCTGAAGGATCTTGTTAAGAAAGAAAATTGATGGCCAAGCTGAGCACAGTCTAACATGGATAAGAGAGGATGGGAGTGGTAACCCAATTTTTCCTGAAAAAGGAATGTGATGATGCTCAATATGTGAACCTGTTTTCAAGCCAAAATGCACATATGGAACAAAACCTTTGAATGCATGTTGATTAATAACATTCTTGTAGGTTCTGGGGGAGGAGAGATAAGCTCACAAATGTACAATGGTACTGAGTGTGGAACTTTGTCAAATGCCTTACTAGTTGTATATGGCCCCCTGAAAAAGCAGTATGCCACGCCCAGAGCCTTCTCAGGGCAGCAGATATTGGTACCAGTCATGGATGTGTGCACCAGAGCTTCTGTCTAGAGCTTGGACTATGTCAGACAAGATCTAGAAATGGGTACATTTATGCATGGCTGCATGAACTCTGACGAAGTGTGCACAGTGCACACTGTGGTCAGGTTCCAACATAGATCTATACAAGTTCAATAGTATTCAATGAAAAACGTTTCTGTAAATGATGTCATGGTATTCTTCTAAGATCAGCAACTAAGCTAAGTTACACAAAATATACAGTTCAGTTAACATTCACTTAAAGGGTTGCTGTTCATAATATCTAAAACCTGAAAAAGCAGAAATTGTACAGTTCTGTAATAACTTGAGCCCCCACCATGAAAAGTACCTAACTAATTTGCACTGCTTATGGCCTCACAATATTTATATCAACTAATAGAAATTCACAACCAAACATTGAAGAACAGTTCTTATGAAAGATAAAAAGGATAGTGTATGTTGGACTTGGCCCTCTCTGTAGCCCCCCCAACCCTTTGCCTTTGACCTCCACTTTTTGCTGAATTTGTTTTTAATGGCCCTGAGACTCTGATCTTTACCACTGCTAGTCAGTGCTAAAGTGCTTGTGCTCTCTCCTTAAAGA
The DNA here is from genome assembly GCA_963921515.1 of Calotriton arnoldi. NCBI lineage: Eukaryota > Metazoa > Chordata > Amphibia > Caudata > Salamandridae > Calotriton > Calotriton arnoldi. The sequence goes on from CAWUFW010006271.1 coordinate 792,129, forward strand.
ATTGTAGAAGTGGCTTAAGCCCAATTGGCATATTTAATTTACTTGTAAGTCCCTAGTAAAGTGGTGCTACATGTGCCCAGGGCCTGTAAATTAAATGTTAGTTTCGGACCAGCAGTACTGATTGTGCCACCCACTTAAGTAGTCCGTTAAACAGGTTTCTAGCCTGCCATTGCAGCCTCTATGTGTGCAGTTATAAACAGTCATTTGCCCTAGCAAAGTTCACCTTTTGCCTTGCCCAAACCTTCCTTTTTAGGTCTCGCCTGGCGTTGCAGCGCGCATGCGCTGCTCGCTCTGCGAGGGCTTCTTGGAATCGATACGATTTCAGAAGTTCGCTTTCTGCTCCGCCCGTGTTTTCCATTGGTGCGTGTCATTTTACGTCACCAATTATGCTAAACGGGGTGTTATGATTGTCCCGGAGGCTTTTTAGTCCCTCCTGGTTACCACCCTGCCACTTTTTTCCCCGCCAATGTGGACTGGATCTTTTACTGGCGGCTTTACACGCTGTCCTTTAAAAGACAGTAAGCACTCTTTTCTTTACATTGTCCGCGCTGTCCGCTTTGGCTGCGCTTGTTTGTTTACAGCGCCGACATGCATAACATGCTTCGGAGCAGGGGCTCTCCATGGCGCACGACAGAAAGGGGGTATTCTTCGGCAGCACTTCATTTTCTTTTCTTTTTGCACGGTGCGGCTTGCCCAACTTCATTTTTTTTTAATCACTTTAAACTATTCAGCGCGGCGCCCATTTCATGAGCGCCGTGCTTTCATCTTCAAAACTCCATCTCCCCGTAGGGGGCCCTTCCTCCCACCACAAAAAACAGGCTGCCTGTTTAATTCTCCACCCATCCCTGCTGGCCATCCTTGTTCGTTTACGGTGCCGACATGCACGACATGCTTCAGAGCAGGGGCTCTCCACGGCGCACGAGAGAAAGGGGGTATTCTTCGGCAGCACTTCATTTTCTTTTCTTTTTGCATGGTGCGGCTTACCCAACTATATATTTTTTTAAATCACTTTAAACTATTCAGCGCGGCGCCCATTTCCTGAGCGCCGTGCTTTCGTCTTCAAATATCCATCTCTCTATAGGGGGCCCTCCCTCCCACCACAAAAAAACAGGCTGCCTGTTTAATTCTCCACCCATCCCTGCTGTCGGTTAACGAGTTAATCATCGGCCAGGTTTAACGTCCTGTCTCCCTCCATACTCTGTGTGTTCCCACCCATCATGTCTCCCTACGTTATTTTATTTTTGCAGGGCAGGGCTCGCGCACCTCCATGTTTTTTGGAAAGAACTTAAAACTCTATAGCTAGGCAGCCGGGTCAGTTTTCTTATGTCATGTCTCCCTCCATACTCCTTGTTTAAAAGGCGGCTGTAATCTGAGCCCCTAAGCTTCCCACGTGCGCAGACACGTTTAACAACTAGAATGGGTAAAGAGAATCTGGATTCAAGAGAAAAAGGTCGGAAAAGTTTGAAACAGTAACATTAGATCACAGATGGTAGTAAAACAATTTTCTCGCTGGATTAATAGAAGCCTGTGCCATCGCACAAATATAAAAAAATATTTGCTCTTTTGCTTGGGCCATGCACCCCACCCCCAAAAAATGTCCATCTGTCCCAGGCTTTTCAACAAACAATAAGGCGTTTGCGCTGCTCCTAACAGGCTCCAACCAGTTTACACCGGCTGCTGGGAGAACAGCAGTCAATAAGGTATTGTGGTGCGCGCTCTCCGGCACCATCTTCTTGATCCGGGCAGGGGCCGGGATAACATTTTTCCAACCGGTCACCCCAAAACCCTGAAAGTCAGTTCCTTGAGAATTTGAAAAGCTTGACGGGTAGTAGCTTTGCTAATATAATGCAAAGAATAGCAACTCCTGTACCGTTTACATCCCTAGTGTGAACGATGTGAGTTATTCTCTTTCACCTGCTTCATGTGAAGTGTGGTTTGCACTTTTTCTTGTACAGCGATCTATTCACCTTCTATGCACTAGGCAGCAATCCCAGGTTGTAACTGTTGTGACTTGACTAAAAGACCAGCTTTAATCCCAGCAAAGGGAGGCGTGCACTTTTGAATTAAACTACAATGCACCAAATGTGTGGGCCACAGTCACAACAAGCATTTGCAATGCAATAGGTCTCGGAATTACGAGAGTTTAAGCCATTGGCATTGTAAATGACAATGCCTTTTATTTATGTTTTAAAAACCAAAACATAAATAAAAGGCATTGTCATTTACAATGCCAATAGCTCAAACTCGCGTAAATGCGAGACCTATTGCATTGCAAATGCTTGTTTGTAACTACTTTCCAGAAAGGCCAGCAGCTTTGCGCCACTACCAGGTAATTTGCTTTTCTGCTCATCACTGCCACCAGTTTGTGCTTGCTTTATTTATTTTTAAACTATGTTAGTGAATGAACTTGGAGTACAACCTTACTTTTTATTTTACCAGAGTATGATATCAAACAATGGCGAAGTGTCTCTGCATCGATATATATTATATACTGCTGTTAACATGTGCTTTTAGGAACTGCAAATAATCAACAAATAACCAAAACAATGCTGGAAGTGAAATACTGGCTAAAACAACATTGTAATGGCTGCCTGCAGTTTTTGCATCTACGAAATGAAAAGTATAGAAAAGTATATAATAGATCAGGCAAGCTCGAAGGCAGCATTCCAATTGCCAAAGATCACACACAACTGAGGCAGTGAGGCAGTTTCAGCTTGGCAGCACCCTGCAGATTTGACAAACATCTCACTTATCTAGATCTAATGACTTACATTTCCTGCACATTTCGGTGTGAACAATTTTAATTTCCTCCTTTAGGTTATAAAAGAAAGCAAGAGTGGACTCTGCGGGCTCTGTGAGACCACCTGGTACCGCGCAGGTGCCATTCCCTCTTTTGTAGAGATAAGCATACACATTTTGCCCACAAAATGACATGCTACCCGCAACTTGTAGTCGTCGGAACATTTCTGCTTCAGGCTTTTGGCTCAATTCAGTGTTTGCTGGTGGTGGTGAGCAGCGCAGGTTTTGTATCTGGAATACGCACCGATGGCTCTTCTGCTGGAAAGACAGCGCTGCCTCTAGTGGTGAAAAGGGAAAGTTGCTGAGGCATTAAAGCAAGACTTACCGAACTGTCACCATCTATGCTCAACTACACTGTCCAATCAAATACAACACAACCTCGACATTCGCTGGACTGTGGTATTCAGCTACTTGTCATGTGCCTTAATACAAAAAAATAAAAATAAAAACACTCTTAAACATTCCCTGGACTGGATGTAAACTCGTCTAAATAATATTTTAGCCATCCGCTTCAAGCTTCTCCTGTGCAATTTAAGGAGACCCTTGTCCAGCGTTACTTATTGAGATGCACAAAAAATACATGCAATGCAAAACATATCGTGCTTACCGGGATAGTACACAGGAGTACAAAAATACGTATTATGGCCACTTTTTTTAACTTGCTGATCTTGAGAAGATTTGTTTCCATATCTAGAGATCACTTTTGCAACGGGCGTCGCAGTCTGTATTTTTAAAGAGATCCTAACATCCTAGATGACCATTAGCAAGAGGGTTCCGTAGTGGCGCTACTTTTCAGGCGCAACCGGGAATGGTGCAGACGAGGTAGTAGAAATGAACCTTAAGACAGGCTAGAGGAAACACTAGCATACCTGCAAATAATAGTACGCCACCTTTCACATCAGGTAAAGTTTTTTTTCTGACTGCCAAGGCGGTGTCACTACAATGAGCACTGTGGCAAAAGGACAGATTTCCCTTTCAAGTAGTTGGAAAGGGGGTTATTTGAGGATGCCGTCAGTAGAACTCAAGCCTGGACGCTCAGCTGGAGCAGATTGTGTTTTCAAAAATGACAACTATAAAAAAAAACATGCCGGGTTCTAGGCATTAACATGATTTATTTCCTTCTTTTGGGGGACTTTTGGGTGCTGTATAAATGACGGACAACTAGACAACATAAACTTAATACCATCTCCTCATGGAGTGCTTCAGGAAACTGTTCAAAACAAGCATACCTGATGCATGTCGAGTGACCCAACTGGGAAGGTCTGCACCTCATCTTCAGGCAGAAAATGGCCAGTTTCATGCTAAAACCGATCTGGTTCAAAGCATCCTGGGGACAGTTCAAGATCAACGAACGTTACAATGATTAACACCCGCATACCCCTGCTATGCGAATCAAAGAGGAGGTTAACAAGACAAATCGCTTGTCGTCCCCTCGGTGGTAGACAAGGGGCAAGTTGCCATTTCCGGGGCTCATACACGCATTGGTACCGAACCGAGTCGAGTGCCTTGATTTTTGGAGGCTCTTGCCACGCACGCTGGTGTGACAAGTGTCTCCTCTATTTCTAATTCATGAGCTTATGCATCGTGAAAAAAAATGAGAGCCGAAAATGTAGTTTCTATATCACAAGGGGCGACGAGTGGTACATATCTTATTATGCTGGGCTAAACTATATCGGAATCTGGGCTGCTTTAAAGTGCAGGAGGCGTCTGAAGAGAGTGGCCCTGCTAGGAGGGGGAGGGGTGGAGATGTCAATCTTCCAGGGACTTTCTCATGCAGCCCGAGCGCACGCATCCTTCCCTCCCCTTCCCCTTTTAAAGAATCCCACAGTGAAACCAGAAGTAATATTTTACATATATAGCGCTAGCTCGGCCCAAAAATACTGGAGCGGTTTACATGAGCACAAGTTTAGTGCACCCGGACCCGTGAATTAATATTTACTTTCCCGGTGATTAAGAGATTTGCCCAGATTCACCAGCAATTGAGCAGAGGCCAAGACTCGATCCTGGCGGAAGGCCTGAGTGCATAGCTCGGTAAAACATTTGTTTTAAAGCGCTACAATGGCTTTTTATTCCTGTTCATTGTTAGACTGTCCGACCCTAAAGGCCTACTGACTGTCGTTGCCAGGCCCTTACAGATAACGTTTGTAAAGTGCGCTTATACCCCAGGGTACCTTGGCGCTGAACAACAGATGTCTGTCACCAAACGATACCCATTTTATTGACCCCAGAGGGATGGAAGGTGGAGTGGCCCTACCGGGACCCGAACCTGCCGCCATGAGGTTGGACACAGGCCGCATTAGTCCGCTAAGCCACCAGCTCCTACCAACGCTACCACGGAGACAAGCTGTCCCCTATCAATGACCCGCAGCACACCGCCTTCCGGTGTGCCCTCGTTCCCGGCAAGCCGGTAATCCACTCCCGGGCTTCTACACTACAATGCACCACCGCTTTGTTACCCCCATTAATTATCAAGTCCTTCGCTTGCAAAACTTCGCTAGAGCCCGCCTCCGCCTCTCCCCGCACTCTCCGTCTCCGTCACAATTAAACCAGCCCACACACGCACGGATCCAGTGACCTGCAAGAGGCAAAGACGGCAGGCTTTAAAAAACAAGATGTGCGGCGTCAATATCTGTTATGTAAATAAAAAAAAACAACGAGTTGGCCGAGTTGCGTGGGATAAGACTTGCGGCCGCCATTATCTAACAAGTAAAACAAGCGTGGTACCGCAAAGGCAGCCGCGTGTTTATTTCGCCTCGCGCTTTCACTTTAAGTGAAAGCGCGATGCGAAAATAAACACGCGGCTGACTTTGCCAAAGTCGAATTGAGAAGAAACAAGCGGTGTGCGGCGCTGAAAGGAAAAAAACAAGCGAAGAGAGCTTGGGAAGGGGCGGGAGCCGCACTAACACCCAAAGGCTGAACATCGACACGCCCTTGGGACAGCGAGTCTACAGCGTGTCTTGCTCACGCTGCCTGCACGCGCCAGTTGGCTCTCTGATTGGTTGACAAGGTCCACCAATCAGAAAGCTTATTTGGTAGTTGGCAACCAATCAGAGAGCCGACTGGCCCATGCAGAGAGCGTGAGCAAGACACTCCGTAGACTTGCTGTCTCATGGGCGTGTCAAAAAAAGCCACAGGGCGGTAACCAAAAACACTGCAAACAAATAAAAACACAAGGTTTTAAATAAATATCCACGTTGCCCAATTGAAAGCATGGGCGGTAACAAAAGTCCCTCTACAGAAAATAACTTTACCCCAATAAATCTCGCTTGCGCGAACAGCGCATGCGCACTGCACGCTACCTGAGACCTAAAAATATATAAAAATATATGTTAACATGAGATGAGTTTTGGGACAGGGAGAGTGGGGGACAGCATTGAGGAGCAGAGGATTGGGGAGTTAAAGAGGCAGCAGTGTGGCAGCAACGTACATTTGCTGGGCACACTTAAAAGATAAAAATAAATAGAAATGTTTGAAAAATCATGGGGCGCAAGATGAGAAATGGTAGAGGGCTGGAAGCATCAGAGAGATGGTAGAGCAGAGAAGTGTAAGAAAGAGCTCATGGCACACAGATGAAAAAGAAGTGAAAAGCAAGGAAACACATGCACTTCCATGGACTGCTTAAACCAAAACAAAAAGAGGTATAGAACAAGGAAACACATACTCCCATAAAGTGATTAAGCCTAAATAATAAATTAGTTCTCTCAATTGTGCAGGGGAAGAATACACATCATCCAATTAGACCAATGTGACACTGAAATGCTCTGGGTGGGACAAATCCAAGAAAGGATAGGAACCACTGTGAAAGACAACAGAGCCATAATATCATGAGATAGCGGCTGACCTAAAATCATTCTAAGTGAAATTTGTGTGTTGAAAACAAAAGGGATTGCTTTATGTGTGCAATGAATTTACAAGATAAATGTTTGAATTGATCAAATAGCACTTGCAAAGCGCATGGCTACTTTACAGAGTGTCCTGGTGCTACAGGTTCGTTGACCACTGATCTCACAAGACAGGAACAAAATTAAAAGGTGCAGTTCCATAGCCAGGTTTAGGCCACATTTAAAAGAACCAGCATCCTGGGTAGCATGAAGATGCAAGGGAAGAGCATTCCAGCCTACAGCAGCCAAGGCGGAGAAAGAGGTGCCTCCCCATCTCGTGCGATTTGTCTTAGGCACCACCACCACCAATGCATCAGCAGAATGTAAAGTTCTACAAGGATGATAATGAGGGAATCTTTTAATTAAATAGTTGGGGCCAAGGTCATGGAAAGCTCTATGGGCTAACACTAGACCCTTGAACTTCACTCTCTCCCGAATGGGCAACGTATGCAACTCCTTGAGATGGGCCTTGACAGAGATGTTCCTCGGGATGATAAGCAAGAGCCGGGCTGCAGCGTTCTGGACCAGCTGGAGTCTCTTGAGTTGGTACAGAGGGAGACCTCAGTATAATGCATTAGCATAGTCCAGTCGAGATGTTATGAGGGCATGGACTACCATCTTCTGAAAATAAGCCAGGAGCAGGAACAAAAACTTCCTCAGGAACCGAAGGCTGCCAAAACAAGTCCCAGCTACACTCTCCACCTGAGGTTTAAAGGACAGATTATCATCAAACTTCACTTTGAGATTCTGAACCTCTTTGGCCAGAGTCAGAGAAGATGGAGCTGAACCAGGCCAAACTTCACCACCCCACAAAGGGAGGGGGATACAAAAACTAGCACTTCAGTCTTACTTGTGTTGCTGTGGAGATTACTCCAGCACATTCACTGAAACACTGCTGACAGACATGCTTCGAATCTATTCTAGGCGATATAGATGTTCCCATCCCAAGTTAGAAGGATCTGTGTGTTATCGGTGTAAGAGATGACCTGCACTCCAAAAGATTCCACCAGGGTTGCAAAGGAGAATATACAGACATTAAACAATGTTGGATTCAGAGCAGATCCCTGAGGCACCCCAAACTAAAGGGATTTGGAGTCAGATGCAAATAGAGGCTTCCACACAGACTGACATCTGCTTGATAAAAAAGAGCCCAGCCAGGCCAACGTGGTACCCCCTAACTGGATGCCCCGCAAGCGCTTCATAAGGATAGGATGGGAGACCATGTCAAACACTGCCAGGTCCAGTAACAGTAAGGCAGCTTTCTTAGCCTTGTCCACGGCCAATTTAATTGCATCAAAAACCTCTACAAGAGTGAATTCAGTGCTGTATCCGAGGCGAAAACAGGATTGTAAAGGATGCAGCAACTGATTTGCATTGAGATAACTGGAAAATTGAGATAACTGGAAAGTTAGACATTAATCAGTTTTTCGAGGATCTTTCAAAATGGTGGCAACATAGAAAATGGCCTATAGTAAGCCAAGACTGACTTGTCTGCCGAAGGTTTTTTTAGAAGTGGGATCAGCTTTGCTTTCTTACAACAACTAGGAACACTAGCCTACCGCAGTGAGCTATTTAGCAGAGTTTTCAAGATGGGATTAATAACCTCGGCGTTAGCAGCCAAAATCTGAGGGGGCAGGGGTTGTCAGGAGAACCAGACTTACACGCTTTGAGAGCTGTCTCAGAGGCCTCCAATGAAATGGCAGTAAACTCCATCAAAAAGCAGGAGTGTGATGTTGAAATTATTGAGGACTGACCCTCAGACCAACGAAACTCACTACTATTAGTAGCTGCGGGTACATTATGGGCCTCTAGCCCAACGGAGTCAACCCAGTTGCTAGTTCCCACTGCCTATATGGTCTCTGCAATGCCCAGAATCTTATTATCAAATAAGTCAGAAAGTTGAGAACAAAGTTTTAAGGAGACTTCCAAGGGCTGGGAAAGGGCGGAGGGACTAATAAACTTCTTTGTGATTTTAAAAACCTCTTTAGGTTTGTTGTTTGACCTGGCAATTTCATTAGCGAAATATTCCTTTTGAGCCTTTTTTATTCCTCAATGGTAAATGAAGAGCTCTCTTCTATACCACTCTTTGTCCTCAGGTAGATAAATTAAATCTTTTGCCAGAATATTTCAAGGTTTTTACAGTGCTGCCGCATTAATCTAAGCTCCTCATCAAACCAGGGGGCTGAGGGACTTCTCAGAATACCAGACCCTGACTTAATGGGTGCCTCCCGGTCAGCCATGTTACCAAGGCCGGCATTAACTGACAAAGCATCTGCTTCAATCCTGCCTAATAACACTGGAATGCTTTTTCTTAAGAATAGATGTTATTTCCTCTGTATTAACCGTGGCACATTTACGATGAGGCAAAGAGGGATTCAGCCCTCTACATCGGGCGTCTTGCTCCAGTAAAAGTGGATTGTAGCATGATTAAACCAGGTGTTACTGAAAACCTCTGCAATCTTGATACAATCAGTAGAAAAAACAGGATCCAGCAGGTGTCCTGCAGAGTGGGTAGGTTTGTTCACAAATTGCCTTCAATTCCAAGCGGACATAATGTCCAGAAGGAGTCAGGCTTGTTGATCCTCTGTCCTGTCCAAAAGGAATGTTTATGTCTCCCAACACAGAGAAGTTGGAATATTATGAAAAAGATTGGACAGACAATCAACTTGCGAGGACAAAAATTGAGTAGCATGACCGGGGACGGTAAATTAGCACAGCCAAGGACTTATTTGCTGAAGGAGGAAGGCAGAAACTCAAAGATTTGGTTCCCTGGAGCTCATGAATAACAAAATAAGTAAACTTCACGGAGCATTTTGTAACTATAGCGACTCCCCCATCTCTCTGTTCGATGACTGAGTGTACGTTTCAGATATAAAATAATTCTTTAACGTTGCCTGCAAGTACTTCATTTAATGCAGTGTGACACACCAAATAGCCAAGAGCATGAGATGAGAGACAAATACTCCTCTGAGCGAAGCCAAAGCCCACTCTAACTATATTTTAAAGAGCAGCTAACAACAAGCCTACTGAACATCTGCACTATCAAGCCAGACCTAAGAAAAGATGGACTTCAAGAAGAGGTGTCAAGGGCGGTGAAAGTGTTAACAGCTTACTGGATAGTCTTGCTACTGTTGTAGAAACTCTTGTGCCACGCATTAGTTGTAATTCCTTGTAGATGTCCATTTCGGAGGCGCTTTTTCAGGTATTCTCCGAAGAGGTTTTCGGTTTTGTATTGGAATGGAGTAATCACGTTTTCTGTTAGAGTTATGTGCTCTACCCAGCCCCCTTGTTTGGATTCCTAGCACCAAGATGTCTGATGGTGTTCTTTGTGCTATACAAATACATCAATGAACGACTGCACGCTTAATTAAAATTAAATTGGTAAGACTAAACATTATTAATACAGATTTGCATTGGGAGATAACTCAGAGCAGCCCAGTTGTACTAAGGAACTTGGCAGGCCGATAACGTCACCCTCTCTGACCTATAAAGGTGCCATGTACACTCCACTGTAGGAATTCATTTAAGGTCATTGGGTCGTACAATTCGTCTTAAAGTATGTCATGCTTGATGGCTTAAACAATGTAAAGTATGTAGGAGAATGCTGTTTTGGTGGTCATGCATTCTAGTGTGACAAATCATTCGACAAACGTCAAAATATCAATTGAGAACAGCTCACTACAAGGAGTTATAGTTATCATTTAATAGGCTGTGCAAGAGAATGTATTACTACAAACATTTTATTTAGATTTGGAGTCAGATATAAGTGCGAGGAGAACATTCGTGTTGTATAATAAGAACATTTTAAAACGCCACGGGCAAACTTCGCGTGCACACGCCTTCATAACATATTCTGAAAGAAACTATTTTCTCTTGGAGCGTGAATGACCTACTAGTAAAAAAACCAAAGCTGTCAAAATAACAAACAGATAGCGTGACTATTACTGGCGCGCTTTTCCCCAGATAAATGTGCAAAGAAAACACATTAAATGAGTAACTGTCTCTTCATTGAAAATTGGAATATGAAATAGCTTGTGCCCCAGAGAAACTGCAGCGACAAAGTTTGACCTGAATACTGATTTCTATCAGTATTAAACTTTTGTATACAGTTTAGTGCGTAAGTGACACAAATTGAAACCGACTGATAGTTTAACTTGCCCCTTTACCAATCTTAGGGATAGTACTACCCCGTCGTGCCTAGACAGTTCATTTTAAAAGTAGAGGGAAGAGCATGTGTTACGAGGACACACAATGCCTTAGTGTCACTATGTTTGTGCACAGTAATTTGACTTTGCCCGTGCACAAGTGAGTAAAAATTAGGACCCAAAGGGGCTTATTTACAAGCCCCTTGAGCTGCCGTTGCGTCACTTTTAATATGTGAAAAAGTGACATACCGGCAGCGCAAGGGGCTTGTAAATAAGCCCCAAAATCTTTTGAGCAATCATTCCCTGAAGAATTTAGGGGCATATTCACAAGGAGAGTGGTGAAGCGTGTCGTTAAGCCAAGAAGGCTAATGACACGCTCCATCACTTTAGAAATGCAGGGCTGCACCATATTTACTAGAATATGGTGCCGCCATGCGTTTCCACCAGCTCTGGCGCTACATTTAGCCGCCTAGCGCCAGCGCAGACACTAATGCAAGGGTGTCTGCGTTGAGGGGACTGATTGTTTATGTGCAGAAAGGTGTTCCTTCCTCCACATAAACAATCTGAAATGGCAATTTGAAACTTCTATGTGTGCTGCTTAATGCAGCACACATAGAAGTTTCAAAACGTCATTTTTTTAATGATTGTTTATGTGCAGGAGGGGGCACCTTTCTGCACATAAACAATCAAAGGCGTTTTCCTGTTTCCATGTGTGCTGCACAGCACAGCACGGATCACTGACAGAATATAGAATGCCAAAATATCGACCTGCAAAAATATAGTGGATAAAATATAGAATGCCAAAATATCGAATTCCTATCTACAAACAGGTAAGTACAAAAATATCGAATCCAAAATATCGTTGTAAATAATATAGGGGCACATTACGATGGCGGGCGGAAGCACCACCGCCGTGCTGGCGGATGCAAAAACCACCAGTTACCGCCGGCACGCAGCAGTCCACACGCCCGCCCAATTACGATGCGAAAAGTAGGCCAAACACCGCCGGCAAGCCAGCAACACCGTCCGCCATCAAAGTGCGCCCGTACATGTAGCGGCGCAGCCCAACTGACACACACCGTCCGACGAAACACGTCCCGCCCGGCGCATACATTACGATGCCGCAAACAAACGGCTCCCACGGCCAAGAGATACCGTACGACAAACCGAAGCGGTAACACGGATGCCGAGCACGGACAACGAAGAAGCGGCTCCCCGAGCATGAATCCAGCACTGCAGGCACTCCCCATGCTTCTGCTGATGCACCACCAAGGACGCAACGTACCGCGGAGACGCAGGTAGGCACACACACAACAAGTGCACGCAAACAGCGCACACAGTGCAAGGGCGGAGAAAGCGGACAACCCCCACCAGCGCGTGTACACTACACATCCACCATCGCATCCACATATGACACACAGGCCAAATCGTAACATCGCAGAACACATGTGTACACACCACCTGGGACTAGGAACCAACCACCCCGTCACGGCCCCAAAGCGCCGATGACGCCGCCACACATGCGCACAACGCAGAGGCCAACTGCAGCGCCATGCATGCGTCGCACACAGACACAGGGACACAACCAAGCAGCACACACATCAGCCCCACCCCGAACGCACATGACACGTGACAGGCCGGCCACAGACATGTCCCCAACGCCCAATTCACGGACAACACCCAACGCCACACAACCGACGCACACATGTCAGTGAAGACACGCAACAGCAGGACACACCCCAGTGTAACAAACATGGCGTAGCACACAGCGGCGGCAACACCAACTAGGAGAAGCAGGGCCCCTTCGGGAAGAGGAACGCCAGTACCACACAGAAACACCCATACCACCCTGCACATATGAACAAGACATATAAAACGGAACACCAAAGAGCCCGGGGACCGACAACAGGTGGCCCAAGAATAACATTCACACACAAGGCCCAACGCAGAGCGGAAAGGCAGCCTGCCGCCCACACAAGGGAGAGCAGACAGCACTGAATGACCTTCCATTCCAACTCCGAAACCACAGCCCTACGACAGAAGCCGGTGAATACAGCCATTGTCCAAGAATAGACCAACACAGGCATGCCGAGGAGACCGACCACAGGGCAGATAGCGCATATCACAGAAGCACACAACGGACGGGGAAGAAGGAAGAAAACACTCCCCCATGTCGGCCACATGCAAGTTAATTGGAAGGAGTCACACATCACTGACCTTGAACTGTCTGAGAACCATGTGGGAAGAGGGCCCGTGTCCTCCAAACAAGCCAACAGAACACAAGTCCTGTCTCCCTACGACTACACAGAGCTCACAGCAACCCCGGAGCGTGCACATTGCAGACTGCACACACAGCCGGAGCACGCCACCTCAACGAACCGCTGCGAAATGGCAACCGCAACACACCTACCCAACTACGCCGAACAGCTCAAGCTGTACAAAACCAACCTGTTCCATACATTGGGATGCGATCTCCTGTCCCTGCTGAACGTAAGTTACCGACTGACTTACCGCATCACATTGTTCAGCTGCGTCATGCCCGTCTTCTACTGTCGGAGGTGTCCCTACCAGCATCCCGTCGAGATATGCCTCTCCAACCCGGCATGTCTGAAGGCGGACCTGCTACCACTACTCCTCCCTCTGGACGCACACGACAGGGCCTGCTCTGCCTATGGGGGCATGGCGTATGTGGCCAACATCGCACCCGCACTGAAATGGGACCACTGTGCCTCCACACGACGGATCATCGAGAACAGCTACATCGAATGTCACCCAGCATGCCCCATCATGGTCCTCCAAGGGACAACTTACGAACAACACCTTGACAGCCACCATCCGCTACATTGGCTGGCAAACATGTACACCACCAATGACATGGAAGCCCTGCTGGACGGCATCGCATACCTGACAACCTGTAAATACGTCGGACCACAACGCAGGTTCCCCGAGTGACCTATGATGTCCAACCCCGCACCCATGCTTAGCTTCCGCACGGACTGGCCAGTCACCACCACAACAGCCATACCAAACGACCGGCAACTGTAACCACACCATCAACGACATCGCCATGACATCGGATATGACCGGGACATGCACACTGTTCCCCATCACATCCAGGAACACCGCATGCATCGTGGGAGGCAGTGGCATGGGCTCTGTGTATCGCACCCACATGGACGGAACTGCACGAACAACCAGGACACGACATGGATCCAGCGCCCATGGACACACACACCGCTCAGTGGACATGAATAGGTCGCCTGGAGTCTGTGGGTGCTGCACCCCTCCCACCCCCGCCCCGGGAATCCCATACCAGGACCTTTCCATGGACGACAAGTGCATACAACAACAACACGACCCCAGTGACTGTGACATGTCCAGTAACCACCACAGTGCAACAACAAGTGGCACGCCGCTGCATGCACGCAAGCACATGCCCTGATGTCATCTCACATGCACGCGTGCATGAGGAACAACCGCAGCAAACCTGTCACATGGAACTGAGATGGACTGTGCCCATGATGCCAAGCGGTCTGGTAGGCTACATGTATACCGTCTGTGTCAAAGTCTGCAGCTCCGCAGCTATACGTAAATGTACATTAGCACAGCCTTGGCCAAGCAGATGTCACTCTGAAGCCCACATCCCACATGCAACAGCCAATCACATGTAACCCCACACCCTATCCCATTTGCAATCATGCTCAGTATATCCTCAACATGTATTCCGCTGCCAGTAGTGTCCACTATACTGCATCACAGAGGACAGAAGACTCAATATAATGTTTGAAACCAAAACTGTCTCCGCTGACTCATTTCACAAGTACGAATGAGAGAGGATGAGAGTATGTGAAGTACACGGCAGTCGTGACATGACCATGTAGTCCACTGGTATTGGATGTCAACGCAAATGAGTAGCACTACTGTGGAAGACACACATGTGTCGTGTGAAGTCGTATGGACGCAGTGCTCAGGTGGGTGGGTGCGACGGGTAGATGCGCACATGCCAAGTTGGAGCACGCCGTGTTGGGAGGGGTCATGAACAGTACACCACCGCTTCCCTGGGCATTGTGAGAGGACACCTGTCGGGGGAGTGAACACGTGTGTGCACAGCAGCCGGGCACACGTACAAAGCGGTACCAGGCGCACCTCAGCCCACCCTCTGTGGACAAGCTGGATCCTGTTGTGCGCCCGCCATGCCCCTTGACAAGGCACACACAGCCCCAGTCGACCAGGTGTAACCCCAACATAGTCAATCCGCACAGGCGATACAGGGCACGGGATGGCAGTGGAGCATGGTGTGTGAGAGGTCTCCTCGCGCTACTCCTGGTCATATCACGCAGGCAATAGAACCTCAACGTCTAGCATGGCACAAGTCACATGGAAGTGTAGGGGGGACGCACCACAGCACGAGCAGCACTGACGACACGGGAGGTGGCTCGCACCATCCCATCCATTGCCCATCATACCAACCACGCCACATGCCATTGCGACTAAGTGCAAGCGCGTGCGCCACCACCCCCGAGCCCTCCCCAGAGAGGCCAAAGAGTGAATGTGTGGGCCATCAGTCACAGACGGACGTGGCCTGGCCGCAAGGGCAGCCACAGCCAGTGGGTGTCGCAGGTGGCGGATCCGGAAGGCGAAGACTGTGATGCATAGTCCATGCAGGCCGGTTCTCCATTTGGGGCACCACGCAGGTGGACGGCGTCCCGCAACACATCATACCCTGAGACAGCCCACTCGTGCAACTGGACCCACACATACACTCCTTGCCCTCTCTGGTGCGAGCTTGGGGCTGCCTGTGCAAGCGCTAGCCTCGCAGGTGAGCATGCATATTGGGGGAGCGAGGGGAGGACATGAGGGCTGGGGCGAAGATGACTGTATCACTGTCAGTCAGTACAAGGGATGACCCAGATGTGGAAAGGAAGAGACGTGTCCCGTGTGTACTGCAACTAGTCGCCAATCCAACTACCCCCCATGTCCGGAATGTAAGCCCGCACCTAGGCCCGCCCATCCGCCACATCGAACATACCACCAGCACGACAACCTTCCCATTCGAAACACTGACTGGGGGTGGCGACCAGTGTACAATCATGTGTAGCCTACCCACGCGTACATGTGGGCCCTCCATGATCCATGTCACCTGCGGCAAAGTCATGACATGCGCAATGAGGGAAGTGAGGAGAGCTGTCCGCCCCACGCGCAGAAGGTGCATCAGCTCCACAGACCCAGCAGCGAGTCCAGCAGGGGTCACATGTGCAGGGGCAGCTGTGCCTGGTGTGAAGGCACATGCATATAGACAGCACATCGACCAATGTGTAGTCTGCCCACATCTACAGTCCATCATCATGCGGACATAGGAGTTGAACACAGGGCAACACATCTTAGTTGGTGCACCCACCGTGACCAACAATGCGCAATCATCGACGTACCCGCCCTGTGCATGGCCCCCCACCCAACGGAGGCACATCCAGTGCCACCATCCCACACACACAAGCCTACCACGGAACATGCTGTGTCCAATGGTCAGTACAGAGTCAGCGCCCATCTGGTGGAACCTGAACAGGAGACACATGCACACACAAGCCAGCTCCCACTATGTACGTCTGCCACCTGGCACGTGCAATGTAACCTCTCACCTGTGACATGTGACTGCAAGCACACAGCCGTCTTGGCATGGGGCTGTCAATGTGGACACCTGTCAATGTTTCGGGAGGTGTGATCCGTACAGTGCTGTACATAGGGTGCAGTGCTGACACCTACTACTGTCTCATATCCCCTCGTGCCACAGGTCCCACTTGTTTTGGCCGCTCAGCCTGTGCCCACATCGTTGTCGTCGTGTGCCATACTCATCCAGCCGCGGAAGCAGTTCCATGCTCAGCAGACATTCATGTTGCCGTGGCGTTGCCGCTTGACGGATATGCAGTCAGTCCCCATCAGCACGCCCCGCAAGTCATTGGGGCCTAGATCCCCATGTGCATGCACATGGCAGTGGTTTGTATCACTAGCCATTGCCATTGTTGGGAGACCTGTGTAAGTGTATTGTGGCCGTGCCGTCCCAGCTTGACAGCTGGGCTGTGGCTCATGTGCTTGCTCAGTCATGTCAGTGATGTGTATGCGAAATTGCTATGTGTCGTGTTGCATTGACATGTGTCCTCTGCCATTGTCCCTAGGCGGAGACCGAACATTGACCGCCCATACCAATTGCTGGCGGACATGGACGATACAGAGGTTATTAGGAAGTTTCGGCTGGACAGGCCAACCCTGCATCGACTGTGTGCCATGTTAGAACCCCATCTCCGTCCCCGCAGGGTGTATCCGACTGCTGTCACCCCCACGGCTAAGGTGATGGCCGCCATGCATTTCTTCGCCACTGGGTCATTCCAGCACACAGTGGGCATTGGAGGAGGGATGTCCCAGCCCATGTTCAGCAAGGTGCTGAGGGATGTACTGGCAGCCATGATGCTGTACGGGACCAGGTACATCCGCTTCCCCAGGGCTCGTGAATTGGCGGCAGTGAAGGGTGCATTCTATGCCCTTGGTAGAATCCCACACGTCGTTGGAGCCATTGACTGCACACATGTCGGCCTTGTTCCACCACAGGCCACTGAGCACCTGTACCGCAACAGGAAGCACACGTACTCCCTGAATGTGCAAGTGGTGTGCCTTGCGGACATGGTGATCACCCACGTGTGTGCAAAGTTCCCAGGCTCGGCCCATGACGCACACATAATGCGCAACAGCATCTTGCCACGACTGATGTCCAATATGCAACAGGATCGTGCCTGTATTGTCGGTGAGTATGTGGAGTGGTGTAGCGTGCTGGCTGTGCGATGCTGTCCCCTGTCCAGTTGGATTAGCAACGGTTCTCTGTGTCCCTCACACCCAGGTGACTCTGCGTATCCGAATGGGGCATGGCTGCTCAGTCCATTGAGGAATCCTCGCACCCCAGCAGACGATCGCTACAATGAGGCACATGGGAGGACCAGACGTGTGGTCGAGCGTACCTTTGGCCTCCTCAAGTCCAGGTTCAGGTGCCTGGACCGCACCGGGGTGCGCTGGCGTACTCCCCACAGAAGGTGTGCCGGATAGTGGTGGCGTGCTGCATGCTGCACAATCTGGCCATTCGGAAGCAGATCCCCCTCATCGTGGATGACGGAGATCAACCAGGGCCCCAGTCCGCAGACCAGGACAGCTCGAGTGAGGAGGACAGCGGAGAGGAGGAAGCTGGTAATGTGCGGCAGCAGCTCATCGCCCGCTACTTCACTTGACGGTGAGTGTCCATGTACGACGGCTGATGTGGC
The DNA here is from genome assembly GCA_963921515.1 of Calotriton arnoldi. Lineage (NCBI taxonomy): Eukaryota > Metazoa > Chordata > Amphibia > Caudata > Salamandridae > Calotriton > Calotriton arnoldi. Next base: position 810,255 of record CAWUFW010006271.1, read on the forward strand.
TGTGTCTGTGCAGGTGTGTGTGTGCTGTGTCAGGGTGGCCGTTTGTTCACTGCGTGCTGTATGTCAATGCTCCATGGCCAGGGTTGTATGCCACTGTTGGTGGCTGTGGCATTGTGCCCTATTGCTCTGTGCGATGTGTGTACATTGCTTGTAGTTGTTGACATGTACTGTGTGATGGGTGTGTGACACACTCATTGAATGTGCTCCTGTTCTGTCTCCCACCCCTAGTTCCCTACAGGCCCTCCGGATTCAATTGCCATGCCACGCATCAGGTGCCTTTCCGCCCAAGGTGGCCGTTGTATTCCGTACAAATAAAACACAGGGCACAAACAGCAGTTAGTGAAAAAGGTGCATTTATTACAAACTGTGACATGTGATTGTGTGTAAGGTGATGACAAAAGTGGTGCGTGCAGTGACAATGAGCTGTCGGTCATGGCTGCGTGATGATCAGGGTGTACCCACTGGTTCTATGTCCATAGTCCAACACACACATGCCATCCAGATGGCTGTGTGGAGTGGGATCATAGTCCAAGTCAATGCAGTGGCTGGTCAAGGAAGGCTGGCGGAAGGCTGGCTGGCTGCCTCACTTGTGCTTGGAGCGTGCGAAGTCCTCCCGGGAGATCTGTTTCCACTTCGGACGGCCCCTTCCACGTTTGCGAGGGGGGGTGCCTGCTTGCGACATGCTGGTGGTTGAGGTGTGCTCACTGGCAGTGGACGCAGGGGAACTGGACACTGCTGCTCCACCCTGCGCCCCGGCAGGTGGTGGCGGAGGGGAGCTGCTGTCCCTGGCTGTGACCTCACCGCCACCACCAGCTGGCCCATGAGGTCCACGATTTGGCCCATACGGGCGTCCATGGACCTCAGCACCCCCAGCACCTCACGCGTGTCTGAAGCAGACCGGACCCATTGTCCTTGGGCCTCTTCATAGGCCCCAAGGACTCTGGCCATTTGAGGCAGGGCATGGCTCCCAGGGGAGGCTGGCGTTTCCCTGACCCTGCTCCTCCTACCAGTCCTGCTGCCACCGGCCTGCCCACTAGCCACATTGCTCACCACGGTCCTCGCTGTGGCTCCCAGGGTGGATCCAGTCGGCCGGGCCACCACCTGCGCTGGGGCTGGTGCCAGCGAAGACGTGGCGGTGGTGGCGGCGGTGGTGGTCGGTGCGGCGATGGTGGCGGTTGCGGCAGTGGTAGTGGCCACAATGACCGTGGGTGTGGCCGCAACGACAGTGGCAGCAGGGGGCTGGGAATGTTCAGCAGCCCTGGATGATGGGTTGGTGGGTAGGAGGGGTCCTGGGGAGCGGCTGGGCCCTGCCACACCAGATGGGCCTGCTTGGTGGTCCGTGTCCGAAGAGGAGGACAGATCCTCCAGATCCGTGTGTCCTCATTGGGGGCTTGTAGGCTGGCTGTGCTGGCTGCTGGCTCCATCCCCAGCATCCAGCAGTTCGTCACCTGTGGAGAGAATGAGATTTGTTATTGTGTTGCACCTGGCGAAGTATGTATTTGTCGTCTGACATTGACAGTTCGTGCAATCTCGTACATGGGTTTCCCGGAGGCGTGTGTGTGGCTGTAGCATCTGTAGTTGTGTGTGCTTGGCAATGGGACTGTGTGCTGTGCACATGTGGCATGGGACGGATTGGCCATGCCGATGGGTGTGTTGCTGTGCCCCTACTTATTGTGACTCTGGTGTATGCGGGCTCCTGGCCCATCCTGGGTCTGGTTTGTACTTTGCTTTTGGTGTTCAGATGGGACGCTTAGGAACGCATATGGCAACATGGGGGCCATGCCCCAGATTCGCATTTGGGAGGGAATATGCTTTTGGGGTTCAAATGGAACGCTTAGGAACGCATATGGCAACATGGGGGCCATGCCCCAGATTCGCATTTGGGAGGGAATATGCTTTTGGGGTTCAAATGGAACGCTTAGGAACGCATATGGCAACATGGGGGCCATGCCCCAGATTCGCATTTGGGAGGGAATATGCTTTTGGGGTTCAAATGGAACGCTTAGGAACGCATATGGCAACATGGGGGCCATGCCCCAGATTCGCATTTGGGAGGGGATATGCTTTTGGGGTTCAAATGGAACGCTTAGGAACGCATATGGCAACATGGGGGCCATGCCCCAGATTCGCATTTGGGAGGGAATATGCTTTTGGGGTTCAAATGGAACGCTTAGGAACGCATATGGCAACATGGGGGCCATGCCCCAGATTCGCATTTGGGAGGGAATATGCTTTTGGGGTTCAAATGGAACGCTTAGGAACGCATATGGCAACATGGGGGCCATGCCCCAGATTCGCATTTGGGAGGGGATATGCTTTTGGGGTTCAAATGGAACGCTTAGGAACGCATATGGCAACATGGGGGCCATGCCCCAGATTTGCATTTGGGAGGAATATGCTTTTGGGGTTCAAATGGAACGCTTAGGAACGCATATGGCAACATGGGGGCCATGCCCCAGATTCGCATTTGGGAGGGAATATGCTTTTGGGGTTCAAATGGAACGCTTAGGAACGCATATGGCAACATGGGGGCCATGCCCCAGATTCGCATTTGGGAGGGGATATGCTTTTGGGGTTCAAATGGAACGCTTAGGAACGCATATGGCAACATGGGGGCCATGCCCCAGATTCGCATTTGGGAGGGAATATGCTTTTGGAGTACATGCTGTGAGCCATGGGTGCCGAACGTGACATGTGTTGTGGCAGCATGACAGTGCATGGTTTGAGGTGTGTGCATGCTTGACATGGCCTGCATATTTGCTGTCTGTTGTGATTACTGGACATGGCATTGGACGCATCGTTATGAGTGAGTGATAGTTGTGTGCCAGCCAACGTATTGCAGTTGTCCCATCTCCTTGGTGTGCGTGCTGCCCTGTGCCATGTGCATCACTGCAGTGCTCGGGGGCGGTGTGGCCCATGTTGTGTGTTGTTGCTCACAGTGTGTCGTGCGCTTCATTGACTTCTGGCACATGGTTGGTCATGGGCATGTGTCTTAGCGTGACTGCTGTATGTGTGGCAGCTGTGCGGATGACATGCCTTTCATGAGACTGGGGCTGACGGATGGGATGGATGGTATGTTGTATGTGCATGGTGTGTCTGTGAGTTTGATGGGTTCAGTGGTGTTCGTGTGCATTTATGTTGTTCCGCTCTGTTGCGTCTAGTGTTGTTTGTCTTACATAGGCGTAGTTGTGGGGTGTGTGGTTGACAGGCAGTAGGGGCTACATGGACAGGACTTCAATGGTGTTTCGGTTGTGTGTGATGAGTTGCACAGTGGCTGCCGTGTGGGACTATATTCAGTGTGGCTTGTGCATGCAGACGTGGCTCCTTGGGTGTTGCTATGTCTGTGATGGGTCATGTGGGGTGTGAGTCTGTTGTTCATGTCCGTGTGCACATTGTTCACTTGTTCGTGACGGTGGGCGGTGCTGCGTGTTCGTCTGCTACGTGACATGTCCCATGTGTTGGTCGTGTTATGGTCCTCATGCCTCCAGTAATCCAGCCCTGTCCAGTTTCCCACCTGCAAGTTGTTCGTGCGTGCACTGTACTGGATGCCACATGGCTCTAAGCGGGGGGTGCTCCATGTTGCAGGTCTGTGGGGGTGGGGGGTGTTGTGGGTCGTGGGGTGGCTGGACACCCACTGACACCGATTGCTGTGGACCGTGATGTCTGCCTTTCGGCTGTCGTTGTGCACTGCGGTGGCTGACACGTGGCTGTGGGGTGTGGGGGATGCTCCTCCTTGCTGTGCTGTGGGACTGGGGCCTGGTGTGTGTTGTACTTGGGCTGTCCACCGTCCCACCCACTGCACTTTGTGTTCCTGCCACTTACCTGTTACTTGTCGGTTAGTGCAGCTGTGGCGGACACATGGGTGTGGTGGGTGCTCGTTGTGGCGCTTCTGGCATATTTGGGGACCTGTTGGTGGTTACGTGGCTGGTTTAGTGTACACATGTCCCCACGCATCTTACAGTTGTTCGGTTTGGGCTGTGTGTGGTAGTGTCTGTTGCATGTGTGTGTGATGTGTTGTGTATTGTGTGCTGGACATGGGGGTGTTTGTCCCTGGGAGCTGTGGCATGGTAGTTGCGCATGTGAGTACATAGCGGTGTACTGGTATACATTAGTTTGTACTTACCAGCCTCCACTCCCCCTGCTAATCCGGCGAGGATCTCCGGATGTATTACGACTCGCACCTTCTCCTCCCACGCTTTGAAGGTCTTAAAGAGCGCGGGATTCCCTCCGCCAGTGACGGCAGCCAGCTCTCTGTTTTTGCCCTCCTTCTTCTTGACCAGGCTCTTTACGTCATTCCAACGTTTGTTAATTTCGACTCTGTTCCTGGGCAGGGTCCCGACTGCATTGACCTGGTCTACGATCCGGTTCCACATTCTGTTTCTGGTGGCTAGTGGTGTGTGCTGGACCATGTTCCCATAGATTTGTGGGTACACCTTGATGATCTCGTCGACCATGACCGTCAGCTCCATGGGCGTGAACTTGGGCATTCTTTGTGGTGCCATGGTGTTTGTGGTGCTGGTGCGGTGTGTGTTGTGTAATGTGCAGGGGGTTTGTGGTGCCGGTGTTTGGTGGTGGTGGTGGTGGTGGTGGTGGTGGTGTTTGGTGGTGGTGGTGGTGGTGGTGGTGGTGGTAGTGATGTGTGCGTTTCTGTGGTGTGCTGCTGTCCTTGCTGTGTCACTGTGTCCTCTCCTCTCTTCTCTGGTTTGCAATGTAGCAAGGGGTTGTGGTCTGTGGGAGTGCTGCTTTTGTACTCACCTATGTGGGTGTGTCCTCATGGTCTGTTGTTTTCAGGTGTGTTGTGTCTGGGGTTCTGGCCTTTGTATTTTTTGTTTGTCCGGGGGGTGTTTTCGGGATGTGTACTGTGCTTGTGTATTTGTGCGTGCCTTGCTGTGTGGACTTGTTGGCCATGTTGTGTGCTATTGGTTTTGTGTGCGGATGGTTTCTGTGCAGGTACGTTGGCGCCATGGCTTCTGCCGTGTCGATTCTCATCGGCGTTGTTTGCGCTGGCGGGCGGTATATTTGTGGTTTTTCCGCGCTCATGTCGGTGCGATCGTAATGTCACGTGCGGTGTGTCGGCCGTGAGGGCGGGCGGTTTTGTGTTGTCGTGCGTGTTTCCGTCCGTGGCGGGCGGTTTGACTCCGACTCGGACGTTGGCGGGCGGTATTTTGTGTGCTTTTCCGCCGATGGCGGTTTTCGGTTTGTGAAATCGTAATGGCGTGGTCGGTGTTCAGGCGGTGTGTGCGGGCGGATTTTTGCCGCTTCCATGCCTGGCGGATTTATTTACGCCGGGTATCGTAATGGGCCCCATAGTTTGTTAAAATATCGAATTTTTTAAATGTATTAAAAGTAATGTAAAATTAATAAAATAATAAATATAATTAACTGAAACATACTTAAAAATACTTAAATAACCTTAAAATTAATAAATAATTAATGTAAGTTATAAAAAAATAAACATACATTTTTATTTTTTAATACATATCTATATTAACCTAATATTAATAAAAAATATTCAATATTTTTAGCGTAGGATAGCGGGAGGGTAAAAATTACTATTTCCACTCCAGTGAGTGCAACAGTAGGGAAAGCGTTGGATAGCGTAGGGGTAAAAATAACTATTCCCACTCTAGAGAGTGCAACAGTAAGGAAAGCGTTGGATAGCGGAGGGGTAAACATTACTATTCCCACTCCAGTGAGTGCAACAGTAGGGAAAGCGTTGGATAGCGTAGGGGTAAAAATTACTTTTCCCACTCCAGAGAGTGCAACAGTAGGGAAAGCGTTGGATAGCGGGAGGGTAAAAATTACTATTCCCACTCCAGTGAGTGCAACAGTAGGGAAAGCGTTGGATAGCGGGATGGTAAAAATTACTATTCCCACTCCAGTGAGTGCAACAGTAGGGAAAGCGTTGGATAGCGGGAGGGTAAAAATTACTATTCCCACTCCAGTAAGTGCAACAGTAGGGAAAGCATTGGATAGCGTAGGGGTAAAAATTACTATTCCCACTCCAGAGAGTGCAACAGTAGGGAAAGCGTTGGATAGCGTAGGGGTAAAAATTACTATTCCGACTCCAGTGAGTGCAACAGTAGGGAAAGCGTTGGATAGCGTAGGGGTAAAAATTACTATTCCCACTCCAGAGAGTGCAACAGTAAGGAAAGCGTTGGATAGCGTAGGGGTAAAAATTACTATTCCCACTCCAGTGACTGCAACAGTAGGGAAAGCGTTGGATAGCGTAGGGGTAAAAATTACTATTCCCACTCCAGTGAGTGCAACAGTAGGGAAAGTAATGATTTAATATTTAAATAAAAATAAATTAATTATCAATACCAATAAAAAATTAATTAAAATTAATTACCAATTACAAAATATTTAATAATTACTTAATTATAAATACCAATAAATATTATTTATAAAAAATTAATTACTTATTAATAATTAATCAACAACCAATTAATTTTCAATACCAAAAATGTAATAAGTAATAAAAAATTACCAATTAATAATTAATTAACAATAAATTAATCAATACACAAAAAGAATTTCAATAATTACTTAATTACAATTAAATTACTTCCCACCCTATTCCCCTATAAACCCACAACCCGCTCCGAATAATAAATTAATACAATTAACATAATTTTCAATTAATCAATTAATAAAAATTAATTACCAATTAATAAAAATTAATTACCAATTAATAATTAATTAACAATAAATTAATTATCAATACCAATAAATAAAAATAAATATTTTCTTAATTACAATTATATTACTTCCCACCCTATTCCCCTATAAACCCACAACCCGCTCCGAATAATAAATTAATACAATTAACATAATTATCAATTAATCAATTAATAAAAATTAATTACCAATTAATAAAAATTAATTAACAATAAATTAATTATCAATACCAATAAATAAAAATAAATATTTTCTTAATTACAATTAAATTACATCCCACCCTATTCCCCTATAAACCCACAACCCGCTCCGAATAATAAATTAATACAATTAACATAATTATCAATTAATCAATTAATAAAAATTAATTACCAATTAATAAAAATTAATTACCAATTAATAATTAATTAACAATACATTAATTATCAATACCAATAAATAAAAATAAATATTTTCTTAATTACAATTAAATTACTTCCCACCCTATTCCCCTATAAACCCACAACCCGCTACAGAACTAAAACGCAAAATTAAATTAAAAATAATTAATAATTCCTAAAAATTTATATTTAATTTACTATAATTAAATTACTTCCCACCCTATTCCCCTATAAACCCACAACCCGCTACAGAATTAAATTACGCAAAAATAATTTTACATAAATTTCGTAACTTTAAAAAATATTAAACATACATTACAAAAATAATATAAATTTTTAACTCATATACTAACATACTAAACACTTACAAAAATTCGATATTATTAAAAATTCGATATTTTTTAATGCCTATATTATGTACTTCTATATTTTGAAAATCGATATTACTTACCTTTATTTCGATATTATTAACCACTATATTATGTCCATTCGATATTCTGTCCATTCTATTTTTTTTTTTCGATATTATGTCTGTTTACCGCACAGCACACATGGAAACAGCAAAAACGAGGAGAAATTAAACATTTCTCCTTGTTTTGCCAGGGTAAGACCAGGTTATCCCTGGTCTTAAATTTGGGCCTGCCCCATATTTACGCCACACATGTAAATATGGGGCAGCGTCAAAATCAATGGGTGTTGCGGTGGAATGCCCACAGCAACACCCATTGCCCTCCCCTTTCATGCTTAGTATAGCATGAAAGGATGCCTTATTTACAAGGCAGCATTAAGCCACGTTAGGTGGCTTAACACTGCCTAGTAAATAAGGAGAAGCCTGTATCTCCACTACGTCTTTAAAAGTGATGCTGTGGTGGCGATAGGGGCTTGTAAATATGCCCCTTAGTGTCCCAGTAATACTCCCAGAGTTATTGATCCCTGGAGTAGCAGCGTTACCAGGGGATTCAAGTAGGACCCTGTAGGTTCCCTCAGATATTAAGAATTTTAGGGGGTAGTGGTAATTCCGTGTCTGAATCACCTTGCAATTCATCCTTTCTACTCAGATTTTCACCTAGCTTTTTAAGATACTTTCAATGGCGAAGTCTAAGCTATGTTCCAGCAGATTTTATACTTGTGATGTGTCCAGTAGCTGCTGTTAGCACCTCATCGTAATTAAGAAGCCACTAATGGGGGGCGTGGCTTGACGCCCACGGAAGATGGCGGAGCTCCCGTGAGCTCCGGCTGACCTGCACTGATAATGTCCATGTTATGCGAGCTCCGTGACCTATTCGCTGTGTGAGACACAGCTTTCTTCTTTTGAAATACTCGGCATCAACTTGGATATGCGGGCTGCACGCAAACATCGTTCCTGAGAGGTATTTTCGCTACCCCAATATCACCACAGGCGCGGCCGCCATTTCAAGACTGCGCGCTGAAGTTTCCGGTCTCCTCAGGCTGCTACGTGCGGTATGCGTTTCCTTGCATAATGCCGCTTTCAATTGCACCCGAACCGTTACTGTTTAACAACGGAGGCAACCTGCAACTCATTTTTTTTTTTTTTTTTACTTTGCACATGTTAGACTGTCGACGATAATACAACAGGTCCTTGTACTCTGTTATACATGATAATTATTGCCAAGCACGCAGTACATCTACATTCTGTGAGACAAACGGATATAATAATTCAGTCTATTTTACTCTCACGCTTACTGGCTTACAATTTGCAGAACCCCATGTTATTTTTGAATGGGAGTTTTTATTGAATGTTCACCTAAAGACTGAATTATGCCTGACCCAGCGAACCTGTTGTAAAAGTGGTACCATTTGCTTTCATTGACCGTCCCTCTCTCCTCAACAAATGGTCATTCATGTGTGCAGGCAGCTGTACAGGTGGTTTAAATTGACATTTTTCTTTTTTCTCATGCAACGTCATTTTGGTTATCATAAATCACTGCTCGGCTGTGATAATGTGTACCTTTCGCACATTTATGCTTTGAGCCTCATCTAACATGTCATTTCCTATCTTTTTTTCTTTTTTTTTATGATTGGGCTCTAAACCTACTGAATATATTATTGCTGATGCTATGCCTTCATCTATTTTTAAATCGACCGTAGATTTCCTCTTACGAACACGGTCGCAACGCTGACAATCTTTGAGTTGCTGTGGCTGCACAAATGGTGTCTCTTGCTGTATGCTGAAATACTTGTATCACTCTTGTTCTCAAGTATAATCATCCCTCATCCCAGGCCAATTGCCCTCACTTATACTGGTATTTTGTGCCACCATCATTTTTCTTGAAATTTCCCTGTTTAATTTATGGGGAGACTGCGGAGACTTTCCTCATCTACTTCATCTTCTTCTAATAAACTTATTAAAAACTCTACCATTTTCACAAAATTTGCCATGATGGAGTCTATTTCTGCTTCTTCGCAAAAGCCTGGTGCGTCCTCACAGTCGCAGTCAATGGTACGTACACTGGCAAATTCACTCAAAGCTAACTCCAAAAGGCTCAAAAAAGACCCTCCATCTCCTGAAAAATCACCACCACCTGCTTCTCTGGATTTACTCTTGGAAGAAATATGGGCCCTAAGGCCCTTTATGGAAGAGACTAATTCAAAGCTGCAATTTTTGATGGACAGATGGTCCCAACTTGATGAGAGACTCATTGCGGTGGAGCAAAGTGTCTCTTCTTATACCGTGACTGAATCTAAAGTACATGCGCTTCAATCGCAAGTATCTCTTTTGCAGAAACAGGTTGAAGATTTAGAAAATAGAAATCGAAGAAACAATCTACGCATTTATGGCTTGCCAGAGAACACAGAAGTTGCAGACCCTCTCTCCTTCTTTAAATCTTTTCTACCTAAAGTGTTGGGTCTGCCTGTGGAAACGGCTCTCAACATACAACGTGCACACAGGTTGGGTCGTCAACGTGCTAACACTTCTGCTTCTAGTCGTCCAAGAGGAGTCATTTTGTACTTTCTGGAATATACAGACCTCCTTAAAGTCATATCAGCTTCTAAAATATCCCCACGTATCTCATGGATGGGTCACACGTTGTTCTTCTCACAAGACTATGCTAAGGGTACTGCAGATCGTCGTAGAGATTTTCTAAAGATGAGACCAGAGCTTCGTGACCTCGGTGCTAAATATGGCCTTTTCCACCCTTGTCTTTTCAAGGTCATGTACAAGAATAAAACAACTACATATGAAGATCCTCTCAAACTAAAGAGTTTTCTTAACTTCTGCAAAACTGATACTATGGATACATCTGGTGCCTCCACTTCTCATTGTTGATTAATTATAATATTTTGTTCAAAAATGTTATCCACTCTATTTCTTGCAATGTTGCATAATGTATCTCTTTTCTTCTCTAGATTGTTTCATTTATTTTTTGCTCTTATTGTCCTGTTTTTCATTATGTAGTTTTGGTTGTTAATTTTTACAATTTAATAGTATTTTTCTTCTTATAGATATTCCCGGTGTCTGCTCACCCTGTTGTCTCGCACCTTGTATCATCCAGTTATACCTGTGCCTCCCTCCGTGAGATCCGGTTGTGTCATCCTTCCATGTGGTTTCACCCTCCCCCTATCCCATTTTTGGATTTTTGTAGGTATGTGTTTTTCCCGTTTTGTTTTTCTCTTTCGCATTCCACTTTCTTCTCTCTTCTTTTTTTCTAACTCTGTTTCTACACTCTTGTTTCTGATACTTACCTCCATTTTTCCAGCTTATCCTAGTTCTGATTTCATTCACATTGTTTTCTCTAAAGTCAATTACTTAATTACTTATATGATTCTTTCTTCGAATGTTATTATACCCTGTTTCACTAATATGCATTTATGGTTACTTTTTGACATGGTTACTGTTTTATCTGGTCTTATCTTGTTTATTCTCTTAATGATTTTTAGATGACATTAAATATTGTTACGTGGAATGTCAGGGGCTTACATTCCCCGATTAAAAGGCAACGTGTATTATCCCATCTATCCAAACTGAATGCCGATATAGCCATGATTCAGGAAACTCACCTCACTGAATCTGAATCCCTGAAGTTAAAAAGAGATTGGGTTGGAGAGGTTTTCTTTTCTCTAGGCGACGGCAAGCGTAATGGCGTTGCTACCCTCTGTCACAAGTCTCTTCATGCTAAACTCGTTTCTCAGGAGACTGATGACATAGGTCGCTGGTTACTTACAGACCTACTGATTGGGAAGACTCCCCTTCCCTTATTTAATATATATACTCCGACTACAGGCGACTGCCCATTTTGGTCCCACCTTGCAGGGAAATTAATGCAACTCGCTCATGATAATTGAATCTTAGCTGGTGATTGCAACCAAATTGTTGATCCCTTTATTGACCGTAATTCCACTTCCTCTTTATACCCTCCAAACCTCACAAACCTTTTACATTCCTTTCAGCACAGACACTTAGTTGATGCCTGGAGATTGTGCAATCCCTCTTTGAGGGAATATACTTTCTTCTCTCCAGTGCACCATACACAATCACGCATTGATTACATTTTCATGTCTCATGTCCTTTCTCAGTCTCTAGTTTCTTCTGACATTGGTTCCATCCTAATCTCTGATCATGCCGCAGTCTCTGTTTCCTTAGACATTCTTCATAAGCCCTCTGCCCCTAGACGCTGGCGCTTTAATAATTCATTACTACTCGATCCTATCTTTACTTCTTCCTTTACTTCTTTTTTTAATGAATATTTCTCTTTTAACGAATCGGACACCCTTCCCTTTTCTGTTATTTGGGACGCTTTCAAGGCGGCAGCACGAGCCTTTATTATTAACTATGTCTCCAAGAAACGCCATATGGCTCGGAAATACGCCACAGATCTTTTTGCTAAAATAAAATCCCTCGAACATGCTTACTACGTATCTAAATCAAAGGACTGTTTAGACACCCTAATAGCTGCCAAACTTATATTTAATAAAGTGTCTACTGATAAAGCCTCCTTGTATTTACTTAAGTCCAGTGCGAAATTCTATGGCGGTGACAACAAATCAGGCAAACTATTGGCAAATTACCTCAAAGTAAAAAAAAACAAATGCAATATCGACTCAATACTGGATGCTCAGCAGACACCCAAATTCAAAGATTCAGAAATCTTACAAGAATTTCATACGTTTTACAATTCTCTGTATACTCCTGAAACTTGTCCTACAGATAATTCCATCACAGACTACCTCTCCTCCATTACTAATCCCCCGAATCGTAATTTAGACTTTCAATCATTGGAATCGGATGTTACAATGAAGGAGCTACACCATGCTTTGCGCACTCTTAAGAAGGACAAAGCCCCAGGTCCTGATGGATTCACTGTCGAGTTTTTTTCTCATTTTTCCCAATTTCTCCTTCCTAAATTACACAAACTCTTGACCTTCTTCTTACAAACCAGTACTGCTTCAGGTTCCTTTTTAGAAGCTCTCATTTGTCTAATCCCTAAAGAAAACAAGGACCCCCATTTCTGCAAAAATTATAGACCAATCTCATTGGTTAACATTGATTACAAAATGTTCTCAAAATCCCTGGCCCTGCGTTTGGAATCTCTTCTTCCGGATCTTTTAGGTAGAGAACAATCAGGCTTTGTGAAAGGTCGTTTTCTTACTGATAATACTCGCTTGTTCTTCGATATCCTCTAAAAATCTTCTCACTCATCTGATTCTTTAGCGGCTATAGCGTTAGATGCAGAAAAAGCATTTGACAGAGTCTACTGGCCCTTCATTTTTTCATCTCTCAAATGGTTTGGCTTTGGTCCTAAAATTAATTCTTTGATATCTCTCTTATACTCAAATCCTAAAGCTGCTATTTTTGTCAATGGCCTCACTTCTTCTTATTTTAACTTAGGCAGGGGTGTCCGTCAAGGTTGTCCTCTATCCCCCTTTTTGTTTAATTTAGCTTTAGAACCATTTTTGTGTAAACTCCGTCAGAATACTGACTTTCAAGGTTTCAACTATGGTGATTCACACATTAAATTGGCAGCATATGCTGACGACATATTATTATTCATGTCCAACCCTACCTCTTCTCTACCTGCTTTTCCATCTGAAACTCAATTCTATTCTTCTGTATCTGGCTATAAATTAAAGAATGACAAATGCAAAGTCTTACCCCTAACAAAGTTCACCTTTAAAGAGGACTTTAAAACTACCAACTTCACTTGGAACACTAACCATATAAAATACTTAGGAATATATTTCTCTTCTTCTATTCACTTGTCAGTGTCTATTAATTTGGACAAATGCTGTTCAAAAATTTCCTCTCTTATTGATAGATGGCATCCCTTGTACCTATCTTGGTGGGGGAGACTAGATACCATTAAGATGATGTTATCCCCAATTGTCTTATTTACTATCTCTAACATTCCATTTAATATACCCCAAAAGTACTTCAAAAAGATCCTTTCTTTGTTGTCTTCCTTTCTTTGGAGTAAGAAAAAAGCTCGAATGTCACTAGCAAAGCTTAGCCGCCCTAAAACAGAAGGTGGGGTTAACTTTCCCGAATTTCCTGCTTATCATAAAGCTTTCAACCTTAGTCAGTCATCTCATTGGCTCACCTCCCCCTCTTCGGATTCCCCTCTCTGGGTAACACTTGAACAGTCATTTATTGCTCCTTTCTCCTTTTCAGAATACCTCTCTTTCACCCAGAAGTCTCAAAGGTTATCTAAACCTATTGTCAAGCTTACACACAAATTATTAGACACACTTTTATTAGATAGTTCCCCTGATATCAATTCACTTCTTAAATCCTCGGTTTGGCACAACCATCGCATAATGATCAAAAACAAACCCATCTATTGGAAGTCATAGAGACAAAAGGGCCTCACTTGGGTTCATCAACTATTTCAAAATGATAAACTTATACCTTTTTCCCAAGCTAAACTTATATTTAATTTCCCTCCTTCTTTTTCCAATAAATATCTTTTGCTGCAGCATGCTTTAAGTATAGCAGTTCAGAAAATTGTCCCACCCTTAAGTCAACCGATGGCTTCCTCCTTGAACGCTCATACTTTTTTGAGTTCTGGACCCAAAGCCTCAGCAATTTATAAATTCCTGCGCAACCCAATCCTTACTAGAGATAAAACCAAACTAGAATTAGATTGGGAACGGGATCTTCAGGTTGACTGGTCCGTTCAAGTTTGGAATCACATTTGGCTTAAAATAAAGAAAACATCCAGAGCAGCTAATACCACGCAGACACTCTTTTTCATATACAACAGATTGCTCCTTTCCCCTTCACTTCTGCATAAGATCAATGCTGAACTCCCGGACACCTGTTGGTCATGCTCATCCACTAATGCTGATTTAAAACACTTACTTTTTTTCTGTCCTTTTGTTCAGGACTTCTGGAAGAATGTCTGGAAACAAATTACCCAAATTTTTCATCAGATAGTTCCCTTTTCATTTGTTAATATTTTTTTGGGCTCTCTCTCTGAAGACTGGTTGAGCTGTTCTTTGCCTTTGCAGGTTTTAGACTTACTTCTGGGAGTAGCATTTCAACAGATTACCAAGCACTGGAAAATTTATCTGGCCTATCCTTTCAGGCTTGGTGGTATGCCGTGTGTTATAATCACAGGTTGGATACTGTTTATGTATTCCCAATCTCCTTAGCTCCCAAACGTTTGTTTTTATGGTCCCCAGTTACAAGTTTTATAGAACGTCATGCTAAACTCTCCTCTATACGCAAAGTCTCGAATCAAGAGGTGTTGAAACCCCCTTAACATTCTCATTTGTTCTTCTCTATAATACTGTTTATATTATTACTTCCATCGTATTTTGTGCACTTTTTAGTACTTGACCAGACTTATTTTATAGTTGTATTTATCTATCTATATCGTTATATGACATTTTAGCTTTGTATTTTTAGGATTTTCAGGAATGTAATTTTTATGTATTTTTACTGTATTTTCTTCCTCCTTTACCCTTCCCCTTTTCTTTTTTTTTTCTCAATAAACTTTACGTTTTTCAAACTTAAAAAAAAAAAAAAAAGCCACTAATAATAAGGGCCACACTTTACGATGATGCCAAGACCTGACCTGTGTTGCATAGATATAGCAAAAAGAAATCCCATAAAAAAATTCCAGTTACTGTTTGTATTTCTTTAATATTAGTCTGTTAAAGATATCTGAACAAAAAGAAATCATTTTTCAGGTTACTGAATTCCATATAATTTGCTTTTGGAGGGGTAATACATGAATTAATTAATGTGAATGCTATGTATGCTATGTATGCGGAAGACAGAAACATTTTTGAAAGAAATCAAATAAAAATATTTAATTAATCAATAGATAAAAATTAAGGAAGAGAGAGATAGACACATAGGTCAAGTGCATAGTCAGTGTCACCATAAAAACCATAACTCACTAACCAACTTCAGCGCTTATGACAGCACACATTTTTTACCAATAAATAGCAATACCTAAAAGCAAAATAAAACTAAACAGCAACACAGAAACAAACCAATTACTTACATTACATTCATAGTCATCTTTGTCAAAGTGGTAATGGAAATGTGATATGTAATTTCCTCTATAAGATGATTCACAACATTTGTAATTGCATCTGTTTCATTAAGGGTGAGGTCATGAGCGTTTCATTTGAGGAGAAAGTTATGGTTTCGATGGCTGTTGTGTAAATTATAGATTCTGATCCTAACCATTACTTTTCAATTCCATTGGATTTGGTTTTACTCTGTAACCATAAGCTCTAATCCAAAAAAGACACATAGGGGCATATTCACAAGGCGATATCGCCGCGTTAGCGGCACTTTTCTGCCGCTAAAGCAGCAATATTTTTATCGCCCCATTCACAAGCTGTCGCTAACAGCCGTTAGTGACAGCTTTCTGGCGATAGCGGGCGCTTACAACATCGCCAACGATGTCAGCGACAACTATCGCTAATCATATGCAATGTAGGCGTTCCCGTGCCAAAACGCACGCTAAGCCCACTTCGCGATATTCTCAACGATCGCCCGGACCAGCGATGCGATAAAAAAACAGGCGCTAAGGCCCGTTAGGTGCAGGAACTTAAGACCAGACAAAAGGATGTCTTAAAAATGGGGAAAAATAGCAGTATATAAGGGAGACTAGCCCAGAGCTACATCTGATGATCCACTGATGCCATGGAGGTACTAATCATGCAGTTTGGAGCACCAAGAAGGCCACAACAACCACCGCCAATGCCACCTCCCCCTGGACCACCATCGAGGCTGCGCCGAATAAGACAGCGGGTCTGTCGCCGACGCACCATTCTCACAGACCTAACGCCAGAAGATGTCATTGCCCACTACAGGCTCAAAAGGACATCCATACTCCGCATCCTGACACAGATAGCCCACAGGCTGACGGCACCAACACAGCGGATAAGCAACATCCCTCCACAAACAAAGCTGCTGGCTGTGCTGCACATGTTGGCCTCAGGTACATTCCAACCAACAACTGCCAGAGTCGGAGGAGTCTCACAGCCAGCCCTATCAAAGTTCCTCACAACAGTTTTGGATGGCATAATCAGCCTGATACCCCAGCACCTTCACTTCCCCAACACTGCACAGGAACAGCTGGAGACCAAGCAAGGGTTCTACGCCACAGCTGGCTTCCTGCATGTGTTGGGGGCAATTGACTGCACACATGTCCTACTTGTTCCCCCTGCGGACACTGCCCACATATACCGCAACAGAAAGCACACACATTCCATCAATGTGCAGGCAATAGTGGACCACCGGGGCCTGTTCACCAATGTCGTAGCCAAGTTCCCAGGCAGTGTGCATGATTCCTACATCTTCCGCCAGTCCATCATTAACCAGCGCTTTCAGGATGGCACATATGGAAATGCACTGCTTGTTGGTAAGTACTAACTGAACACACCACACACCTCAACTCCACAATCATAGAAAACACAACTGTGAGAATGCACACACTCCAAACTCACATAGAACATGACAATCAACATGCCCACCTACCAGACACAACAACACAAGTTACTGTGGTAACTGGGCCAGCCATATAGACAAACCATCCCCAAAGGCATAGCCCCTCTGCCACACAAATGCAAATGTGGTGAGAGGTGGGAACCAAGTATGTGCGATGGAGGTACTCGACCTACGAAGAAAGAATGTACACAAGGCCGAGTGTTGCGGTGGTGTGCTGGACAGTGTTGAGTGTGCAGAGCACGGACATGTCCATGTGGGCATATAGTGCGTTTCCATTGGCCAGCCTGATGGCAATGACAGGGATGGTGACTGTCCTACCTGACGGGGGTGGGAACCATGTGAAGGTAGCATGGAGGATGCAGAGGCTGTCGAAGCAGCTGCAGGCCACTGTGTAGACCTGTTTGTACATGGAGAGGGAGGAGTCGCGTACGATGCCTAGGTACCTAGAGTTGTGGTGGGGAGGGCTGCTGAAGGCGCTGGCCCACCAGGTGTTGCCACATGCTGATGGGGTGGTCATAAGGATGAGGACTA
The DNA here is from genome assembly GCA_963921515.1 of Calotriton arnoldi. NCBI lineage: Eukaryota > Metazoa > Chordata > Amphibia > Caudata > Salamandridae > Calotriton > Calotriton arnoldi. The sequence continues at coordinate 827,775 of CAWUFW010006271.1, forward strand.
ATGTCTCCGCTATGTAGAGCACACCCCAGCTGTTGAACATCCATGTTGCAACTTGCTGCAATCCTCCCTGGAACCCCAGTCTGGTGTGTGTGGGCGCCTTGTTGAGGGAGAGTATGAGCTAGGTGTCCTTGTAGGTGGTGATGTCCAATGGTTCCCTTCATGTAGCTCCAGTTCTACTCAAGGTGTCTGAAGATGCATCTGTCATCTTTGATGTTGTTGGTGACCGAGGTGGTATTCATAGCACGCAGTATGTTGGAGTTGCATATTGGTGCAAGTGTGTATGAGCAGTTGGAGATACATGTGTTGAAATTCCGGACAGTGCTGTTGGCGTTGCCTGCAGTGGTGTGGCTGTTGCTGTTGATGGTGGAGTGTACCAGATCCTTGGTGACTCTGCTCCAGTAACTCTGTGTGGCGCCGGCTGTGGGTTTGGGTGCGTTGGGGTTTCACAATGAGGAAGTGTATGCTGTGCTGGTCACACCATGGGTGTTGAGTGTTGTTGATGAAGTGGACGCAGTTTCCACATGTGATGATGGGGTCAAAGGTGTGCCCTGCCTTGTGGCTCAGTGTTGAGAAGAGTTGGCTTAGTTCGATGTTAGCTAGCATCTGCCAGAGGGTAATGGATTCTGAGTTCTTGTGGTATGTGAGGTGGAGGCTCCACTCATGGATGAGTACGTAGTCCATGGAGTAGATGACGTGGCATGAGATGAAGTTGATGTTGATTGCAAAGCGTTCCCGCCCTCTGTGGGCCCTGCAGGTGAGGGTGCCGCAGACTGTTGCTTTGTGGCAGGTCTGGATCGGAAAATGCAGGTGTTGTGTGGTGAAGAAGGTCTAGCGGCAGCTTCACCAGCTGAACAGAAGGTGAGCTGTGTCTGGTGTGGCCCATTGGCATCTAAACGTTCTCCTGGCATTGACTGCGAGGAGTGCAGATGAGTGGTAGCGCTAGATGTTAGGAGAGCCAGGGACCCTGCTGGTGTAGGTGTCAGACTTGCGGACATGTGCAGACAGGCCTGACATTGCTGCGCTGTTGGAGTGCTAGTGATGCAACCGCGCAGTGCACACAAGCAAATAGGCTCGGGGGGAGGGACGAGCAGCTGTGAGGCAATGTAATTTGCATAGATGCTGGTTTAATTGTCAGAAGCTACACATGGCAAACATCAATCCCAAAGTAGCACCAATCACACACCACAAAACTATTAACACTGCCCACACAGCATGCATAACTACAAATGGACACATCTCTCCATTACATGTTACAGGTGATCAAGGATATGCACTCACCCCATGGATGATGACACCCCTCCGAGTCACCAACACCCAGGCCCAGAGGCAGTATAATTTGGCCCTGGGACGCACCAGGGGCATAGTGGAGCGCACATTTGGCGTGCTAAAGTCACGTTTCCGGTGCCTTGACATCACAGGTGGAAGAGTGTTGTACAGTCCAGAAATTGTGTGCAAGATGATCATAGCATGTTGTGTATTGCACAATATATGTGTACGCACCAATGCCCCATGGATCCAAGTGCCAGATGCACCGGACGATGATCAGGATGATGAGAAAGATGAGGCAGGTGGAGCACACCCCATAGCTTCTGCAGCAGGAACAGCCCGAAGGAACAGAATCATCACCAATTTCTTCATCTGAGCACGTCACATCGTGAGTGTCCTCCTCAATCATATATACGTTCAAAATGACCCAAGCACAGTATATGCAAATAAAAAACACTACACACATACCCTGTGTGCATGTTTCTCCTCCGCATTCTTACATCACTCTGACAAGTGTAAGCGTAACATTAAGTGGTAACAATATCCCAATTTTAAAATTAGGGGGATATGTCACCTCTGAACAGAGATGCTGTTTAGGGTAAGATATGTTCCAAACTAGACATGTTAGTGTGTCAAATGTGTTACAAAATTCTAATGTTCAGCGTGTCACATGTGGCTAAAAATTACAAATAGGGGGTCAATGGTGGTAAACTATGAATATCAGGTGTCATTTGGGGTCAAATATGAAATTAAGGGTGTCATTTGGGGTAAATTATGAAATGAAGGGTGTCATTTGGGGTCAATTAGGAAATTAAGGGTGCCATTTGTGGTAAATATGAAATTAAGGGTGTCATTTGGGGTAAATTATGAAATTAAGGGTGTCATTTGGGGTAAATTATGAAATTAAGGGTGTCATTTGGGGATCAAATATGAAATTAAGGGTGTCATTTGGGGTACATTATGAAATTAAGGTTGTCATTTGGGGTCAAATATGAAATTAAGGGTGTCATTTTGGGTCAAAGCAACCTTTTCATGGTGTTCTTTGTGCCAAGAAATGAAATTTCAGCTAAGACTGTTAATCTGTGTAATAACTTGCACTTAGTGTGCAAAACTGCCCGCATTTCCGAGTTTGCGATGTAATTTTCATATCAGCGATGGAAAATATATCCCTAAACACATTGAACTATACGAAATGTTCCCTCAAAGCCATTTTGCATGCAGATTTTCATCGCTAAGTCAAAAAACGGGCCGCATACACACAGGAAGTGATGTCTGCATGCTTCCTGTTTACTGGAAGAGTGCTTTTGAGCACATTGCTGGTGATTGTGGAGAGTGTTGGAGGTGTTTGGTGGTGTGTGCTACAGATTTGAGAGTTTGAGAGTGTTGCTGTGTCCTGTGTCCTGTCGATAGTGTCTCTGTGAAGTGTGGTGTCCTTGTTTTTACGTGTTTTATTGTCTCCTGTCCTCAATCTTGTCAGGTGTTTGTCTTGTGGTAGTTAACTTTATTTGTAGTTGTTGGGGATATTATCTAGGGTTTCTTTATTTTTGGCAGTGGGGTTAGGTGTGTGCAGGGAGATGATGGGTGTGGGCAGGGAGGGCAGGATGTCCGAGGGGGCATTGGGGGGCTTCCTATGGCTCATCAAGTGTTACCTGCCCTTGATGGTGGAGAGGGGAGGCCGTATCCTCACCGGATACCCAGTCAGTGTGCGTAAGCAGAGGTGGGAGCGTGTGCGGGCGCAGATGCTGCGCGTATTTGGAGTTGACCGCACTGTGCGCCAGTGGAAGCACTGCTGGCAGGATAGCCTGGCCCGGGAGGGTGACCGCTTGGACTACGTGGTACTCATCGGTGGCCTAGAGTGTGGTAAGTTCAAACTCTAAATTTATTCATGAATACTGTAACGAAAAACAAAATATGCTGTGTGGGACACACTGGTGTCCAAGTGCAAAAATGTTGCAGAGTGAGGCGGGAGACGTATGGCGTTCACGCATAATGTTGGCACATCAGAGACACAAGGCTGCATCATATTGGCAAGCATAGGGTGCAAGTTTGTGTTACCCACTGCGCTGGAGCAACACTTAGCACTGTTGTGCCAAAGCTGGCACACCTGTGCATAAAAAGGTGCAGAATAAAGATTGTTTGTGTACAGGAAGAGTGACTGTACATGAACAATCCAAGACATTGTTTCTGTGACCTGTGTGCTGGCCAAAAGGAAGTGTAAAAATGCTGTCCTCATAAATTGTGGTACGTTAGCTATGCTGCCCTTGTACATAGTCTCTGTGTGACAATGTATGAGATAGGAACAAATGCTCAAAGGAAATAGGACATCTCCAGAGTGTCATACACCACCAACATCTTTGAAACTGCTGTGTGCGATCTGCAGCGATGCATTTGTACACAGAGCATGTATTACATCATGTTGCGTGTAGAAATGGGGCCTTGTGAATGTGTCACACAACTAGTATGTGCAGGTTTGCTAGCATTATTGTCTTGTTTGGCCAGACTCAGTATTCACAGGTCTTGTGTGAATGGCAGGCAAAGTAGACCCAATCATGTAGCCAACATGAAACGCAACCCTACAGTTATGTAGCATTTTCAGTAATGGTGATGATTTGTATGATGAATATGACACGTGTGATTTAACGTATGATACCAACACAAATTACTTTTGTTGTCTCACAGCTGGACGACCTATCATCACACGGGGGGACATCGACAGATTCTAGGACCCACACGCCACTGGTGAGTTTGGACATCATATATTGGCACAATGCAGTGTGATAAATGTCTGTGTCAAATGATCAACGTAGTAGTATGCAGTATGGGTGTGTATCACATGTACCATGACTACAGTGTGATGATGCATTGTGGAAGTCAGAAGTGTGTACAAATCTGCAAGTGAAGGTGGAGCAATGCATTTGTCTCCCAGTTGTAACTTTGCACATCCCCAGTCAGTGATACACATGGAAATTAGGTCTATGGGTTCGGTCACCACAGCACATGCATGTGGATTACAGAGCGCACTGATAGGAGAGGAGACATGTAAGTAGTGTTGCAGATGAGTATCAGCAGACATGGAATGAATGTACACTTGACTGAGATGACTGTGCAAGTGTGCCCGATCATGCACAAGGAGGCAGTGGTTTTCAGGCCGTGCGTGCTCAGACACAGGTCTGCACTGTGATTTCGTAGGTATGCTGCATACCAGCTTCACAGAAGTGGCAGTGCACAGCTTTGAGCCAAGCATATCAATGGTATGTTCCCCAAACACCTAGCAAGATGGCCCTATGAATCTCATTGGCATGTTTGGCCACTGCAATGGTGTTGTCAAGCTGTCTCCTTGGGGTCATTCCCTGACCGGCTCTGCATCAGGTGTATGAGCTCCTCTGTCCCAATTGTTGACATTACTCCGCATGAATTTACCCCGCATGCTTTAGCTCTGCATTTATTGCTGTGCCATTATTTTTTACAATGCAAGCCTCTAGAATGCTATCTGTGAGAAAGCATTACCCATAACAACACTATAACCATCATGACTACAGGGTGCTGTTACAATGGTGAATGCATTGTAACAGTTTGCGTTGTAAAGGCCTGCGTACTTGGCTTTACTATGGAGTGATATTAGCGGATCCAAGACAATTTAGAGGAAAGGATGTTTCCCCCTTTCTAGCAGCAACGCGTCACTTATTGTCAAGAAGTGGTGGAGAGAGGGACACCGCCTCATGTACAAGTCAGTGTTCATCCACCCAATGTGTTTCCATGTGTGCTGCATGATGCAGCACAGATGAAAGTGTGAGTAGGGCTGTCCCAGGATTGCTCATGTGCAGGTAGGGTAACCTTCCTACACATTAACAAGCCCCCCTAAACACAGACACCCTTGCACTCCTGTGCAAGAGTGCCTGTGTTAGCGCTGACTTGATGAACTGCACACAGTTGCTGTGGGACACACAGGGCTGCACATGAGCATTGTACATATGATGCAGCACTGTGTCACAGGAGAGGATGAGGCTGGTTCTACACACCGAAGGCTAATGCCTCCCTCCTCCGATTCCTTGTACATGTCACCCTCAGTCAGGAAATGTCATGGCAACATCATTTGACACTGTCAGTCTAATTTGGTTGTGACAGTACATGTCCCATGCCATGCACTGTCATGTCATTTTCCAGGAGTCAACATTTAGTTGTCCAGGTCACTCTCTGAGTTCACATAGTTACGCTAGAGTGTAGGCTCCCATGTTGAAGTGATCTTGTATTATAGATTTGAATGTAGAACATTGACATAGTCTAAAGGACTCACAATTTCCCACTGTTCACATTTTACAGACAACATGATGCCAGCGGAGTCACACACCTTCCAGGTGAGGAAGGAGCAGTACCTACATATTAAGAAGGTCGCAAAAGGGTACTGCAACATGGCAGGGAGGTACTAGGAGGACCGTGCGGCTGGTACGGGGAAATTGGTGACCGAGGTGGCAACCCGTGGCAGACGCAGTGGCACATAGGCCATCCCAGGCCCCTCTGGCGTCAGTGGTGGGTCCCAGCGTGGACAATCAGTGTCCCATCCCCCTACAACAACCCCCACCCAAGGGACAATCCCACCTGCACCTGCGGATCAGGTGATGCCATTTACTGTCCAGGACAGGAGGCTCATTATGGACAATAACGTGCTGCTGGCCGAGATGAGGCGAGAAATGGCCGAGCAGACAAGGCACCTTGAGGTCATAAAAAAACACCTTGGACTACCATAAAGTCTGGACATGTTGTGCCCCATCCCCCTCTTCTCCCTTCCCCCAATGTTTTATCTTGTATTTTAGGTAGTGTTAGGTAAGTATTTTAAGTGTTAGGTAGTGTAGTTTTAGTGTAGGTATAGTTGGTGTTAGATTTTAAGGTAGTTTAAGATTTTTATTATTGTATAGTATTTGGGGATAAGTTTCCTTTTCCTTTGGGTGGGGGGTTGATGTCTTTTTGGAAAAAGCAAAAAAATATATCTTTGTGTAGGTTAAATGTGTAGTTAGTTTAAGTATAGCTTAGATGTCTTTGTCCTGTCTCGTGATGTGCCTTAAGGGTGGGAGGGGGGTTGATGTCTTAGATATGTTTTGCGTGTTTAGGGTTAGTTAGGGTAGATAGTTTAGGTACTTTTTCTCTTAATTCTAGTTAGTTTATTTGAGATTAGTAGTTGTTATGATTATAGTTAGTTTAGGAGAGCTAAGTCTTTTAATTTTATAATAAATGGTTACTAGTTTGGATTTCTGCTTGCACTTATGTCAGGGGTGATATGGTGGAGTGTGTCTATTTACCTTGTATGCATCTCATACCATCAATGGACTCTACGTTGAATGTGTAAGTGTGGTCATGACATGTTACTTAGCAGGATGGATTGTGTCAGGATACCTTAGATGTGAGCACAGTAAACTTGCATGGATAACTGGGTGGCAAGTAGGATTTATGGCCTAGTCTAGGGGCAGTCGTTTGGGAAAGTATACATCTTAAGTGTGACTCACGGAGTTGGCCAGCTCATTGTTCCACATTTACAACACAAGGTAGGGACATGGCATTGCGAGGATATTGTAGTAGCTACTGTTATCCATCATGGAGAAGGATGTATGCGCCGGGTACCACAGATTGCGTCATAGCCCTGCATCTCACATGCTCCTTGCGCAGAGTCCATCTACATTGCACAGACCTTGACACACTTGCTGCGTAGTGCAAGTGTGTCAGATTAAATTGAATTACATGTTCCTGTGCATGGAGGCTGAACCTCCGGGCCATGCCAGTAGGAGTCTTTCTGTGAGTCCATTGAGAACTGCATATGGCAGAACAGTGGGACTGATTCACGTAAGTCATCTGAGAGTAAGTCATGAGTTTACGTTTTCCGGTATTCACAACTGGCCTTGAGGAGTAGTGCAGTTAGATGTACTGACTTCACTTCTCCTAAATCCCTTTAGTGAATCACAAAAGTTGGTAAGTCATGATTTTGGCACCGTTAAAGTTTTTGTGCGTGCACACAGTTCTGCTGCACACAAGAGGGAAAATGTTGCATTGCTCCCTCTTGTGCCAGTGTCATGGCAAATTCTCCCAGCTGTTACCTTTTGGCTCATAGTGATGCCACCCTTGAAATGGTGGCACTGCTTCTGACTATATGGTCAGTGCAGTGCACCACGCATCCCTTGTCACATTGTCCTACCCGCTCACAGTGGTCACACCATGTGGGGCTCCAAAGTCAGTAAGCATTGTTCGTCCACAGGAAGGGGCTGACTGACGGATTACACTTTGGGGTGAGTCCCTATTGCCAACTCTACTTCACTGAGGCAGACATTGTGGTTAAATTAGTGGCTGGTAGACATGTGCCCTTACGTATCTTCATCAATGTGTATATGGTGTGCACCATCTTGGGATGTGAAATGCAATGTGCACCTTCACAACAGGCTTCGTCCACCCTGTAGAGTGTGAGTAGATATGCCAGGAGATTTTCTTTCAGCAATTGTAAAGGGTGACACTACTTGTGGCCTGCAACAGACTTTGCCTTTTTTAAACACATTCCTATTTCCTTCATGGATGTGGGGCTAAGTTGGGATATTGCTAGATTGGTGTATTGGAGCAATGGGGGCACAGCTGGTCCACACATACCCGGTCCTCTCACTGCCAATCAGGATCACAGTAAAACATGTAAATTTGTATTATTTTCCTGGGTGTACCTTTTGGTGGATTCACTGCTCCTACATTTTGCGAGACTGTGATACTGGATTGGTCAAGGACAACAGACATCTGTGTGATGTAAAAATATTTATTCACATGTCTGTTGACATAGTTGGAGACTGGACCAGTACTTGGAAATGCAATCCCCACATTACATTGATGCCCAGTGGAGGGCCAGACAGAGTCCTTTAGGGTTGACAAGTCCAAAGGATGAGGAAGAGTTCAGTCAGCAGTCTGATTGCTGTGTCATTGGTAACCAAACAAAATGTGGCAGTCCATGTCGAGGTCCAAGTTGAGTGTCACAGAGTGTATTGGGGGACAGTGGAAGGTGATATTGCGGGGCATGATGCTCATCCCAGAACCAAGTAGAAACTGGCCATTTGGCATAGATGAATGCTACGGCTTCCTTCTTTGCAATAAGGCAGATTCATCCTCATCTTTGTCCTCTGATGTGTCATGTGCCTCACATGTGGGTGGTGGTAGATTGGCTGCAGCACTGTGAGGCACTGACACATCAGGGGGCGGAGATGTGGATGTAGAAGCAGCAGCATTCATCTGCGCCAGACCTTGCTGCAGCAATGCAGTGAGGATGAACTGCAGGGCATGGAAGATTCCAGCCACATCTCGCTGGTGTGCAGCCGTGGCAGCCATTTGTTCCGCCTGCATCCGCTCCATGTTCTCCATTATCCTCCGCATGCGGCCCAACTCCTGGCTGCCATCGCTGGAGCCACTCTGACTGGACAGTTGTTCCTGTCTCTGAGTCATGACTCCAGCGATGTCAGCCATGGAGTGTTGGAGAGCATTGAGCGGACTGTGGGTGTCTGTGATGTTTTGTAGGTGGTCCCGGATGGAACTCAGACACCCACAAACGGAATCAACTTTGGCTGCCAGGCTGTCAAACCCCACCGGCACCTGATGAGCCATCTCCTGCTGGACCTCTAACACACGGCGTTGGAATGCCAGGTGTGGGTCCTGGAGGTCCTGGGAGACAGCCGTGGTGGTAGGTGCTTGCTGCTGTGTGGTTTGTGCAGGGGGTGGGGTTTGCACGATGCAGCTGGGTTGCCCTTCTCCTGGAGATGGGGTGCTGATGGAGTCTAGCAGCTGTTGGAGGGTGTCCGTGTTGATGGTGGCGAATTCCTCCTCTTCATCGGTGAAGAGTGAGACAGGCTGCTGTTCAGGAGGTGATGTTTCTCCCTCTGCAGTGTAAAGGGGAGATGCAGTTTAACTGTGTGTTTCATATGTGATCATGCATTGGATGAGTTTACAAGCAGACTGCATGGCAATGTACATTGTAACTGTTTGGGCGGAGCTGCCTATTTGTTGCAGGATGTTGACGTTTTCTACTACATCACGGATATGAGGTTGTACTTGTACATTGTCATCTGACAGTTTGCAGCTATGACAAATGTGATTGTACAGTTTATACACACAAGTGGCACCAGTTGTGTCCTCTGTTCAGTTGTGAAGGTGATGCAGTTTGTCCCACATTGTAGTCAATGTTGATGAGTTCCTGTTTTTATGTGTGTGCGCTGCATTGTGGGATACTCGCCCATGCAGCTTTGGTTTTACTACCCCTTATCCCTTTCAGGCAGTGAGCCTTCACTTCTGTGCATTTACAATGCTGAGATGTTGCAGGCTGGGGTAAATATGTGTCTTGGTCAGAGTTGGGACACATGTTCATTGTTTTTCAGCAGATGTCTTGTTTACCTCAGGGGTTGTATGTACACGAGAATGTGTCAGAGTGTGATCTGCTCCTTTAGGGATGTGGTCCACACTCAGCCACCTCAGTGACGTGGCCTGCACCATGTTGTGATGTATGGAGTGCAGGCATGCTATTCATCATGCACTGTCACTTGCCTTGTCAGTGTGGCTCACAGACCCGCACCTTTGGTGTGTACTGCACATATGCATGTGTTTGTTGCAAGATTAGTTATGTGTGAGTAGGGCCCCCTTTAGGTGCATTGGCTACTAAGGCCTCCTTGCTGTTTCAATGTGTGCTGCACTATGCTGTACACATGTGCATCCAGGTAGCTTTGTCTATTGTGATTTGTCTTGTGTGCATGTCGTCAGTCATGATTTGTCTTGCATGCATTGCTTACTGCCCTTATGTTGGCTTACCCGTTGTGAGTATGGTGCTGCGTGAGTTTCTATTGTTGTTTCTGGCTGGACAGACAGTGTCGATACCCATTACCCTCAACGTTGACCCAACTTGTGGTGTGTAAGTGGGCCTGGATTTGATGGATGTGGATTCCCTAATGCGTATTTGTGGTGCTCAGGCCTTGTCCCCGCCACCCTCCCAACAGATGCAGATAGCAGGGTGATGTGTGTTTGTGTATGTGCCACGCAGCTGGTGACATGGATGATACATGCTGCCCTGGTTACGAATATTCAATGCATGGCTTTGCGTGTGGGTGATGACAACCATGACTGCATCTTTGTTCACTGACACAGTTGACTTACCAAACAGATAGGTTTACATGCACATTAAAGGTGTAATGGGCAACTCACACCAGGACTGATGTGGAATGGTGTTTTCTGTATGGCAGATGTGTACACTTGAGAATGGAGGTGTGCAAATCGACCTAAGGGGTGAGTGTGTCATTTTGCTAGTTGTCATTATCTGTTGCAACTTTGCGATCCTTGCTTGATGTCATACTTTGGTTGTCTTACTTCTTTACAGGGACATTGTAGTTCTGTGAGTCTGGAACACAGACAAGTCATGCAGTACAGATTTGGTTGACACATTCCTGATATGCATTTTCCACGCACTGTGGTGTTGTAGGCATAGCCCCCCTGCTCATTGTATTACATCGCCTTTTGAGTGCAGTCTGCTGTTTGTGTGCATTGTGGGATATGCACCTTGGGGCCATTTGGCTGCATGATCAGTTTGTTGTGGCATTGCATGTGTTTCTTGTATGCAAACTCACTAGATGGTTTCTCACTTGGTGTACACACAGTGATGGCTCACAGTGAGAGTGCTGCAGGTCGGTGGTGCGGGGCGGTGGTGCGGGGCGGTGGTGCGGGCGGTGGAGGGGTAGGATGGGGGTTAGTGGAGTTGGACACACGACGGGCTGGAGTTAGGTGAGTAAATAAATTATTCAAACTATTTACCTTGCACTTGATGCATCACCGAGTTTGCGATGCAGCAAGCGCAAGGTAAATAGTTAGGATTATTTATTTACTTGCCTAACTCCAGCCCATTCTGTGTCCAACTCCACTACCCCCATCCTGCCCCTCCACCACCCTGCACCACCGCCCCGCACCACCGCCCTGCATCACTCTCACTGCAAGCAGTCACTGTGTACACAGGACTGCCTCTCAAGGAGAAGCAGGCGGACACATTTACTGGAGATGTGGCAGGATGTCTACATGGCTCCCTTTCCTCAACAGCACACATATACAAATCGTATGCACAGGGCCGCATCTCTCTGATACTATAAATGAGGATGCACTTTGTGTGACACTGATCATGTGCATGAGTGGGCATGCCACCACCAATGTCAGCAGACATGCTGCATTGTGCACATGTGTCTGCGTTGTGTGCAAGATTGTGTATGTGCAGTTCTGTCCCCCTTGATGCACATGCACATTCTTGCACACAACTCCGACATACGGGCACATGCGTATGCGTGGTGTTGAGGCAATGGGGCCATTTTGACAGCCTGCCGCATCTACAATCAATGTGGGCCTTTGCTCTTTCACGTAGCCCTTATTTTGTGGTCTGATAGGATACTTGGACTATATTTGTTTGACTTTTCTGTGCAGATTTCCATGTCTGTGAGCCCACCCATATGTGTCTTGCAATGTATTGTTTGGGTAGGGTGATATGTGTCTATGCCACCAGGGCCAAGGGTATCCGGGACATGATTCGCAGTCATTTTGGGAGTGCACTGCGATATATTTAATTGTGCATGAGTGCCATTGGGCCCATCTCCCCCCATCCCACCAGTCCCTGGTTGGTACTCACCATGTTGCTGTTGTGTCTGGTCATGTTAAGCAGTATCCTGTCCCGGTACTCCAACCACGTCTCCTCGTTGATGACTTGGGACACCTGTTTCTCCAACGCATCCAGCTCCTCCTGTGGTGCTGGACTCCCACCTCCAGTCTGCATTGCTGCTTTCAGGTTGGCTGCAAGTTTCAGCTTGGTCTTGCGCTTAACATCATGCCAGTGCTTCTTGCAGTCGTTCACTGTCCTCCTCACCTCTCCGACAGCATTCACCTTGACCACGATGGACTGCCATATTGCATTTTTGGTTGCCAATGACAGAGTGGAGGTGACAAAAAGTTGTTGTTGGTGTTCGGTCACCACCGCAATCAGGACCTGGTTTTCCTGCTGACTGAACCGCGTCTTCCTCTTCCTCTTCTCCTTGGCCTTCCCCTGGGTCTCTGGCTGGTCCTCCTGGGTGTTTGTGGGGTCGTTGTTGGCTTCTGTGCTGGGTCCAGCTTCCTCCATGCTTTGTCTCAAATGTTTCTTCTTTTTTGTTTGTGTTTGGGCTGCATGGCGGGCGTTTTATAGTGATTTTTCCCGCCTAACGTGAAAAAAGGTGGCTTGACGCTAATTAGCGTGCCTTTCCTGGACGCTAATTGGCCCATCGCCACTTTTTTCACGTTAGCGTGATGATTTTTATCGCCGTGGCGCTAATCTTAACGCCGGACATTTTACCTGGTAGGGGAAACTATTGCCTGTTAGCGGCGTGTTGTGAATACTCCACTAACAGGGCGATAATTTCCCGCAGTACACGGCGATACGAAAACTCACGCTAACTGAGGTTAGCGATAGTTTTCGCCATTTGTTGAGAATATCCCCCATAGTGATTGACAAACAACTAGGGGCCAGATGTACAAAAATTAGGAATTGTCATTCTTACCAAATTGCAATTAGAAAATCGAAGTTCGTAATGTAAAAACTTTTTGTACTACTAAATAGCAAAGCCTAGTGGGTCACAAATCAACCCACCTCATGAATATTAATGAGATAGGTCACAGTTTGTGACCCATTAGTAATGATGGCCATCAAAGAGATGGCGGCCTGCTGGGGTCAACTATCCACCATGTCTGTGATTGCTTTCAATAAAGCAATCTTTTTTTTTTAACGCAACACCGTTTTCTTGAAAGGAAAACAGGACGTGTTTAAAGAAAAGAAAATGAAATTTTTGAGTTTCATTGTTTAAGAGTAGGCAGTGGTCCGTGGGATGACAGTCTGCTATTAAAACTTTTTTTGTTTACATTCTCAAAGGAGAAGGGGCCCCTTGGGGACCACTTCCCATTTGGAAATGGGTTACCACCTCTTTCAAGGTGTTGGTAAAATATAAATGTTTTTGCATTTGAAATTTGGTCGCAAAGCTTTAATACATACCACTGCAAATCGCTATTTGGAAAGTATGCCCTAAACACCCCCGTTTCCAAATACCGATTCACTAAGTCAAAATGTGATTCAGTAACTGAATTGCTTTTTGGCTTTTGTACATTACAAAATGCTTTTTTCCTGTCAGAAACGGCCCCAATACGCAAATCGGGCCATTTGCAATCGCTAAAAAGGTTTGGTACATATGACCCTAGAGAACAGTGTTAGGAAATGGATTGACCAGATTTAACCCTCGATGCCACATTGAGATCAAGTAGAATGAATAATGAGCTAGAATTATTTGACCTGAAATCTGAATCTTTAGACTGTAGAAGCCTTGAATTTCGTGAAAACAAGTTTGGTTTTTACAAAATGTAAACACATGGAACATTGTTACATTGTATTATTTTTATCAAAATAGTTGTGGGAAAGCACATGATGACAGATGAATGTAGAAAGACAGTATGTTATGTCTTGTATTTATTTTCCGTATTGGGGGCCAAACAATTAATTATAAGTTGAAATGAAGATGATTAAATCTTGCTTGGTGATCAAATGTAAATTGAATTAAATAACGTGTTTGTAGCTGAGCAATATATTCACTCGCAATTGTATGTGGATTCCATCTTGCAAACAATATAAACGATGTGGAAACTTAGAACAATAGTTTTGCTTTACTACAGTATGTATGCACGCAATAAGGTGCAGACTGATCAAGCAATGCATGCTGCTGACAGAACCTCACAGTAATTGGAAAAATGTCTAATTAATGGAGTCAGATGGAAAAGGCACATATTTGAGCTTACAGTTAATAGTTTTTTTCATTCAAGGCATGCCCTTTTCCCAGAGAAAAGGTAAAAAAACTTTGCCTCATACTTATCAAAGTTTTGCATCACCCTTGCGCCACACAAGGGGGTGCAAGGGCAATGAAAAACCAAAGTGAAAATTATGAAGCCACGCAAGGCAACCTTGCGTGGCCCTTCAAGGTTCACAACTTTAGAGTAAAGCAAGGCAGAGCAAATCGCTGCCTTGTGTATCTCTGCGTCAGGGAGGCATTCCATGGATGGAGCATTGGTGTTCCCACACGTTCCCCCATGGATTTTGGCAATTCCCAGATTTACCATTAGTGGTAGACCTGGGAATCTGTCAAAATGCCATGCCTCCCCAGGTGAGGCGTAACAAGGACAAATATCTTTATTTCTCCTTGTTTATTCCTCTTTCTATGTGTGCTGCATTCTGCAGCCCACATAGAAGGAGGAAAATGCCTCTAAGGATTGTTTTTGTGTTGGAAGGGGCCCCTTCCTGCACAAAAACAATTCTGGCAACATGACGCAAGGGTGCCTGCATTGGCGTTAGGAAGCCAAAAGTGGGCCAGCACTAGCAAAGGACAGAAATGCGCTGTATAGTGGTAAATGTTAGAAATGGAAGTCTCTAGTTGGCAGAGGCTTGCACCCTGTCCAAGTAGGGACCCTTACTCTGGTCAGAGTAAGGGAGTCACACAGCTAAAATAAACCCTGCTCACCCCCTTGGTTGCTTGGCATGAGCAGTCAGGCCAATCTCAGAGGCGATGTGTAAAGCATTTGTACATCCACACACAGCAACACAGTGAAAACACTACAAAATGAGTCCACACCATTTTAGAAAAATAGCCAATATTAATCTAAATAAAACAAGACCAAAACAACAAAAATCTAACATACACTAGTCAAGATATCACTTTTTAAAATGTTAAAAACAGTTTAGTTCATAGGCATCTATGGATGCATCTCTTTTAGCACAAAGTACCTGGGATGCGTCAAGATGATGCGAGGAGCAGGGGAGGTGAGGCACCGGAAAAGCAAAGTGATGTGTCAGTTTCTTACTCCCAGAGGAGGTTAAGATTCAATTCCTTACTGCTAGATGAGGTGATGCGTCGATTCCTTACTGCAAGGCAGTGGAAGTGATGCATCGATTCCTCACTGTCAAGAGAGGTGATGTGATGCTTCAGTTCCTTACTGGAGCGGGAGGTGATGCGTTGGTTTCCAGACATGAGGCCTCAGTTCCTTACTGTGGTGTGGTGTCGATGAAGAAAATGGCATCCAGGAACGATGCATCAATGATGCTCCACAAATCCAGATGCGCTGCGTTGGAGTCTGAGCGAAGCATCCCAGACCTTCAGGATGCAGTGTTCGAAGCTCACGCTGTGGCGATTCTTCTGTTGCGCTGCAATGGCGGTGCTGGAGCCTGTGATTTTGTCGAGGTCGATGAGTCGATTTTCAACCAGCGATGACCCCGGCTTTGGTACAGGCAGCAGCAATGCATCGATCTTCTGCAGTGATGCATCAATAAAAACAGGCCCTGGGAGCCGATGAATGAATTTTCTAGGTTCTTTGCAGCAAAACCACCTTCAATGGCCCAAAACTGAAATTGGCACCACTTGGCAGGTCAGAACTCCCAGCAGAGGAGTTCAGGGGCTGCAGATAAAGTCTTCGATGGCCTTGAGACTTCTTAACAGGAGACAAGCATACACAAGCCCCTGGAGAACCTTGGAAGCAGGATGTAGAAAGCAAAGTCCAGTCCTTTCACTGCTCAAGACAGAAGCAACAAGAAGCATGCCAACACAGCAAAGCAAAACAGCAGTGACAGTCCCTCCTGAGAGCTTATCCAGCTCTTCTTCTTAGTAGAGTGTCCTTTAGTCCAGAAGTGTTCTGAAGTTATAGTGTCACAGCTCCAGTGCTTATACCAGATTCTGCCTTTGAAGTAGGCAAACTTCAAAGGAAAGCCTCTATAGTGCACAAGACCCTGCCTTTCCCTGACCTGGCTCCAGACACACTACAGGGGGGTGGAGATAGCTTTGTGTGAGGACAGGTACAGAACTATTCAGATGTCTGCGACAACTCCTCTCTCCACTCTAGCTCAGGAAGGTCCTTCAGCCTGGTGATGGGCCCTCAGGATATGCTGGGCACACCTCAGCTCCCTTTCTGTGTCTGTCTAGAGTGAATGCACAAACAGCCCAACTGTCACTCTCCCTTAGACATGGAGTCCTTAGGCAGTCACAGGCACAGAATGGTAAAGCAAAAGAAAATGCCCACTTTCTAAATGTTTGAACAAAAAGGGGTTACGTCCATCTCGGGGGCCTGGTAGGACGTGATAAAGTTTATAAAAAATAGAAACCTGGCCACCAGTTTTCAGGGCTGCTGTTTATTTCAGCAGACTGCGGTGCAATGCATTCAGTCACTGTACCTTACTTCACTACTTTGAGTTATATTAAACATTTTATAGAACCATTTCATTTTTCAATGGAGCATTCAAAAGATACATTCTTCATTTTACAGATAACAGTGAAAAGGACATGTGAACAATAATGTGAAAATGCAACAGACAATATAGAAAATTGTATACATAACATTACAAAGAATTACACCAGTCATTATTAGTTGTACATGAGCTCTCTCAAACAAAAGTCCTTGTACTTTGCTGCTAATTAGAGACGAGCTATCTATGGGGAAAAAAGAAGAATTTAGGAATCTCTCTGGGGATATATTTGTACTAACAACCCTCTCAAGAGTCCTATTTAATTACAATCCCTCATAGAAAACAAGCATTTACAATGCAATAGGTCTCGCAGTGACATTGTTTAAAGCTTTTAGCATTGTAAATGATATTGTTTATTATATTGGTTTTTTTCTAAAAAGTATACAGTATATATTATCAATTATGCACCATTAGACTGGAGATGACACCCATCACTACTGTGCAATGTGTCAATTATGCCCCTTTTGCTATTTTTATGTTTAAAGCAGGCTTCTAGTATTTAGCCAAGTGTGTATAATAAGGCATGCCAGTGTATTTGCCCAGAAACTTCATTACATTTTTGGTAGGCACGGAGGATTAAGTGATTTGCCCAGAAACTTTATTTAATTTTTGGTAGGCACAGAGGATTAAGTGATTTGCCCAGAAATACAGGATATGAAGCCCACGCTAAGACCGAAACCTGCTTCTTTAGCTCCAAATTTGGCAGCTGTAGCCATTACGCCACAACCTCGGGGTGGGGGGTCCTTTTATTTAAAAACGAAATATGAGCCACACAACACGTTTTTAGAAAGCCCCTGTGCACAAGCACGCCTGGGTTTATGTCCCCTGCCATACAGGACAGGAGCTGGCTGTTTTATTTCTCCAACTGTTTTTGTGTGCTAACTGCTCCAGGCTGAGGCGATTCTGTGTTACAGTTGCTGTTTCTTTTGATTTCCAGCCCACAAAGCTTTTGGGCCTCGGAGCTGATACGGTTATACTCTTATTTGAGCGTTTTTAAACGTGTTGGGCATATTCCTGAAGTACAGCCAGTCATTAAGCAGGGCCGCTAAAGTTGAAATAATCATTTATGGCAAAAATCCCCCGATGCACAGCCCCACAGTCTGCCGGAATACCCCTGTCCTCCCCGTGATGAACTGAATGTTAATATTAATATGTACACGTTTTAAATTAACACAATCATGCGATATTAAAAAACAAGGCGAGCTATTTCAAAAGGAACGAAGGATATTTGGGAAACAGCTTTTATAGCACTAGATTGCACAACTGATAAAAAAATATGCGTAACACTAAAAGTATGTTGTCGACAAGAAAACACATCAAAGTATTGGTGCACCTGTATATGTGCTTGGGAAACTGCGTGAGCTAGTATTAAAACACATGGCAAAAGGGAGGGAAGGAGAGGGGAAGAAGGCCTAAGTTAATGCGATAACTTGTGTACTTTTGGAAAGTGATCAGTAGTAGCACGGGGACAATAACATGCATTTTGCCACTGTAGTTTAAAAAAAAACAGACTGCCTGTGTGAGAGCAGAAAACAACACCTTAAACACGCGCTTTGGTGTCTGGTTTATAAGAATATCTGGTTAACAAAAAATGGCCACACAGATTACATAATAAAAACAAGCCCGGGTAAGAGGGGCCGAGCAGAGGCCGGGGAGCAGGGGCTCAGCTTCTGGGTGAATGAAGGACAGTCTGCAGCCGGCGTGAGTAAGGAGGGCGGGGCAGAGACAAGCTGTGCATGCCAGACATACTGCACCCACCTGGATAAACTGAATGGTGAGCGCAGACTTGCCTACGCCGCCGCCTCCTACCACCACCAGCCGGTACGTCTCCTGCACCAAGCCATTCTTCCAGCCCACCATGGAGAAGGGGAGGCCTGGCGCTGCCGCAGGGTCCGCGGTGCAGGGGGATAGAGGAACGATTCCTGAAGCTGAAAAAGACGCCGTGAGCGTGCACCTCGGCTGTCCAGGCGCACGGTGAAAGAGACGCCGTGAGCGTGCACATGGGCTGTCCGGGCGCTATCTGGAAGAGACGGCATGAGCGTGCACATCGGCTGTCTGAAAGAGACGCCGTGAGCGTGCACATCTCCTGACCAAGTCGACGACAAACAAGCTGTCCACACGTGTTCACGTAAGCTCGGCGCGCACAGACAGGAGATGTTCACGCGTATGGTGCGAGCAGGAGTTGTGAGAACGCCGCGAGCCGTAGGCGTGCACATCTCCTGTCTTGCCATACGCGTGCACATGTCCTGTCCCACATCGCTAAGAAAGTCGACAACAATAGATCTCGCTTAGCGAGCAGCGCATGGCGCTGCATCGCTAGGCGAGACCTAAAAAGGGGAAAATGCCGAAGCGTTTCCAATCCCCATGTAACTTTAGGGATTATCGTCAGGGCTGAACCACGGTGTAATCTGTACTTTAAACGAGGTTATCGAGTCAGTTTGACTGGCCTTTTCTTGAAGGCAGCCTTGATATTTCGGGTGACTGGTGTAATTCTTTGTAATGTTATGTATACAATTTTCTATATTGTCTGTTGCATTTTCACATTATTGTTCACATGTCCTTTTCACTTTTATCTGTAAAATGAAGAATGTATCTTTTGAATGCTGCATTGAAAAATGAAATGGTTCTATAAAATGTTTAATATAACTCAAAGTAGTGAAGTAAGGTACAGTGACTGAATGCATTGCACCGCAGTCTGCTGAAATAAACAGTAGCCCTGAAAACTGGTGGCCAGGTTTCTATTTTTTATACACTTTCTAAATGTGGCATTTTCAAACACGTAATTTATAAAGCAACTTCACTAAAAGATGTGTTTTAAAATTGTGAGTTCTGGGACCCCAAATTGCAAATCTCTATCTCTTCCCAATTGGTAGATACATTTGCAAGAGGTTAGAAGGTAGCTCCACTGATGACTTATGTGGGAGATAGTCCTTGCAATAGCGGAAAATAAAATTAGCAGTATTTCACTATCAGGACATGTAAAACACACCAGTACATGTCCTACCTTCCAAATACACTGCACCCTGCCTATGGGGCAACCTTGGGCCTAACTTAGGGGTGACTTATATGTAGTATAAGGGAAGGTTTGGGCCTGGCAAGTGGGTGTACTTGCCAGGTCGACATGGCAGTTTAAAACTGCACACACAAACACTGTCGTGGCAGGACTGAGACATGGCTGCAAGGCTGCTCATGTGGGTGTCACAATCAGTGCTGCAGGCCCACTAGTAACATTTGATTTACAGGCCCTGGGCACATCTGGTACACTTTACTAGGGACTTCCTAGTGAACCAATTATGCCAATCATGGATGACCAATTACAGATACAATTTACACAGGGAGCACTTGCACTTTATGCCTGATTAGCAGTGACAATGTGCTCAGAGTTCCAAAACCAGCAAAAACGAAATGCAGCACACAGTCAAAAAGGGAGGTCAGAAGCAAAAAGACAGGTGAAAAACATGCCAAAGATGCCAAGTCTAACAGTCAATATGGCACATTCCTGCCCTTTCCCTTTCACACAGCGTAGCGCAGCAAGGTGGCTTGTTGTTTTGCGCTGCTTGAAAGAATGATAAATCTGCCCCTTTTTCTCAACTGACTTTGCTCCTCAAAGTAAAGCATTCTTCCAGGTTATAAATTCAAAACTACTGATGGTCCTTTTTAATCTTGATGTAGGAGTAATGGTCCCTGCCAGCATCCCAGAGACTCATCTCACCCCTCTGAAGAGCATTCTCCAAGCTTTTCTGTACCTTATGGAAGGTTTACAAAAGGTCAACAACATTGCTTCACCACTTAGAGATTACTACTGACTTCCTTTTCCCACCCACTTCATCTTCTAGAACTTCTGCTTCACTTACATAGCAATCAACAAGCACATACCTCTAAACCTGGCTAAAATACCTATGACCAATTTCACTGTCAAATTAGAGTCTAGGCAATGCAAGAAATTCAAGACTAGATGCCAGATCTCCTCCTGCTGCGCCATGGTGGTGTGTAAAACGATCACAATATAAATTTCAAGAAACGAGCATATAAATGCAAGTTATAGGAGACCTGTAGTATGGGAATCGGAACGAGTCCAGAGTCGCCAGAACTGCAGGCGTATCAAGGCTTGCCACTGATGCACTACCGTAGCGGGAGCGGATACGAACCGATTCCCATACTATAGGTCTCCTATCACTTGCATTTTTACACTCGTTTCTTAAACTCTTCCATCTGAAGCTACAACTTGCCTTACACAAAAAAGAAAGAAAATGCTAGCCTTGAGAAAGTCCTTTCAGACGAAACACGTGTCGGCTGCCTGTTGCTTATGTTATGGATTGTGGCAAGAAAATAAAGGACATATAAAAGACAATAAAGAACACCTTGTGGACTTCCTCTTTTTTGTGATGATGGCTAATGCCTACACTACAGATTTGGACTGACTTTGGATGTGCCTCGGCATATGTGAAACACTTATGAGAAGGGTACTTTTGTTTTTGGAAATCTGCTTTCCTCCTGCAGTTTCCTAAATTATATTCACAGAAAGTTGAATTCATGGTCTGAAATGCCAAACCCTCAGTCACCAAATCAGCAATTATGTATTATTCCATCGAACAACTTCACCTTTGACTAGGTAAAATATGCAAACAGAGCAGATTTAACTGCTGATATATGCATTTATAGCTGGATAGTTTCTGATATCCTCTCATATTTCTCAACACTGCAGGCTCCCTGAGTCATCTACTGCCTCACAAACGCCTGCCTCACAGTGGGAAAATAGACTTGAAATTCATGGAAGGACTAGCTAATACGTCAAGCAATGTGGGACGTGATAAAAAGTGAAGGAATGGGGCAGAGCAAATCTCATAGCTAATACGAGAAAAACGTGACACATTGTACATGTTAAACATGTTGGAATAAATCAGATATAATTAGAATACTTTAACCTCTATAGGTTTGACCCTGTTTGTAGGCCACTAACAATGATCTTTGAAAAGCAGCTAAAAACTTTGTGAAACTGTCTAGCACATGGATCTGAAATTGATGTTACAACAAAATGACTAATACATGAAATGGTTTGCACAATTGATAAAAATGTTGCTACAGTGATGTGTATTCAATATGTAACTTACATCTTTAATGTCTTTTCATTCCATATTTAGGGCAGGATTTAATATTTAGCCATTTAGCCATCCTTTACAAGGGCAATGAAGTCAATTACTTCATCACCTGTGCCATCTTGGCTTTCCCTTGCTATAGTGCAATCCAAGATAGTTTTCAGAAAGATAAAAAGAAAGTGATGTAAAGGTGGGGAGGTTTGACCTCAGGATCTTTTTCCCCATTGGTTAAGGAGAGTCTAGGAGTCATCATCCCACACATTAGCTACTGAATAGTACAAAAAAGGACCTTATCCCCAGCTCCTCAAAACATTTTCTGGAACTGTGGAAGAACAGAAGAAGGTCTGCAGCTTCTCTTTAAGACCTGTGAGACCTGAATGGCTGGACCTGCTCCCACTTGTTCGCAGGACAACGATGTGGACTGCAAGGGTCAGTTGACTGATCTTCTTTTTGACTACAGGGACACAACAAGCTGTAAGAAATCATTTTCCTGAAGTGCTTGGAACTGGACTGAACCTTGCTGATAACCCCTACTGGAGTCAGTCCTGGCTCTATCCCGTTAGCTGCTGAGGCTTTTCCACCCCCAGTGCTAAGTCCTTTTTTGATGCTTGGAGCATTTTGCTTTTAGGTCTTCATGACCTTTTTTCCACAAAAGTATCCAGTCCAAATTTGCATTCTTTTTTTCAAAACTCCTGGGGACACTAAAGGTATCTAGGCTTTGTGGATACCCTTAGAGGAAACCGGGAAAACAGTCAAAATAAAGCTATTTGTTTTGTGGGAAAATGTACCTTGCAAGAAAGGCTATGCTTTTTTCAAATGAGGGTGTCAATGAAAGATGTCCTGTGTTTGGATCACCATCTTCTCAGCTTTCTGGAACTAGCAGAGTTGTATCTAAAACATTTTTTACCACAGTTTTTCTAAGAGGTTGTCCATTTTTTCAAATTTGTATGGTTTCACCTACTTGCAGTTTGTACTGCAAACAGATGTAAAACTCACAGGTGAGCCCAGAAAGCTATACATTTCTGAAAAGTAGACATTTTAAATTCAGAAAGGGGTCATTTGTGTAGCTCCCTGAATGTGTCCTCAAAGAAACCAGAGGAAAAAAAAGAAAATAAGTAGACATACATATCAATTGATGACAACATTTTATTCTGTAATTTCTTTTATGGTGGGCACTTTACAAAAGAAATATTCTATTGTGTCTTTATGACGTTTGTAGTCACAAAGATATGCAAGGTTTGTATGTTTTCCCCAAAAAACATGATACCAAGATACAACAATTGAGCTACAGCTTACATTTGTACATTGTGTACCGACCTTGCAGCAATTTATTTGGTTAAATCTAATGATTGAAAAATAGTTATGAAGGAAGTCAATGTATTTCTGAAATGTGCTGAGTTGATTGACACTGGTTATAGGCAGCGGTGCAAGAAATGTGCGTAGTTTTTAATCATAATTACACCAAATAATCACAATTACACATGATTATGCGAAAGGCTAATCATAATTTTGTGTTATATTTTTTGTGTGAAATGGGTTCTTACATCACTTTTTTGGAGAAACAGCACATTGAAACAAAAGTACAGTGAACAACAGCCATTCATGTTCTGATGTTCCTGTGCATTTGCTGTAAATTTTTACCATGAATGGCACCAATCACAGTAAGTTTTTACTGCATGTGGCACCATTTGGGGTAACTTTTTACTGTGAGTGGTGCATAATTGGATGAAGTGGAATAATGTTATAATTTGGGGAATTTTGTGTAGCAAGCATAGCACAAAATTGCCAAAATTATATGAACTATGCCAGTGTAGCTCAAATTTCACCCAGGCCTAGTTATTGGTACACCAATTAATTTAGGGTTACCAACACTATCATGTTGTTCAAAGGGCATTTTGAAAAATGTATTCTTTCTTGCACACTAGCTTTCATTTGGAAGACAAAAGAGAAGAGAAATCCTTTTGGTAAAAACAAATCTGCTACTATTCTGTCTTTTTACATGTCTTCCAGTACAAACAGTACCCCACTGGTATAGCTGGGCGTAGGGGCTTTGACACAAAGCATCCCAAAACATGACCTGGAGACATCACAGTACACCCAGCAAATCAATACTTTTTTCACAAAGTGGGCAGCTGCAGATATTGGGCCCTATTTCAGCTGCAATCCAGAGAAAACTAGACATCCTGTGAAGTCCAGAGTGGTGTGACTCGACTGGATCCCATAAAGCTTTCCTACCCATAAGACTGTGAAACAGCTTCCTTACTCATAAGGCCTTGCAAACCTCAATCTTTTGGTATAACTACACATTTTCCTTTCATTGCTGTGAAAGAAAACATTTCCCTTAAACTGTGGGGATACACAAAAGTCTTACCAGCCAACATTCCGACACTTCTCCCAATTAAAATGGCGCCCCTTCTGTGTGAGTTGGCCCAACACCTGCAACAAAAAAGGCCCCAAAATAAAACATAGACAGATCAAGTTTTTCCCCTTCAACCCAAACCTTTTTTTCTAATGTGGGTAGCTTTAGATGGTTGGTCTGGGCTCGACCTTCGCCCACAGAAACATACCAAACCCACACATTTGTGAATACTAAACATGTGGAGGAATCTAGGTCTGGTTTATGTGGATCTTCCTACAATTTCTTACTCACTGTGCCCTTCCAACCATAAGTTGTGGCAGAGAAAACATGCACTTTCCCCACATTTCAGTGAGAGAAACCTCTAAATTCTGAGAGGATCTACAAATTTCCTACCACCGAGTGTTTCCACACTTGTCCCGACTTCTGGTGAAAAAGGTACCCCACTGGTATCGCTGAGCCCAGTGCCAGCAACAGGAAAGCCCCCAAAATGCAACATGATCAGATCAAATTTTTTCAATCTAAACCGCCTCTTATTAGCAGCGTGGGTTGCTGTGGATGTTGAGCCCTAGCTCCGCCACCACCAAGAGAAACCTACCAAACCCAGATATTCCAGAAAACTAGATACCCTTGGAAGTCCAGGGTGGTGTGACTCATTTTGATTCCTTGAAGCTTTCATACCCAAATGGCCTTGCAAACCTCAAACTTTGGCACAAAAACACACATTTTCCTCATATTTCTGTGAGAGAAAGTTCTGGAATCTGCAAGGCTCCACAATGTTTCTCCCACTAAGCATTACCACACTTCCCATCATAAAAATGGTACCCCACTCGTGTTGCTGGGCCTACTACGCATGACACAAAATGCCCCAAAATCAAAAAATAATGTAAAGACATTCAAAAATCTTAGAGAAAAAATCCCAGTTGGGGCAAAGTGGGTAGTTGTGGAGTTTGGGAACCAACCTGCTTTAATGCAAAGAAACTTACCAAACCCAAACATTTTTTAAAACTAGACACCCAGGGTAGCCTATCATAACTAAACATTTTAGAAAACTAGGGATCAGGAAGTGTCTAAGGTGGTGTGCCTATCATGGATACCACATGTTTTTTTACCTACAATGGCCTGCAAACTGCAAACATAGCCTAAAAGCACACATTCTTCTCTCATTTCTGTGATGAAAATTCTAGATTGTGCAAGAATCCACAAAATATTACCATCCATTATTCCCACATTTGCCTCGATACAAAATGCAACCCCACTTGTGTGGTTAGGTGTCAGAAACCCTTTCAGAGGGCCATGGGGCAAGCAAGAGCTAGTGGACCCAACCTTGGGGGTCGCAGGCCTTTCACTCATAGTTTCCTGGGACCCAACTTAGTATGAGTCCTGAGCACCTGAACCAAGTAGCCCCTCAGCACTTGGCTCTCAGTAGTAGCGTGGATTGCGCAGTCGAATGCTACTCAGGAAGAGGTAGATTCAGGGGGCGAACACAGACTCACAACTCAAAATATGTTAAAAACAGCAAATACGGCATACACAAACAATACACACAGTCCCTTATGTCAGTGCTCTAGCGTTTAACAGGCAGGTCCCTAAGTCCCACTTTCCTCTGTCTAATGGTAGTGGTTATTGTCTCTTCACAATAGGAGATATTCACGTTAGGCCCCACTAGTAGTCCGGGTCTCAGGAGTCTCACTCCGACTCTTCCAAAGTCAAAAGTGTTCCAGCGCTGAAAGGCGCTACGAGGCAGAACAGATTTCCCTGGGCCCTCAGCCTTGCAATTTTTCTTACCTGCTGCTACAGGGGTTGTGTGGCAGGAGTCCCCTGAAGAACTTCATATTCAGACATCACAGAGGACTGCTGACATCAAATAGCACTCTTGGTTTTGCAGGGGCAGCAGCTGGCTGTCCACGGTGCCAGTGACCTGGTAAGCTCCTCTGACCCTTCTTACAGGTGGGGGAAGAATTCTCAGGTTCCAATCCTTCAGTTGGGTCTCAGGCATGTACAAGTCACCACAATGTGCTCTCCTCTGAACATCGGTAAAAATCCGGCAACAAGCCCAGTTCTCATGGCACTCCCCTCTGGCATACAGGGACACTAACTTTGCTCTGCACATGGGTGATGGCCCTATTGGCATTGGAGTATTGCAATCTCAATGGCATCCACTCTGGGATACGATGTCACTGACTTTACTCCACACACCAGTGAAGGCCCTATTGGGAAAGCAGTGACACAACGGTCACAGAAGCCCCTCTTGCATGCATAGAGGTCGCCACCTTTACCCTGCACACAGGTGACAATCCAAGCTATGCAGCAGAGGCTAGCTTCAAGGTGAACCTCTGGCATACGGGGTCACAGACTTGATTCTCCACACAGCGGATTGCCTGATAAGTGCAGCAGCTGCTTCCTCATACCTCACTATGGGGATACACTCACCAGGATTCCCCACTGGACCTCGCTCTCTTCTTCTTCACAGGGTATAGTTGCCTTGGCAAGCAGGCAGGTGCTGGTGTTCTAGGCTCCAGGGCAAGTAGTCTTGGATTTCCTCGGGTGATATCCCCTCACCCAGCTGGGAGACTGGCAGACCTTAACCACCAGTCCTAGTCACATGCTGAAGTCTTGCTGAGCTTCTCCTCCTTACACAGCCCGACTGGCTGCTTGGCAATTTTGGGGGCCTCAAGCTCCCCTTCTTATAGTGCATCTTCAGACACAAAATGTGATTTACTGTCTGAGCATTTGAAATGTGTGTTGGAAGTCAGATTCCTTTTGAAGTACCCACTCCTGAACCTGTGGACATTACAGAAGAAGGACTGCCTTGTTACCTAGAGGACTGCCCCGCTGCTTGAGGCCTGCCTTATTCCCCAGAGGACTGCCCTGCTGTTTGAGGCCTGCCTTATTCCCCAGAGGACGGTCAGCTGCTTGAGGCCTGCCATGCTCTCTGAAAAAGACGACTGGACCTGCTTCCTTCATCTCAGGCTACCTGAGACTCCAAGGTTAAGTTGGCAGACCTTCTGTCTGAGCTACAGGGCACACCAAGCTCAGAGGCCTCTAATTAACTGCCCAGCTGACCTGCTGCAACTGGACCTGCCTGGACCTGGAACTGTACCCAACTGAACCCTGCTAGCATCTGCTGGAGTGAGTCTCTAATCCCCTAGAGGTGCTTTCCCATACCCTGGACATTTGCCTGGCAACGGAGTGCACTCCTCTACAAGAAAAAGTGAAATCTAGACATTTTGGGTTCTTTGCAACCAGGAACGGGTTAGCTTGTACCATGACTCTGCTGCCCACGATGACCGCTAACCTGAAGCTCTAGTAAACCCAACTCTTCATGCTACAGTGACCCACAGCAACATTTGGCAAGACAAAATCTGCACTTCATACTACAGCAATGACAGCCCACGGTGACTGCCAACGTGAAGCTCCAGTAACAACCATCTGGTATGCTCATCTAGATCTTGGTGCTACAGTGATGTCCGTCCACAACAGCTGCCTGCTCTTCGCAATACAGTGATGACCATCTGTGGCTCTCTCACTCTCTCCCTGCTACTCATGGCCTCCTCCACCATGAACGAACTCCTCCCACAGGACTTTGAAAAGGTAACTTTTTCAGTAGGACTAGCCTAGTCCCTGTATCTGACCTGCACTCAATCCTGGTCTGCCTGAACTTGTGATTCACCCCCAGTCTAGCACGACCAGATGACCGTGAGTGGCACTTTGTGCTTTTAGGAGCTTATTCTACTTAAAAATGTACAATTGAATATATGGTTCTACTGACAGATTTTTGCTGTTCTTGTACCATTTTGTATTACGATTTATTCTTTTTATAAATTGGTTTGTGATTTTTTTGTGTGTTTTCACTTTATTACTGTTTTGTATTTGTATTTGTTTATTTGTAAAGCGCAACATTCATCCTGACGGATATCACATCGCTGTTTTGCGGGATACATGATAGGTTATATTGGGTGCCTTCAGCTGCTCACACCTACATCTTAGGAAAAAGCTGGGTTTTTAGTTTTTTCCTAAAAGTTACATAGTCCTCAGTAAGACGCAAGTCTTGGGGTAGTTCATTCCAGTGTTTAGCCGCCAGGTATGAGAATGATCGGCCTCATGCTCTTACTTTCTTTATACATCTGGGCCTGGCTAGTGCTTGGTGTCGTGATCTTAGGCACCTCATGGGGACATAGAATTCGATTTTATTCTGAAGAATTCTAGGACCCAGGTTATGCAGTGCCTTGTGCGCGTGACTCAGCAGCTTGAATCTTGCTCTTTGGCGCATAGGTAGCCAGTGGAGCTGTTTCATGCATGCAGACGCTGAACTAAGTCTGCTTTTGTTGCATACAAGCTTGGCAGCCGCGTTTTGCAGCACTTGTAGGCGTGAGAAAAGGTAGTCTGCCATGCCCACATACAGTTTTTCCAGTTTTGTGCTACATAAATGCCTTACACGTTGCCTCTAAGTTAAGCTGGACTGCCAAATATCAGAGGTTTAAGCACAAGTTAATTTAGTGACTTTTGTGGTTCCCCCTGACAAAGAATGTGGTTGCTGCCTGAGTGGGGTTTCCACCCCCTCAACCAACAAGTAGGCTTTCACCATTATGAGGGTAGCACATTGGGTGCCTCTCCCAATATAACAAGACCACAATCCATAAGACAGGCCTATGTCATAGTGCACTTGCATGCACTTGCACCCATGGCAACAAAAATCAGCGTCAGGGATCCAGATATCTTTGCAGGTGAAGACCTTAGAGTAAGGGTAAATGTCCGTCACCATGCGAGGAACTTTTCTATCCCCAAAAAATGTCTAGTGCCTGTGACAGGATAGAATTAAACAAGGGAAAATGGAAGTCCCCATGAAGGACTCTCATTTCATCAGCCACAAATTGTGCTTTTCTCTTCCTCTGACCTTTTCTCACCTACACAAATAACTTCAGTGGGACCTCATTCTGTGGCTATCTGACTTTTAATGGAGTTTGGCAGATAAAACCTACAAAAGTACCCAGCTGAAGGATTTCAACTTTCATTTTAGAGAATAATTCAGAAGAAAAAATCTTTGACCAGTGCAAACTGACTCAATATATCCGACACGCACTCCATCACAGTTGGTCTGAAATCATGCCTAGGTCCGGCCAACCGCAAACAGTGTCTAGTGTTTGGCGCTTTTGGTTTAAATATTTTAAAAAATGTATCTGCTGTCCCCTTATTGAAACATTGTCATTTTGTGTTGGAGTTTTATTGTCTTGTGTATGACACTTTAACTGTTTTGTCACTGCTAAGTACTTAATACTTTTTCCAAAGTTAAGCCTGTCTGCTGTATGCAATCACAAGGTTATCCCAGGTTTAAATTATTGGAACTGTTGTACCTTAAATAGTGTGTGACCTTATTCCTTGTGGTAAACTCCCTTTCACCCAAATTAATAATTTACTTTCTTATAAAAAGCTTACAAGTTTTTTTTTTTAAAAGTGTCACTGTTTCAGTTTCCCTTTTCAGGAATATGACATTATTAGTGATACCGCAAACAGGCTTCAGAGGGTAGTTGATGGACTGGCTATGCTCGCAGCTGTTACTGGTGAAACATATTTTCACCATCTCTAGGTAATATTGAACAAAGTACTTGACTCTTGCTATTCTTCTGACAGGGTTGAGTTTGGAATTTATCAGCAGAAATATTCCATGGTCAGTGCTCTCAAAAGTTCAAATGGTTGGTTGGTTTGTCATAAACTGGTAGTTTATTAGGAACTGCATATACTGTTGTTATATATGCATACCGATGTCTGTCAGTGACACTTCTCTACACTAATCTATTTCACAAAGATTCCTTGGAATTAGTAACCTGGAGCTAGATATACTACGCCTTATTGTAGTCACAAACAGCCCGATTCACAGAATCGGGCTGTCTACGAATGCAAAAAGGCATTTCCAAATGTACAAAGCTCTAACGGCGATTCGGTAACCTGTTACTGAATCGCAATTTGACATTGCGCATCCGTATTTGGAAGGGGCGTGTTTAGGGCATCTTTTCCAAATTCTGATTAGCATTGGTATGTACAAATGTTTTACAACCGAAATGTGGTTGCAAAATATTTGCACTTTGCCATCAACTCAAAGTTGGTGCTAGCCCATTCGCAGTGGAAAGGGGTCCCTAAGAGACCCCTTTCCCTTTAAGAATGGTTGAAAAAATATTTTTTAGGAGCAGGCAGTGGTCCAAAGGACCACTGCCTACTCTTAAAAAAATGTATTCTAAATGTTTCATTTTTTTCTTTTTAAACAGATCCTGGGTGTGTTTAAAAAAAAATGCTTTATTTAAAAGAAATCACAGACATGGCGGTCTGCTCACCGCAGCAAACCACCATTCTTGTGATGGCAGCGAATCATAGTGGATCACAAATTCCGACTTACGTCACTAATATTCATAAGATAGGTCTATTTGCCTTCCACTATGAATCGCTATTGAAGGAATAGGGGCTAAATAAACCCTTTGTACATCAGTAACAGCGATTATCAAATAGCGATTCTTTTTAGAGATCAAACTACCAAATACAAAAAAATCTAGCATTGGCAATGCAAGTTTCATTCTTAGATTTTTCTGCCTCTATCTTGATGAACAAATAAGATACTGGGCTAGGGACCGTTTTCAGTTGTCACACAAATGCCTCAATATTCTTCATTATATATTCCCACATTTCCAATATTGTTTTGAATATCATATTTAACATGGAGCCTTATATGGTGTATCAGTATTTAAAAGTGACAAAAAAATAATTTGCATTACTGCCACATATAAATTCCCAAAGTGGCCTTAATTGGGGACATGGAAATTTCAGCATTCCTGCCACTAATAATTCTCTGCAGTGTTATGGGATTATGGCTACAATTCTACCTATACCTGCCTGGGTGGTATTAGAGTGGGAACATGTGTAGTAAAACATTGCGGCTGCCTCTTTAGTGTCATATGTTTATATGAAAGTCATGACAGTTAGAAATTAGCTCATTACCAATCACAGTGTAGGAAAATGAATGACCTTGACTGCTTTACATAGCGTGTAGCAAAGGCAACACATTTTTTATAAAGCCTCCCATTTACATTGTGGTGAGTGTTTACCTTAATACAGTAAAGTAACACCCTACTGCTTGGGTCGCCTGCATGATTTACAAATATAGATACAAAAATAAGATACCTAGAGTCAATTGCTCTAGTTACAAGATTTTAACAAAAAAGAACAGGAATTTTGTGTTAATATCCCTCATGCATATGTACTTTGTTCTCAGTATGTGATCATTTTATGGTTAATGGCTCTCTACTAACAAAAATTATCTATTTGCAGATAGATAAGACAATTCTAATTGTTATAGATGGGAAATTTAGACTTCACCTGTCTGCTCCTTTATGACTAATAATAATAGAAAGGCCTATGTAGAGTGTGTCTTCCTCATCAAACACATCCATGCTAACTGGAGCACCTACGATATGAAACAGAGAGGGGCTTATTTATGAGAGGCTTGCACCGCCGCAGCATCACTTTTTCTGACGCTCCGGTGGCGCAAACCTCTCAGCCGTGTCTATGAGGCCAAGCAAAGCCTCTTTGCATGGCTTTGCATGGTCTCATAGATATGGAGTAAGGCAAGGCAGCGCGAGTTGCTGCGCTGCCTTACTCTGAACCAGGGAGGATTTCTTTGGATGTTGTCATGGGTTTTCCCACGAACACTCATGGATTTTCAAGCTGCCCAGATTTACCTCATCACCTAAACCTGGGGAAGCACCAAAACCTTACATCTCCCCAGGGCAGACAAAATGAGAAGAAACATTTTTATTTCTTCACGTTCTTTGTTATTCCTGCCATTTCACATTGGCGTAAGGCAGAACAGTAAGAAAACTTGCGGCGCTGCCCTACACCAATTCCCCATAAATGAGGCCCAGGGTTTTGCCCCTCAACATTAAGGGCTTCATTATGGGGAATTGGCGTAGGGCAGTGCTGCACTGCCCTTTGCCAATATGAAAGGGCAGGAATGCACCATATTTAAGAAATACGGTGCATTCCTCTTTTCCTCCTGCACAATTTGCTGCCTAGTGCCAACGTAGGCACCCTGGCACCATGCTACAAGGGTGTCTTCATTGCATAAAGGATTGTTTTTGTGCAGGAAGGGGCACCTATATTGTGTGAGGCACAAGGGGGCCCTGTAGGACCCCCTTAGTTTCCTCGCCGCCACACTTTTCATGGCGGCCCCACTGCCATGAAAAGTGTGGCTGTGAGGAAACTCATAATATGCTTGGGGGGGGCTACAGCTGATCCGCAAAGCATATTGCGGCCTCAATACTGCAACGCCACTGCCAGAGATCTCTGATCCCTGGCGGTTGCGGTGGTTCCAATGTGCCCTGGTCATAATGGGGTGATCGGAAGACGGCCACCACTGCGCCCCCGCATTTGGCGGTCCATAGACCACCAGACTTGTAATAAAGCCCATAGTCAACCATCCCCTTTGTATCCTTTACTAGCTGCACACCTGCAAATCAAGCAATGTATTTAAAAATTCATTATGTGTACAGCTTTGCAACTTTACGTCTAACTGTGGGAGACATGTGCTATGAAAAGAAAATGGCAGGTGAAATTGCAGTTAAATAAATACTTAAAGAACTAGAAATAAAAAAGCCATAATGAGGAATAATTACCTCTGTGATCGTGTACAGGTAGTTCTGCAACCTCATTTGTCTTTCCTGCAGTGGACATTAGTGCTTGGAACAAAAAAGAAAAAAACTAATTTATTCATAGAGCACATCGCAGTACGAAAATGCAATTTACTTAAAACTGCTGCTAGATCAGTAAAACTAACCACCATTCTAAAATTGTTCACCCTACCAAAATACTTCTATTTCTACCTTGCTAAAGACCTGTAAATAATATTCCTATCCCCACCCTGCAATTCTCACTTCCACCCTTGTAGAGTACATGGTTCATCGGACCCAGCAGAGAGACATAATCTGTCTGCTGTGCAGAGCAATAGGGGATCAGAATAGCATCTGAAACCCTGACACAGTCATGAAGGCCTTTTTGGTGCTTCTTTTTTCTTTAAACTTCATCAGCAGCCAAACAGTGAAATCTGGTTAAAGTTTTGAACAAATATGCAACGTTCTGAACAGTGGCGTAACAAAAGTGTAAGGGGCCCCCCTGGATTTTATCCGGGGCGCTCATACCTGAGTGCTGTGCTGAGGGGGCCCCCCTGCAGCTGGGGGCCCCCCCGCACCACGGGGGATGGGGGGGCCTGTGTTACGCCCCTGGTTCTGAAGCACAAATATTTGCAAATTCACTCACAGGAGCTTGGACGCAACCCCAGCATGGCAGTCGTGATCTCCTAAATCTGTGAGGACAGAACTTGCCTGGCTCCAGATTAGTCAGGAGAAACACGACAACCTTAGATCAGAACCCATGGATGGGTGATGGAGAATAGTAGATGAAGGAAGGAAGCAGAATGCAAACAGGATGCTGCATTAATTGTTACCCATATTCTTTTCCCCTTACTCGCTGCACCTTGGCCGGAATGAAGACAAAATGGTGCCAATACCAAAACTGAGGAAGGAGGCAAGGGTGTTTCAGAATTAGATGACATGCACACTGGCCCTCTTTGGTGACACACATGGACATGCTGCAATGCGGAGCTGATACTCTTTTTCCGTCCGGTCAATCTAGATGATGAACAGAGGGCCGAGCGTGCCCAACAACCTGCAAGGCAGAGGAGTGGGTGCTGCTTTGGAGTGGCCACGACAGTCGCCTTAGGGTATCGGCACAGGTGGAGGCAACTTTCGCTCCTGTCACGATGATGTAAAAAAAGTGGGAGGGGGTGAAGTGATGAGAAGAACACGAAATAAAGGTATTGGTGTAATAGCGCTCTATCCCACCATCCCATGAGGGTAGAATATGGAAGATGCAGTGTAAGGGATGGCAGCTAAAGCGGTGACAACCGACGACTGCTTTGCCACATCTTAAACACAGGTGAATGTTCTTCCATTTAAATGTCAAAAATTTGAAAACAGAAGAGACAGTATGAGAATCCCCAATGCAACCTAAGATGCTGAGGGGAAAGATATCTGTGAATAAGTGCACTCTTTATTTCTACAAGTATTAAGACTTAAAGAAGGTGGAAAGGTCGCATGCAATAGAAAGGGCCAAAAAAAGTCCCAGGTAGCAGTGGCGGCTGCTCCACTAAGGCGGAGGAGCATCGCTCCACTAAGGCGGATGTGCATCAACCCACTGCTTTTTCGCAGTGGAAAAAAAGGAAAAATTAAATGATAATAACCCTAGGTTATTAACATTGTATTTTTCCTGCTGCAGCATCTCGGTGGGTGGGGCAGGGCAGATCTGCTCTGCTCTCAGAGCAGGGGGAGGAGTGGTGGGCACTATGTAAGTGCGCATAAATGTTTGACCGGCTCTCTGGGGCCGGCCAAACACTCATGCGCACTTTGAATGTTCTCCATGCAGGCTGCTTTACAGCCTGCATGGAGAACATGCCCAGCCTCCCATTCTCTGGCTGAGCGGCGATCCACAGCGCTTAGACCAATCATTTTGATGGGCTATCAGGAATCTGGGAGCCAGGTGCTACCTGCTTCCTTTGCAGTGAAGAAGCCAGGAAGAGGACGCAGGAGAGGCGGCGGCAAACGGGCAGCAGGCCGGCCAGGAGGTGTTATTTTTGGGGTGTTTTTAAACCCCCCCTCCTCCCCCTCTTCTTCCCTCCCTACCCCACTGCTGCATACCAGGAGCATCCCCGCCTGCCAGAAAGGAAGGGGATTGTGATATCCGAGGGATGTCCTGCAAAAGGAAAGAATCTTAACTGGCTCTAGAAAGCTTTTACCTGTGCTCTTTGGAGATGACAGACTGTTATTACAAACCAACTTGGTGAAAAGAAACAACTCAAGCTTTTGGGGGAGATCTTCAACAGAAAAGGAATATGGTTTTGATGGACCTTTGCAGGTAGGGTGTACGTTCAGGTTTACAACAAAAACCATCACATCCACTCAGTGGAGGGAGGTCTCAAAGCATTATACCACCTGCCATGTGCTCAGGAAGATGCCAAGATCAACAGATCGAGATACTGAGAGCAAAGACAATGGCAACAAATCAGGAGTGGAGCACAATCTGGCAAATGTTGAGAAAGCGAAAATGAACAATTAACTGATGAAACACCCTCCAACCATGGCAAAACGTTGCAGACTGCCAAACTGATGCTGAAGAAATACAATCACACCACAACTGCTAAAGATTATGGTCATTTTAACTCCAGGAGAGGGTAAGTCTGAGGAGTATGGAGTGAACGAGAGATGGCCCAACACCTCTGAAATGTTCACAATGCCTAAATGGAGGTCTCTTGTAATCCCCTCTTTTAATTCTCTTATTTTTCTGTGACAAACAACTTGTGATGGGTTGGAGGAACAGTTTTGGGAGGGGATTGGGCGGAGGAAGTGGGGGGCATGAGCATTCTACTTTGCGAATCATTGGAGATGAGCCAGCTGTATTTCACCCACATTTTTAGTGTTCTGTTTCTTAATTTGAGGGGGTCAAATTCCCCCTCTAAAATAGTCAGTGGTAAACAACTACTTTTCATATGAAAAGGCAAAAATAGTGATGTGACAAGAAACTCATCTCTATAGAGATGAAATTGAGATGGTCAAATCTAAGCTCCATGATGTTCAGATTCACGCATTTGTTCTGATGAAAATATGTATAGTGGCCATACTGATCTATCATTTGTTAAACTGTGGGAAAACTATACCATTGAAAAAAGCAAAATACGAGATGAAGTGGGGACTTCAATTGTTTGGCAAGTCATTAGAGAAGCTAGGAGGACCCTGCTGTTAGTGGATGTCTGGAAAGTGAAACACAGGAACAATAGGGTTTACTTCATTTACTCTACGGTCCCCCATACGTACTCCAGGATCAACATGATCCTACAGTCCAGCATTGTAATCAGAGCTTATAAGGAAGCAGAAACAGGAACAATCACAGTCTCTGCCAATGCCTCAGTGTGCATATGGATGCATGGCTTTCAAAACAGGAACAAAAAACAGATGAAGGTGAGGTGATTATCTGCTACAAGACACCCTAAGTAGGCCAGAAATCTAGGGGCGGTTTACCAATACATAGAGGGTGAATTACTAAAATGTTGCACTAGCTTGGCATCATGAAAGTGAAGCAAACCAGCACAATTTTTTTTTTTTGTCATTTAAGTTCCTGGAAATTAACTAAAAGTAATGCAAAGCAGCGCAAAGTGCTGCTTTGCATTACCTAGCATCAAGCGGGCATTAGATGGGTGTCCCCATGCAGCTGACCCACAAAATCTGAGACAGAGTTTTGTGTAAAAAAATAATGCCTTTTGAAACCAGGCGTTAAAGGAGAAATGTTGTCATTTCTCCTTTCATTTCCAACTTTGCATGTGCACTGTACAGCACTGTTGGACTTGGCCCTGCTTGCAGGGTCATCCCTAAACTTTTTGGCCTTCCCCCTAGTCTTTTTCCTGACATAAGGTTGGTGGGTTCAGGACTCTGGGCACTTTAGCGCTGGTTAGCAGTGCAAAGTGTGTGTGCTTTCTGCCTTCCATAGGCTTACATTAGGAACCCCCCCCCCCTTTATGGGATATCTCTCCCATAGTAGAAAATATGTATGCCATGTTTGGTATGTGTGAGATGGAAATATTAAATGCTGCGCAATGGTGTGCACAGATTTATTTTCACCATTGTGGAAATGCCACTTTTAAACCTTGGCATTTCGGTGTCCTGTGTGTCTGCCTTGTGTAAGGCTGGCTCCGCCCCCTGGGGTGTGTCTGTCTCCCAGTCCCCAGCTCAGGAAGGGAGGAGGGAAGTCTGGCAGACAGGGTGCTCTACACCTCCCCCAAAACCAGTTGGCACCGGTTTCCCCAGAGACCCTTCCAGAAGCTTCTGGCCCTTTCTAGTAGGTGGGGTGTATATATAGAGGAGCTGAGACTCCATGTGCTCGTGCTTGGACTTTGACTTGGAGGGGACACTCTGCCAGGAGGTTCCGCCGCAAGGGCCTGCGTGCTGGCCCCTGTGCCTATCTGTACCCCTCTGCTGTCCAAAGGACCAGTGAGAGACCTTTGCTGGAGTGAAGACTGCTGTGCCAGGAGGAGTGCCACATTATGGGGGTTGACTGTTCCAAGGAACTGCTGTCCTGTTCTGATGAGTGCCCACTGCCTGCTGATCTTGCCCAACATTGCCTGTCTGCTCTCCTGGACCCTAGCGCCTCGTGGGCGCTACTTTATTGGGTGGGACCCTGAATCCTTGCCCAGCCTGAGCCCTTGGACTGTGCTCTAGGAGAAGAGGAGCGCTATCTTTTATCCCTGGGGCTTTGGTGCTTTTTAGCGCCTCGTGAGCGCTACAACTTTATTCTGTGAGGACCCTAGCGCTTCGTGGGCGCTATCTTTCAATTCCCCAAGAGAGGAGGAGCGTGGGTCCTGCAGCCGACATCTGGCGAGGGAATCCCGGCATGTGGGATTCCCCCTGCATTTTTCCAAGGAGAGCGGGTACCCACCCTGCTTTATGCGTTTTCTTAATTAAGCGGGATCCCACCCCGCGTGCTGCCCGGGAGAGCTGCGTGTTTGAATTGAGCGTGTGCCCACCCCGCTTTGTGCTTTGATTGTCGCGGGTGCCCACCCCGTGTTTTGCCGCCATGGATCACCGCCGCAGCCCGAGGATCAAGAAATCAACGCCGCGGCCCGGGGAGAAGAAGCGCCGCCGATGCGACGAGGAAGCCGGGCAGTCCGCCTGGTTGTGGGCGGGACCTGCCGAGACGGAACCTCGCGGGCTCCATTTCCGCCTCCCCCTGCCTGGGGGAAGCCGTCCGGAGCCTAGTGGGCTCCCCATCGAAGTCCCGGGTCCCAGGAGGGGGCCCAGGTGAAGTCAGGAGAGGCGCTGCTGTTGGCGGGGCTCTCGTGAGCTGATGAGAGCCCCGCGTGTTGCCAAGCCTGCAGCGAGAGGGCCGGAGAGGTTCTGGTCGGGCAGGGACTGCCGAGGCATATTGTCGGTGCCTACCCTGCCAGAGGAGACATCCGGAGCCTGCCACGAGAGCCGGTGAGTGGGGCTCATTGGGGAACTGGTGGTGGAGGGGGCAACGGGGCACATTGCCGGTGCCCGCCCCCCCGGTGGTCCTTCTCAGAGAACCAGAGTGGTCATTCTGGTTTTCCCAGCTACCCCGCCTGGCAGTGGGCAGCTGCAACGTGCAGCCACATTTGTTTTGAAGCCCCCATGGGGCTTCAGCATGGACAGGGCCACAGTGCCCCGGGGGCTACACAGCGACGCCGCAGTTGCGGGCCGCTGCAACATATTTTTTCCTGCTGGGCAACCCTATTTTTAGAGTCCCAGAGTAGGGGCTTTACCGACGCAGTGGCGTCTAAAGCTATCCTGCAACGGGAGGCATTTTTGTATTCTAGAGACCCGGAGGGGGCTCCAACTGTGCCAGTGACTTGTGAACTTCATTCATCACAGCTGCATCGCAGAAGCGGGCAGCTGCAACACTGGGCAAATCTGTTTCTAGAGCCCCGGAGGGGGGCTCTCCCGGTGCTGTAGCGCCACATGACTCATTGAGCCATTAGATCTTGGCTGACCGTCTGCAGGAAGCAGGAATAAAAGGCACCGCACTTAAACTCTTAAAATCATTCCTAACCAACCGGCAATTAAATGTAGCAATGAGGTCAGCAACCTATAAACAGTTCTCCCTACCATGTCGAGTTCCTCAGGGCTCTGCCCTGAGCCCCACACTTTTTAATCTATATGTAGCGCCGTTAGCCTTGATAATAAAAGAAGCAGGATTCGCCCTAGCTTCCTATGCTGATGACACACAGATTGTGGCGTCTTTAACAAATGGAGAAAAGCACCCGGGCGAGGCCTTTAAGACCTGTATGAAGAATGTGAGTGACTGGATGGATGGCAACTGTTTGAAGTTGAACGCGTCTAAGATGGAGGTTATCATTTTTGGTAATAAACCCTCCCTCTGGACACCTGACTGGTGGCCACCAGTACTTGATGCACTGCCTGTACCCTCCACTAAAACTAAGGATCTGGACATCATCATTGACAAAGAACTCAAATTCAAGGACCAAGTCAGTAAAGTCACATCCATTTCCTTTTGTGCTATAAGATTAATCAACAAAATTAAGAAATACATACCAGAGGAACTTCTAAAAACAGTGACTCTGGCTTTGGTCCTCTCCCATTTAGATTACTGCAATAGTCTCTATCTCACCATTAATTCAGGCCAGATTAACAGGCTTCAGATAGTACAAAACGCGGCAGCACGTCTCATCTTAAAAATCCCCAAAAATGTATCAGCGAAAGAAGCCATAAAAAATTACACTGGCTTCCAGTCAGGCAGAGATGCAAATTTAAAGTCCTATGCCTGGCTTTTAAATCACTACATGACCAAGGACCAATACAATTCAGGAACAAACTAAAATGGTATGTCCCCAACAGAACCTTACGGTCAGGAATGGCCAGGAACATGGCAACCACCCCCTTCAAGAAGGCCACATGGGGAGGTAGGAGCCTTTTCAGATCAGCAGCAATGTTGTGGAATACATTACCCATTACCCTAAAAACAGCAGCCTCCTTGATGAGCTTCAGGAAAGGTCTGAAAACGTGGCTTTTCACACAGACCACCTGAAGGAATTTACCTGATCACCACCTGCACTATTGTTCCTTTTGTTCTCAGATTGTTTATAGCGCCAAGACGCCTCTGGGCATTAGTTTCGCTTTATAAATCTAATTTCAATTCAATTCAATTGACGGGGGTGATTTATTACGGTGATTCACTAGGGCTATAATGTTCAGGCCTCATTATGTATGCATAATGTATTTAGGCTGATGCTTGCCAATTATGTTTTATGCCCCAAGGCCATGTGATTATGCCTAATGTTCTTACGCTGAGGTTGCCTTCATGCTCTTGGGATTAAACCTAAAGCTACTAGGGTTGTGCCTAATGTTGCATTTATGCTGATGGTCAGGTCTAATGTGTTTCAATGCCTAATGTCATTATCGGGTTATGCCTAATGCAGCCAGGGGCATGTTTGTTTTGCTTATCAGGGAGGACCCTACATTAGGGTGAGTACAATGTGTGCACTACTGATTATGTTTTATGCCCCAAGCCCATATGTTTACTCCTAATGTTGCCTTCATGCTTCTAATATGGTTATGCAGATTGTATTTTTAGGCTCATGGTTATGCCCACTGCTAATGAGGTTTATGCCAATGCTCTGACCCTAATGTTGGGACCTCTATGCTCACATTTTGATGTGTAATGCTAATGTGCTATATGCTAATGGGCTAATGCTATTGGAATGTATGCCTAAGGAGATGCCCCGTGCTATGCCTACTATCATTATTTGGTTATGCCTAAGGCAGTGATGGAGGGTACATGGGGTTACCGTGCTTTTTCATAAATGTCATGCTATGACGCTTGCTTTTCATGCCTAATGCAGTTTATGCTAATGTGTTTAGGCTGTATGCCAAGGTGACTTACGACTATTGTGATGTTGCCAAGTTTATGATCTTGCCAGTAGGTACTGGCTGTTATACCCTTATTGCTGGTGTTTTGCATTTATTACCTGTACTTCT
The DNA here is from genome assembly GCA_963921515.1 of Calotriton arnoldi. Classification (NCBI taxonomy): domain Eukaryota; kingdom Metazoa; phylum Chordata; class Amphibia; order Caudata; family Salamandridae; genus Calotriton; species Calotriton arnoldi. The sequence goes on from CAWUFW010006271.1 coordinate 868,425, forward strand.
GTGATGGTTCTGGCAGCGACTCGATTGGCGCTGCCTTGTATATAATCCCCTGTAAATGGTGACCTGGCGCCAGTTGGCGCAGTGTATAGATTTCTGTGATTATACTGTGTTTTACACAATGCAAAAGTTATTTTTACATAACCTGGTGTGGAGTCCCTTCTGTAGTGTGCCTAGTGTGTCGCCTGTGAGTGTGTGCTGCGCAGACGCTTTACACATTGCCTCCGGAGTTTAGCCTACCCGCTCCGCGCCAAGCTACCTCGTTTCTAACAAGCACACATACAAAGTAGGAAAAGTTGGTAATGTTGTCTAGGCATAATATTTTGTACTGGAGGGGAACCCTTTCAGTACAAAACCTATGCTAGACTCCTGCACACACCCTTGCACTATGTCACAAACATATGTGTGTGATGCATGACTGCAGAATTCTGCGCCAGCGCTAGAGAGAGGGGAGGAGAGAGCAATACTTCATGGATATGACACTCTCCTGCTCCCTCCCTGTCAAGCAACACAGCGCAGCATCTTTGACTGCTGCACTGCGTTGGGTGACACATTGCTAAATCTGCTCCAGAGAGTTCAGCGACACTCACGATATGCAGTAAAATAAAATAATGGGCTAGTTGAGAGTATTACTAGTTAACAAAGCAGACATGAGACTTTTAGCCCTTAAAAGGAAGGTGCATGAAAAAGAGCACTGAGCGAATAAGCTTTTAGAGAATAAATGTTGTTACGCAACATGGAAGACTCATGTTGCCTTAGTAATGGTAAGGACAACCTGATCTATGAAGCAAATTCATTCAGTGCCAATAATAGCAGAAGTGTGCTATTAAAAAGCCAGGTCACAAATAAAAAAATTAAATCATTAAATGATTTTGATTAAGAATTATATATACCAATGGCACCCAGCATGCCCTCCTTCTAGGCAAGGAAGTCTGACCATCAGTGAAACACCTGGTGCATAGAGCATATAATCACAATGATCTGGTGCATGCCTGAACACACAGTCTCCCAGCGGATCTGCTACTCCAAGAAGGGGTGACATTTCCTGCAGTTAACTTTCATGGGAGGTATGGGCACACCGGAAAAAAACAGGGCTGCATACTCCTCCATCATAAAATATTTGCATTTGCAAATAATGTCTGAAAGTCCTGACATGGTCTTCCATTTTGCAGAAATAAAGTAGAAATATTTAAGATAAAAATTTAAAAAACCAAAATAAAACACCAGAAATAAAATGAGAAAGTAAAATTAAAATCCAATAGTAGACAGCTGAAAAAATAAAAAATAAGCTGATGTAAGAAAGTGGGTTCTTAGTTGGGACGGATGTTATTTGGACCAAATATCGAGTTTTAAAAATCAAGTTACAGAAATTTCAGAAAACAATATTGTGATACAAAAATATTGTGATGCAGAAATTTTGCTGTCAAGAATATCAAGTAATATAGTTTTCAAGAATATTGTTGTAGTCAATATCATTTTCAATAATACAGTTGAAAAAATATGTTTTTAATTATCTTTATGTGATTTAAATAATATTTTAATTGTATATGTTATATATTGTGTGTATAATTGTTGTTATTGTTTTTAAATATAGTTTTTAAATTTAAGGTATTTATCATTTTAATTTAATAATTGAAAGTGATTTATAGTGTCATAGCAGGCTGTGAGGTTTGCTGGGGTACCCGACTGGAATTTAATTAATTAATATTCATTTTTTTATTAATATTAATTATTTAATTGATAAGTAATTATGTAAATTGTATAATTATTATTGTTTTAAGTTATATTTTAGGTGCAGGTTGCTGGGTTTTGAGCGGTATAGGTTGGGGAGTTAGTTAAGTAATACTTGATTAATAATGAATTATTAATTTATTATTAATTATTTCATTGATAATTAATAATGTAAATTGTGCAATTATTATATTTTGTAAGTTTTATTTTAGGTGTTGGTTGTTGGCTTGCAGGGGTATAGGGTGGGAAGTTAATTAAGTAAATAATAAATATCAATTAATTATTACTTTTAATTAAAATATGTAATTTATTCAGAATTATGTAAATTGTTTAATAAATATATTTATTATGTTATATATTAGGTGTGTGTTGTGTTTTTAGGGGGATAGGGTGGGAAGTTATCTAAGTGGTAATCAATTAACAATTAATTATTCATTTATTATCAATTATTTTATTTATTACTTAATATGTTAATTGTGTTTTTATTTTAATTATATTTGAAATGTGGGCTGCTAGGTATGTGAGAGTATAGCATGGGAATTTAATTAAATAATCAATTATTAGCATTTTTTATTTGATATTAACTATAAAAACATTGCATAATTATGTACATTTTTAAACTGTTTTTTAAATGTATCAGAGTAAGACTAGTGACACTGCAAATACCATAATGCCGTGCGAAAGGCCACGCCCACTGACGCCCGGTATTAAGAAGCAAACCAGGTGCACTAAAGACTGCCGTGTTTTCCTGTCAACAGCAAAGCCTAGACAAAGGGCGGGAGCCCGAAACGCGTCGACTTGAAGCTGAAGATTTGACTGTGTGCAGTATTTCCGTCCACGAAGCAGCCTTCATTAAAATCCTGAGAGCACGACTTACCTGTGTGGCTCCTCTGTAGGGGTAACTCTTTTGCTGCTAAATGTTGAACGGCTGACCCAGACGTAGAGGAGCACCGCTGCACAAAGCAGACCCTGGGCGACGCCAACCGGGTGCACCCTTGAGGGACAGGCGCTGGGAATGCAGGCAACAATGTGTCTTCGTGAAATGGAGTAACGACATAGCAACCCACTTGGGACTTATTTTGATTTTATCAAGGGAGTGCACAGCAACTTATCAGAGTAAGACTAGTGACACTGCAAATACCATAATGCCGTGCGAACGGCCACGCCCACTGAGGCCCGGTATTAAGATGCAAACCAGGTGCACTAAAGACTGCCGTGTTTTCCTGTCAACAGCAAAGCCTAGACAAAGGGCGGGAGCCCGAAACGCGTCGACTTGAAGCTGAAGATTTGACTGTGTGCAGTATTTCCGTCCACGAAGCAGCCTTCATTAAAATCCTGAGAGCACGACTTACCTGTGTGGCTCCTCTGTAGGGGTAACTCTTTTGCTGCTAAATGTTGAACGGCTGACCCAGCCGTAGAGGAGCACCGCTGCGCAAAGCAGACCCTGAGCGACGCCAACCGGCGTGCGCCCTTGAGGGACAGGCGCTGGGAATGCAGGCAACAATGTGTCTTCGTGAAATGGAGTAACGACACAGCAACCCACTTGGGACTTATTTTGATTTTATCAAGGAAGTGCACAGCAACTTATCAGAGTAAGACTAGTGACACTGCAAATACCATAATGCCGTGCGAACGGCCACGCCCATTGAGGCCCGGTATTAAGAAGCAAACCAGGTGCACTAAAGACTGCCGTGTTTTCCTGTCAACAGCAAAGCCTAGACAAAGGGCGGGAGCCCGAAACGCGTCGACTTGAAGCGGAAGATTTGACTGTGTGCAGTATTTCCGTCCACAAAGCAGCCTTCATTAAAATCCTGAGAGCACGACTTACCTGTGTGGCTCCTCTGTAGGGGTAACTCTTTTGCTGCTAAATATATATATATATCTCCAACTTTCCCCTCTGGCAGGAACGCACTCTACACCGAGCAGGAGCAACTCCTTTACTGGTAAAGATGTCTCTCATATGAGGAAAGCTTGCACAGCTTGCAGTCGATATCGCCTAACGCGTTTCAAAGCCCAAATGCTTCTTCCTCAGAGGCTCGACAACAACGTGTTTCTCGAACACACCTTCATTTTATTTAATACCACCATTAGATTATGGGGGCACTTGGTTGATATGCTAGTGGGCTCAACCATAGAAAGCGACCATAATCCTTTGTGCCTAACTCTGAAACCGCTCTGGGAAGTAACATGTCATCAGCTGAACACTAAACCTCAGGCAGTTACTAGGGAGGTAGTGCAATCAAATTGCAAAAGGACCTTGAAGTGGAGAAAGGTAGCACTAAACGAGGGGAAGATTGACGGCATTAGACAGGTGCTAGCATCTGGCACGGCCGAGCTTCAAGCTGTGGTACATAGTGCAACAAGATCATTGGATGTATCTAAGGCCCACGAGCGAACATTTACCCAAATCACTGCACACTTTTTGACCTTACCTCAAAAAGAAAAATCCCGTGATTCTACTAAGGACCCATATTCCTGGTTCAATAAAGATTGCAGGGAAAATAGGTCAGCTCTAATCAAGGCAATCAAGGGGAAAGATAAAATGCAAATAAAAACTGCAAGAAACTCCTACAAAGTGGCCCAACGAGAGGCTTAGGCATCCTGGGACGAATTAAGATGGGAGCAATTGAAAGATGCATGCTCATCCAAAGATAATAACCTCTTTTGGAAATTGGTCACCTGGGGCAGTAGGTCAGGTCCGCGCCCATCCCCGAGTCATATCACTAGTCAAGTTTGGTTTAACCATTTTGAAGGGCTTTATTCTGTTGAAGGGGACAGCCAAGAGGGGAAACCAATAGAGTATTTTGGGCACTTGAAAGAGGAGGAGTACTTTACAATCTTGGAGGTAGAAGCTGCAATCAACAAAATAATCCCGGCAAAAGCTGCAGGCCCGGACGGCCTGCCCGGGGATCTATTTTTGGCCGACCGCACTCAATGGGCACGATACATTTTGCTACTATCAAATGCCATAGCCGAAGGAGCACCAGTCCCAATTTCTTGGAAATCTGCCGAAATAGTCCCTATACACAAAAAGGGAGCAAGAGATGACCCCGCCAATTACAGACCAATAAGTCTGATCGATGCTGTGCAGAAGGTCTTTGGCCGGATGCTTCTGCACAGGATCCAGACATGGTCTGAGGATGGGGATATCCTCTCACAGTTCCAGATTCTAGACCTTTTTTATCCTGCTGTGTAGCAAAGTACCTGGGCAAAGCTTGGCTGATACGGTGGAAGGCGCATGCGAGAAAGATATAGCCTCCATTGCACAGATAATAGCTAAGACCTCTAAGCCTTAACAGCATTCCTGCTAATATCACCATGCACAAGCACTTTATTTCTTTTTAATTCCTGATAACTAGCGCAGGTAAATGAAATGAAAAATCTCCCTAAGTATTGCACTGTGTTTAAACAAAATGATGAAATACTGTTTGTTTTTTAACCAGATTATAGGATGATCAAGTGTATATTTATTATTGGATCTACTTTTACTTATACTTATTTTATTGGCTATGTTATCTTTGCTCTATGTTGCTTTTATTACTTTTTATGTCGAAATAAAGCTTGTGATGGTGATGATATATTAAGAGTTTTATATTTTTGTTCATTTAATACATGTATTAAAATATGGTATGTGTTTGAAGTGAAGTACTTTCCCTACTGCTGCACAGACTGGGGTGGGGTGGGAATAGTACATTTTACTGATCCTGAGACCAACACTTTCCCTACTGGTGCATTGACTAGAGTGGGAATAGTAACTTTTACCCATCCATAGTTGAACACTTTCACTACTGTTGCACAGATTGGAGTGGAAAAAGTATAGTAAATGTAACCCTCCTGAGTCCAACACTTTCCCTAATGTTGCACTGACTGGAGTGAGAATAGTACATTTTACCCCTATGCAGTCCAACGATTTCCCTACTGTTGTACAGGCTGGAGTGGAAATAGTACACTTTACCCCTCCGCAGTCCACCGCTTTCCCTACTGTTGCATCGACTGAAGTTGGAACAGTAAATTTTACCCCTCTGCAGTCCAGTGCTTTCTGTTGTTATGCACCAACTGGAGTGGGAATACCAAATATTTTCCCCTCTGCATGCCAAGGCTTTCCCTGCTGTTGCACAGACTGGAGTGGGAATAGCACATTTTACCCCTCCTGAGTCCAGCACTTTCTCTACTGTTGCACACACTGGAGAGGGAATAGTACATGTTACCCCTCCTGAGTCCAATGCTTTCTGTTCTGTAGCACAGACTGGAATTGGAATAGTACATTTTACCCCTCCTGAGTCCAGGCTTTCTTTACTGTTGCACAGACGGAAGTGGGGATAGTCATATTTACCCCTCCTTAGTCCAACGCTTTCCCTACTGTTGCACAGACTGGAGTGGGAATAATAAATTTCACCGCTTTGATGGCCAATGCTTTCCCTACTGTTGCACAGACTGGAGTGGAATTGTATATTTATTATTCCTGGAATTTAATAGTTGTGATAATATTGTTTAAATATATATTATTATTGTGTGTTTGTGTATTTAATTTTATATTTTTATATAGAAATGTTTGTAAAGATATTTTTAGCGAAACATATTTTTTTTCTATTTTTTGCATTTCTATGTATAATTAAATTGGCAATTGTTTCTTATTTTTTGCAGTTTATTTGTTAAATTTTTTATGTATGTTCATATATATATATATATATATATATATATATATATATATATATATATATATATATATATATATATATATATATTTCCAACAAAAGTGCCCTGAAGCATTGGGACGGCACTCGACAGCACTCTGCCAAAGGCTATACCATGCAGCTTGCCTTCCTGCTCCGCTTTTAAGTAATTGCTGCCAACGCGTTTCAAGGTATTCAAACCTCTTATTCCTGGGCTATAACAAACGCCATTTGAAACTCGCAATTTGCATTATTTCCGGTTACTTTTATTTGCATATCATCCCCCAGTGGGCGTGTGCTCAGTGCGGTTGTTAGTGCATGGTGGGACACAGAGTCCAACTGCGAGTATAATTGTTCCTTAAGGTAAGTTCAAATGACCCTTTGTAAATTAAAATGTCCTTGTTTCCTTAGTAGGTAGTTAAACAGTTAGGCAGGCTCAATTTGCATCTCGAGCGCTGTGCTGATTTCGTCCTGAACAGTGCAGAACTACAGCCTCGTCCAGCTGGTTTGACACTCCTTTCCCTGCTGGCGATGGTGCTCCTCCCCACGGCCAGGCTGCCGTGTGTAAAGTATTTCCAACAAAAGTGCCCTGAAGCATTGGGACGGCACTCGACAGCACTCTGCCAAAGGCTATACCATGCAGCTTGCCTTCCTGCTCCGCTTTTAAGTAATTGCTGCCAACGCGTTTCAAGGTATTCAAACCTCTTCTTCCTGGGCTATAACAAACGCCATTTGAAACTCGCAATTTGCATTATTTCCGGTTACTTTTATTTGCATATCAGCCCCCAGTGGGCGTGTGCTCAGTGCGGTTGTTAGTGCATGGTGGGACACAGAGTCCAACTGCGAGTATAATTGTTCCTTAAGGTAAGTTCAAATGACCCTTTGTAAATTAAAATTTCCTTGTTTCCTTAGTAGGTAGTTAAACAGTTAGGCAGGCTCAATTTGCATCTCGAGCGCTGTGCTGATTTCGTCCTGAACAGTGCAGAACTACAGCCTCGTCCAGCTGGTTTGACACTCCTTTCCCTGCTGGCGATGGTGCTCCTCCCCACGGCCAGGCTGCCGTGTGTAAAGTATTTCCAACAAAAGTGCCCTGAAGCATTGGGACGGCACTCGACAGCACTCTGCCAAAGGCTATACCATGCAGCTTGCCTTCCTGCTCCGCTTTTAAGTAATTGCTGCCAACGCGTTTCAAGGTATTCAAACCTCTTCTTCCTGGGCTATAACAAACGCCATTTGAAACTCGCAATTTGCATTATTTCCGGTTACTTTTATTTGCATATCAGCCCCCAGTGGGCATGTGCTCAGTGCGGTTGTTAGTGCATGGTGGGACACAGAGTCCAACTGCGAGTATAATTGTTCCTTAAGGTAAGTTCAAATGACCCTTTGTAAATTAAAATTTCCTTGTTTCCTTAGTAGGTAGTTAAACAGTTAGTCAGGCTCAATTTGCATCTCGAGCGCTGTGCTGATTTCGTCCTGAACAGTGCAGAACTACAGCCTCGTCCAGCTGGTTTGACACTCCTTTCCCTGCTGGCGATGGTGCTCCTCCCCACGGCCAGGCTGCCGTGTGTAAAGTATTTCCAACAAAAGTGCCCTGAAGCATTGGGACGGCACTCGACAGCACTCTGCCAAAGGCTATACCATGCAGCTTGCCTTCCTGCTCCGCTTTTAAGTAATTGCTGCCAACGCGTTTCAAGGTATTCAAACCTCTTCTTCCTGGGCTATAACAAACGCCATTTGAAACTCGCAATTTGCATTATTTCCGGTTACTTTTATTTGCATATCAGCCCCCAGTGGGCGTGTGCTCAGTGCGGTTGTTAGTGCATGGTGGGACACAGAGTCCAACTGCGAGTATAATTGTTCCTTAAGGTAAGTTCAAATGACCCTTTGTAAATTAAAATTTCCTTGTTTCCTTAGTAGGTAGTTAAACAGTTAGGCAGGCTCAATTTGCATCTCGAGCGCTGTGCTGATTTCGTCCTGAACAGTGCAGAACTACAGCCTCGTCCAGCTGGTTTGACACTCCTTTCCCTGCTGGCGATGGTGCTCCTCCCCACGGCCAGGCTGCCGTGTGTAAAGTATTTCCAACAAAAGTGCCCTGAAGCATTGGGACGGCACTCGACAGCACTCTGCCAAAGGCTATACCATGCAGCTTGCCTTCCTGCTCCGCTTTTAAGTAATTGCTGCCAACGCGTTTCAAGGTATTCAAACCTCTTCTTCCTGGGCTATAACAAACGCCATTTGAAACTCGCAATTTGCATTATTTCCGGTTACTTTTATTTGCATATCAGCCCCCAGTGGGCGTGTGCTCAGTGCGGTTGTTAGTGCATGGTGGGACACAGAGTCCAACTGCGAGTATAATTGTTCCTTAAGGTAAGTTCAAATGACCCTTTGTAAATTAAAATTTCCTTGTTTCCTTAGTAGGTAGTTAAACAGTTAGGCAGGCTCAATTTGCATCTCGAGCGCTGTGCTGATTTCGTCCTGAACAGTGCAGAACTACAGCCTCGTCCAGCTGGTTTGACACTCCTTTCCCTGCTGGCGATGGTGCTCCTCCCCACGGCCAGACTGCCGTGTGTAAAGTATTTCCAACAAAAGTGCCCTGAAGCATTGGGACGGCACTCGACAGCACTCTGCCAAAGGCTATACCATGCAGCTTGCCTTCCTGCTCCGCTTTTAAGTAATTGCTGCCAACGCGTTTCAAGGTATTCAAACCTCTTCTTCCTGGGCTATAACAAACGCCATTTGAAACTCGCAATTTGCATTATTTCCGGTTACTTTTATTTGCATATCAGCCCCCAGTGGGCGTGTGCTCAGTGCGGTTGTTAGTGCATGGTGGGACACAGAGTCCAACTGCGAGTATAATTGTTCCTTAAGGTAAGTTCAAATGACCCTTTGTAAATTAAAATTTCCTTGTTTCCTTAGTAGGTAGTTAAACAGTTAGGCAGGCTCAATTTGCATCTCGAGCGCTGTGCTGATTTCGTCCTGAACAGTGCAGAACTACAGCCTCGTCCAGCTGGTTTGACACTCCTTTCCCTGCTGGCGATGGTGCTCCTCCCCACGGCCAGGCTGCCGTGTGTAAAGTATTTCCAACAAAAGTGCCCTGAAGCATTGGGACGGCACTCGACAGCACTCTGCCAAAGGCTATACCATGCAGCTTGCCTTCCTGCTCCGCTTTTAAGTAATTGCTGCCAACGCGTTTCAAGGTATTCAAACCTCTTCTTCCTGGGCTATAACAAACGCCATTTGAAACTCGCAATTTGCATTATTTCCGGTTACTTTTATTTGCATATCAGCCCCCAGTGGGCGTGTGCTCAGTGCGGTTGTTAGTGCATGGTGGGACACAGAGTCCAACTGCGAGTATAATTGTTCCTTAAGGTAAGTTCAAATGACCCTTTGTAAATTAAAATTTCCTTGTTTCCTTAGTAGGTAGTTAAACAGTTAGGCAGGCTCAATTTGCATCTCGAGCGCTGTGCTGATTTCGTCCTGAACAGTGCAGAACTACAGCCTCGTCCAGCTGGTTTGACACTCCTTTCCCTGCTGGCGATGGTGCTCCTCCCCACGGCCAGGCTGCCCTGTGTAAAGTATTTCCAACAAAAGTGCCCTGAAGCATTGGGACGGCACTCGACAGCACTCTGCCAAAGGCTATACCATGCAGCTTGCCTTCCTGCTCCGCTTTTAAGTAATTGCTGCCAACGCGTTTCAAGGTATTCAAACCTCTTCTTCCTGGGCTATAACAAACGCCATTTGAAACTCGCAATTTGCATTATTTCCGGTTACTTTTATTTGCATATCAGCCCCCAGTGGGCGTGTGCTCAGTGTGGTTGTTAGTGCATGGTGGGACACAGAGTCCAACTGCGAGTATAATTGTTCCTTAAGGTAAGTTCAAATGACCCTTTGTAAATTAAAATTTCCTTGTTTCCTTAGTAGGTAGTTAAACAGTTAGGCAGGCTCAATTTGCATCTCGAGCGCTGTGCTGATTTCGTCCTGAACAGTGCAGAACTACAGCCTCGTCCAGCTGGTTTGACACTCCTTTCCCTGCTGGCGATGGTGCTCCTCCCCACGGCCAGGCTGCCGTGTGTAAAGTATTTCCAACAAAAGTGCCCTGAAGCATTGGGACGGCACTCGACAGCACTCTGCCAAAGGCTATACCATGCAGCTTGCCTTCCTGCTCCGCTTTTAAGTAATTGCTGCCAACGCGTTTCAAGGTATTCAAACCTCTTCTTCCTGGGCTATAACAAACGCCATTTGAAACTCGCAATTTGCATTATTTCCGGTTACTTTTATTTGCATATCAGCCCCCAGTGGGCGTGTGCTCAGTGCGGTTGTTAGTGCATGGTGGGACACAGAGTCCAACTGCGAGTATAATTGTTCCTTAAGGTAAGTTCAAATGACCCTTTGTAAATTAAAATTTCCTTGTTTCCTTAGTAGGTAGTTAAACAGTTAGGCAGGCTCAATTTGCATCTCGAGCGCTGTGCTGATTTCGTCCTGAACAGTGCAGAACTACAGCCTCGTCCAGCTGGTTTGACACTCCTTTCCCTGCTGGCGATGGTGCTCCTCCCCACGGCCAGGCTGCCGTGTGTAAAGTATTTCCAACAAAAGTGCCCTGAAGCATTGGGACGGCACTCGACAGCACTCTGCCAAAGGCTATACCATGCAGCTTGCCTTCCTGCTCCGCTTTTAAGTAATTGCTGCCAACGCGTTTCAAGGTATTCAAACCTCTTCTTCCTGGGCTATAACAAACGCCATTTGAAACTCGCAATTTGCATTATTTCCGGTTACTTTTATTTGCATATCAGCCCCCAGTGGGCGTGTGCTCAGTGCGGTTGTTAGTGCATGGTGGGACACAGAGTCCAACTGCGAGTATAATTGTTCCTTAAGGTAAGTTCAAATGACCCTTTGTAAATTAAAATTTCCTTGTTTCCTTAGTAGGTAGTTAAACAGTTAGGCAGGCTCAATTTGCATCTCGAGCGCTGTGCTGATTTCGTCCTGAACAGTGCAGAACTACAGCCTCGTCCAGCTGGTTTGACACTCCTTTCCCTGCTGGCGATGGTGCTCCTCCCCACGGCCGCAATTACTTAAAAGCGGAGCAGGAAGGCAAGCTGCATGGTATAGCCTTTGGCAGAGTGCTGTCGAGTGCCGTCCCAATGCTTCAGGGCACTTTTGTTGGAAATACTTTACACACGGCAGCCTGGCCGTGGGGAGGAGCACCACTGGATTCAAGCTAGCCTGGCTGAAGAAGGGTGATGCCCTGAAACCGGTCCTAGGATGCTTGTTTCTGGTCCAGGGAGGACCTGGCTTGGCAGTTCGGGCTGGACTGTTCCCACAAGGAACAGGGTCAAGACTGATTTGCATATGGCTGGGTCCAAACTGGGGTGGTGTGGTGAGCAAAAGAATGATGGATTTAACCCAGATCCTTGTGACTGGGGGTGAATGTTTGCATTGTCCAGCATTCCGTCCATCAATTGTTTCTTTTGTATTTGTTGCCCTAAGTGGGAAGGGTATGCCCAGACGTGGGTCCCGTGCTCACTACACCACTGGATTCAAGCTAGCCTGGCTGAAGAAGGGTGATGCCCTGAAACCGGTCCTAGGATGCTTGTTTCTGGTCCAGGGAGGACCTGGCTTGGCAGTTCGGGCTGGACTGTTCCCACAAGGAACAGGGTCAAGACTGATTTGCATATGGCTGGGTCCAAACTGGGGTGGTGTGGTGAGCAAAAGAATGATGGATTTAACCCAGATCCTTGTGACTGGGGGTGAATGTTTGCATTGTCCAGCATTCCGTCCATCAATTGTTTCTTTTGTATTTGTTGCCCTAAGTGGGAAGGGTATGCCCAGACGTGGGTCCCGTGCTCACTACACCACTGGATTCAAGCTAGCCTGGCTGAAGAAGGGTGATGCCCTGAAACCGGTCCTAGGATGCTTGTTTCTGGTCCAGGGAGGACCTGGCTTGGCAGTTCGGGCTGGACTGTTCCCACAAGGAACAGGGTCAAGACTGATTTGCATATGGCTGGGTCCAAACTGGGGTGGTGTGGTGAGCAAAAGAATGATGGATTTAACCCAGATCCTTGTGACTGGGGGTGAATGTTTGCATTGTCCAGCATTCCGTCCATCAATTGTTTCTTTTGTATTTGTTGCCCTAAGTGGGAAGGGTATGCCCAGACGTGGGTCCCGTGCTCACTACACCACTGGATTCAAGCTAGCCTGGCTGAAGAAGGGTGATGCCCTGAAACCGGTCCTAGGATGCTTGTTTCTGGTCCAGGGAGGACCTGGCTTGGCAGTTCGGGCTGGACTGTTCCCACAAGGAACAGGGTCAAGACTGATTTGCATATGGCTGGGTCCAAACTGGGGTGGTGTGGTGAGCAAAAGAATGATGGATTTAACCCAGATCCTTGTGACTGGGGGTGAATGTTTGCATTGTCCAGCATTCCGTCCATCAATTGTTTCTTTTGTATTTGTTGCCCTAAGTGGGAAGGGTATGCCCAGACGTGGGTCCCGTGCTCACTACACCACTGGATTCAAGCTAGCCTGGCTGAAGAAGGGTGATGCCCTGAAACCGGTCCTAGGATGCTTGTTTCTGGTCCAGGGAGGACCTGGCTTGGCAGTTCGGGCTGGACTGTTCCCACAAGGAACAGGGTCAAGACTGATTTGCATATGGCTGGGTCCAAACTGGGGTGGTGTGGTGAGCAAAAGAATGATGGATTTAACCCAGATCCTTGTGACTGGGGGTGAATGTTTGCATTGTCCAGCATTCCGTCCATCAATTGTTTCTTTTGTATTTGTTGCCCTAAGTGGGAAGGGTATGCCCAGACGTGGGTCCCGTGCTCACTACACCACTGGATTCAAGCTAGCCTGGCTGAAGAAGGGTGATGCCCTGAAACCGGTCCTAGGATGCTTGTTTCTGGTCCAGGGAGGACCTGGCTTGGCAGTTCGGGCTGGACTGTTCCCACAAGGAACAGGGTCAAGACTGATTTGCATATGGCTGGGTCCAAACTGGGGTGGTGTGGTGAGCAAAAGAATGATGGATTTAACCCAGATCCTTGTGACTGGGGGTGAATGTTTGCATTGTCCAGCATTCCGTCCATCAATTGTTTCTTTTGTATTTGTCCCAATGCTTCAGGGCACTTTTGTTGGAAATACTTTACACACGGCAGCCTGGCCGTGGGGAGGAGCACCATCGCCAGCAGGGAAAGGAGTGTCAAACCAGCTGGACGAGGCTGTAGTTCTGCACTGTTCAGGACGAAATCAGCACAGCGCTCGAGATGCAAATTGAGCCTGCCTAACTGTTTAACTACCTACTAAGGAAACAAGGAAATTTTAATTTACAAAGGGTCATTTGAACTTACCTTAAGGAACAATTATACTCGCAGTTGGACTCTGTGTCCCACCATGCACTAACAACCGCACTGAGCACACGCCCACTGGGGGCTGATATGCAAATAAAAGTAACCGGAAATAATGCAAATTGTGAGTTTCAAATGGCGTTTGTTATAGCCCAGGAAGAAGAGGTTTGAATACCTTGAAACGCGTTGGCAGCAATTACTTAAAAGCGGAGCAGGAAGGCAAGCTGCATGGTATAGCCTTTGGCAGAGTGCTGTCGAGTGCCGTCCCAATGCTTCAGGGCACTTTTGTTGGAAATATATATATATATATATATATATATATATATATATATATTTATATATATATATATATATATTTATATATATATCCAAGCTCCATGGTTACCCATTCTCAGGAAGCACTTGGACCACTGTTGTAGTTTCAAGCCTTTATTGGTATGGGCAGTGTCCACATGTCGAATCTTTAAAAGCAGCTTCTCCGTCTGCTTGACGCATTTCGAAAATAAATTTCTTCTTCAGAGGCGTGGCGGTTTCAAAGTATGCAGGTGCGGCATATCCCAGTGTTTTATCATGCGTTATGGCACGCCGAGGCTTATACAGAGCTTATTATCATCAGGAATTTGGTGTGCAACCATTCAGGATGTGAATTAGCAACTACTAATCCCAGCATGCACGGCACAAGTTTCATTTGGACTGCCCAATCAGGGGCGTGCCATAACGCATGATAAAATACTGGAATATTTAGGACTCAATACTTTTGTAGGTTGATATTTTTGCTTTAGATATTATGTCATAGAATCAGAAATGTGATATGGCTGCTCCATATTTGAAATGAATGTTTTTCTTTCAACCCAAAGGTAAAATTGAACGTCTACATACTGCCTCTTATGGTTTCCAAATTCAAAGTGTCTACACACCTCTTTCTGGTAATCAACAGAAGAAGAAGTATATGGGCAGTATGAAAACCTAGTGTGGCTTTCATTCCAGTTCTTTTCTATCTGTTTTCCTCCATGTTCTTGTCCCACTTAAACCTATTACACTGCTAACAAAAGATCCCTGTTGAACTCTACAACTGTAATTGGTAGCTTACCCATTCCCCCTGTGAGAGCCATTTGTTAAATTGTGGGTTTACAAGGTTACCTCAAAATAGGATCACCTTTATCAATCAATTAATTGTTTATTTGGGTATAAAATCCATAAAACACAACAGACTAATAAAATATATATGTAGGAACAAACATTTAAGTTGGCAATAAAACTGTAAAATTAGACTTCATCAAAGTACATCGAACTCCGGGACATGACTATACTTAATCATAAAACAAGCATAGACCCAATGGAGCTGGATAATAAAATAGAGTACATAAGCGAGCCTAATTTGTCGATGGCTGTGTGCAAACGCTCTTCCGCATTATAGTCAGTGGTCAAAAATGTGGCCACGCAGTGGACTATACAATCGTCTGTTCATTCATGTTCTAAGAATTCTTAGTGCTTCTAAGTGCTGCCTGATCCCCAAATGGAGATAAATTGATTAGATCCATTTTCTTCGTGTAGTATTTTAAACTTCAAAGAAGAAAAACAGATGCAGCACCATTTCATGAGCTTTCCCGCACACCGGGCAGCAATCACTCTGGTGTTTGCCCTATCCAAGTTCAGGTAAAACACATTTAACTGCAAAGTTCCAAACCTAAATTTGAGATAAAGCTGCTTGGACACAAAAGGTAATATATTATTTTTAAAAAGGCTCAGATAAGGGGACCACTTATGGTCCAGAAATGTGTTTGTTCTTGAACCGTGTTTACATTTGTACAATTCTTTTTCCCATAGGGAACAATGAAATCTTTCTTTGAGAACCAATTTTGTTAACCAGGTTGCGTCAGCGGCAGCTTCCCAAAGCTTTCCCAGCCCTAGTTGGAAAAGAGAATCTTTTATGTGTACGCACCAAAGAATGATCTGGTAGTCTTAGGGTATTGGATATCTTCTAATGCTGATACATACGGGGGGCTATGATCACCTTTAAAATTCGACAATCCTTTGGAAGAGTAAGGTGAGAGTTGAAATAAGGTCACCAGCTAATAATAGCATTGATTTTGGGTCAGGTCTTTCTATTGCATACTCACCACATCAACGTCTGGTGACATGCAGCCTCATTAAATAAGTAAATGACCTATACATATCACGGCCTCGGGCTCCTCAAGGTGTGGGAGTGCAAGGCCCCTTCACTGCAATAGATGAGAGCTGGCATAAATGAAAGGGCACAGTATAGTAAAACAGCTAAACAGATTGATTTACCTAACTTTGGCACTGCACGCTGGACTGCCTTTTGGCCTTTCAGGTTCTTTTGTGATGTTCTTGTTTTCAAAGCTCTCTTTAGCTCATCCTAAAAGGTACAGAATTGTTGATATAATTTTCTTTTAAGTCGGATTTTCGAAGTTCCGTGTCTTTCTTGAAACCTGCGCCTTTTCCAATATAGTTCTATAAAATATATGAAAAGTTGTGTAGTTCTGTGCAGTTTGAAATCTGACAAGAGATTGGACTCTTGTAACGATTTGCTACTGCCAACTTCTACTTCCCATTTACTACATTTGTATGCTTGTCATTCGCAAGGAAAGACTAACCTCTGAAGAAAAGCAATGCAAGGTACATGCTTACATTGAAAATGTGAGTAAGCTACCGTCACAGAACATAATAGACTGCATAATACCCGTATATCACACTCTGCACTTTTGAATCCAAATTTAAAAAAAATGTGAAATGGATTATTTTCATGGCAATCACGGAAATGTCATTTCAACATTTTTACAGCCCTTAAATGTTACAATATTCGCTTTCAGACTGTAAAAATAGTGCTCCCTACATCATGTAATTTTTGCAGGCATTTCAAGACGTATACAAAATAGCCTGAGCTGCATGTTATATACTATATCAGAAATATGAACCTTCTCCCGAAGGGTGGGTCAGAATTAGAGCTAATTCACAAAGGGCCTCCCCATGAGAATTCTCATTGTGGAGATTCCGCTCCGAGTGTGGAGACTCCCCCACGTCTGCGGGGCCTCCGACCAAGAGTGTGGAGTCGTTGGGAATCAGGCCCTTAATTTGTTACTGCTTGCAGGCCTTGCAATCCCAACATTTTGTAAACCCTTATTGGGATGACACCCAACTGGAATCACTTTGTTTTTCAATGCAACTGTGTACTAGTTTATCTTTCAGTGATACTGCTTTTCTAAGTATTACCTAATTCATACTAAATAAATGCCAATTGAAGAAACATTCCAGGTCTGCTTTTGCCTTCTGGCATGCAGAAATGATTTGGATTTATGTAAGAAAATGGATTATTAGGTGGGGAGGATGTGAGTCATTCCCAATTAATAAGTCCCAAAAACCTGCCAGGGTAGGTTGTGAGTCATTTCCAATTAATAAGTCCCAAAACCTGCCAGGTTAAACACACAGTTTCAATATTTTAAACCTGGGTCCAAACCCAGTAGTATTGTTTTACTGAGCATACCAGACTTTTGTTTCTGATATTGATGAAGAAGATATTTTAGAATTTACAGAAAATGCATCCTCATTTAACCTTTAGAAATGCTTTCAGTTTTACAGCTTTGATTCCATCAAGATGCATTCAAGTGTGTCACACATGTTTCATAAATGCAGAAAGTTAGCTCTCTAGCTGTTCATTAGAACACTGTGGTGAAGCTGCAGTAAAAACACTGGGGAAATCAACTGACAGGTTGATGCTGAAAGCATGTTTTATTTAGAATTGTTCTCACTTAGTTAAAGAAGATATTGTGAGTTTACAGAAAATTAGTTACCATTTTTACTTTTGGAACACCTTTCATAAACTGTATGAGAAAATCATGAGAGAAAACCTAGAACACACAAGGCCGAACTGGCCGTACTGGCATTCGGGCGTTTCCCCGGGAGGCTGGAAGAGTGGAGGGGGGGGGGCTGGTTTGTTATGGGGGCCAGTTTGGTAGCAATGCAGCAGTTTTAAAAGCACTGCAAAGTTCCTTGTATATTCCTCAGTGTTAGGACAACAATAAAAGTGTCAAGTTAACTTTGGTAATTAATGAACCTGCTGGAGAGAGATGGAAGTGTTGTCTAGTGGCTGTTTTGACTCATTTAAGGTAGCGCAGAGGGTTAATATGCTTGCTGCAAAGAACGTTTACCATGCATATCAATAAACAATATTTTATTGTATAGCTCAATGGGTTACTGCTTTTGTCACAGAGAATCGTTTGTTATTGTGCAATTCATAAGTTCAGTGAGCTATGAACTGCCATCGAAGAGCTGCAAGCAAGGTGCATGGTACAGTTTGGAAAGTTATGTTTTTTTCCCAGTCTTTCATTATCCTGGTGTTTCTAAAAAAGGTTTGTCTGGATAGAAATAAATTCTCATTTTTAAAGTAAACCCTAACCAATGGGCTATGTTCTGAATCCTGAGATTGTGCTTCTCCAGACTAAGCACTCTTAAAAAGCGCCTACCAAAATGGATGGCATGGGAATCCTACGCCTTGCAGTCCCCTTTGTCTTTTGTAACATTTTCTATTCACTGATTTACACATGTATGTTTCATTGTCTCTGTATGTGTGCGTGATGTAAAGTGCTCTGACACCCTTCACTGGTATGAGAGGTGCTATAAAACAAATAAAATACATGTGAGAGGGGGGCTATGGGGAGTAATATGAGGGAATCAGTGAAGAGCCCCAACAAAGATTGTTGTTTCCTGGTGCACAGTAAGGTCACCATTTACTATTCTTTAAAACCTAATACAATTGAATCTATAATGACAAATGTATTGTAGAATGCACCATTTCCCCCCAATTTTCTTGGGGAGAAAACACCTGCAAAACCACTTTTGAAGTGGTTAGGCTCACTCACTGCACTCACTATGCACCGTACGGGGAGCTGGTCTGATACAATTTGCCAGGGCTGCTTTGGGTTTCCAGTCCGGCCCTGAGAACACACCCAAATTCCCAAAGTTAGTATGGTATCACTAATAAAGTTTATAATCTGACTACAATGTGCTACCTCCCTTCATATGTGTTCCGTTTGTGTGACCCTCAAAAACAGGCTTCCAGTACAATGCATTTCAATGAGGACAATGTCCGTGAATCCTGTAATGGCAGCCACAACATGTTGTGGCAGCCAATCAAAGGGGGTTCCCACATGTCTCTGGGGGTCAGGGTGTGCTCACACTGCCCCTTTTATTTTCTTTATTCAGTTTTAGGTTGCAGGGATTATGTCACTGAGTCCTGTGATGGCTGCCATAACATATAGTTCATGTTGTGGCCACCCAATCAGGATTGGACACACAGAGCATATCTAGGCACAAAGGGTCCAGTTATCACAGGCTCTTTCTGAAGGTTAACCCTGTTTGGCCCAACACAAGCACCTTTTTAAACTTTAATCTATTGAAGCCTACTTAACAGATTTACACTAAATAATGAAACACACTCTTTCAGAGTAAATGTCTTGGGTGGTGCCACATTGGTCTAATTTTGGTCAGTCGTTTTTCACTGTTGGAGTGCAAAGTTTTGTATGGAAATTTAAAAGGGAAATGAAGGATTTTGGAGCACTAACCATTCCAGGAATTAGTCAAAGTGGATGAACATACCGTTTAGTTATGGAAGTTTCATGCATATTCCTTGAACAGCACCTTCCTGATGTACAACTCCACTCTCACCTTTGTTTTTTCAGTGAATATGCCACAGGCAGGCAACCGCACATGGCACACGACCTTCAGCAGTGCACTGTGGAGGGTTAGCCACAGGGCCTGGCCCTGGGGACCCCATCACCCAGAACTTTTTTTTAAAGGAGAGGGGGGCCACAAGGCCCCCTCCCCAAACCTAATATACGTTTGGGACCCTATCCCACAGGGCCATAAATATTTTAAAGGGGAGGGAGGCCATGTGGGGGCCGCATCAATGCGGCCAGTGAAACAGATCAAAATGTGCTCACAGCCGGCGAGAGCATTTTCGATGCTCCCTACGGCTGGGAGTAGACTTTGTGTTTGCTCTTGTGTGGTGGAGTTTTGAAAATGCTCCTGCCAAGTGGGAGCAAACACAGGTTTTCTTGCCTGCATTGGTGCAGGCAGGGAAACTGCTGTGTCCCAGGGATGGGCTTCCTGGGACATAGCTAGTGAGCCAGCACTGGGGGATTGGGTCCCCTGGGGCGATTAATGGCCGCACAGCCACCCTCCATTTTCCTTAGTTTTGCGGCACGAGGGAAGAAGTCCACATGGCCTTTAAAGGTTTGAGTAGGGGACCCCCTGCTCTCACAAAGACACTGGGCAGGAGTACCTGGGGCTGTAAAATAGCTTAGGCAGGGATGCTGCTTGCCCCACTCCCCCGGAAAAAGATATTGGGCCCTAGCGGATCAGGTTGCCGGGGCCGTAATCGGCCTGGGAAGGGTGCTGAATGCCCCTTCCCCTAACTATGATGTTAGGCTCAGGGAGGGGGGCCACGTGTGCCCACTCCCCCAAAAAATAAACCTGTGAGCCCTGGCCTACCCCGGGTTTTAAAAAAACAAGTGATTTTCTTTTTAATTTTGCCGCCGATCTTCCACAAATTTGTAGATCCTCCACAAATTGGCAGCAAAAAAAACAAACCACCAGGCCTAGGGGGTCAGGGTATCCCTACCCTGCCACCTTATGTCTTTTTATTATTTTTTAGGACTCGTCTGAGTCCCAAGTCCAAAGATAACTGCCAGCACTTCCTGGTTGAGGTGGTGGCAGCCAATCAGATCTCAGGTTGAGATCCGTCAGGATCCAGGGAGGGTCCGCGTCCATAGGTATACAAAGTTCTTGAGCATTAATTGCTCAAAAACTCCTGAATGGATTTATACCAAAGCACAAAAAGCACTCTTTCTGGACCAAGATCTAGCTTTCTACCAAATTTAGAGTAAATCCGTTCAGTGGTGTAGGTTATAGCTATGTCTAAGGTTCCGAAGGGAAAATTAATGGGGATGTGTTCAATACCTCTACACATCTATGATGCATTAAAAGCACATCTGTTTTGTAAACACTTACACCCATCAGCTGGACAAAGGCTGTACAAAATTAGGTAGAAAAGTACAATGGTAACTACCTGCCACTATATAAGCTATAAAACAAACTAACACACTCATTGGATAATGTCATCAGTGATGTCATCAATGATGTCATTTGAGATGTAATCAGTGATGTCATAGAACATGTCACGAGGTATGTCATAGGTGAGGTCATAAATAGTGCATGGCAGGAGCGAAAGTTATAGTTCGCACTGCAAATTATAACTGTGAATTTCTGTGTTTTCTTTTAGTTCAAAACGTTAATGTTGATACTGATGAATTCAAGTAAATATAACATTATTTTAACTTTTGTTTTTTCTGTGAATTTCCAAGGTTGTTCTAAAAATTAAAAACAGATCCTTTTATCACACCTAACTATAACGTTACTTTACCTTTGGTTTTTTCAATTAATTTCCTGGTTTTTTTTCACACAAAGTAGTACTTAAATTAATTACCATACATAAATGTAACCCCCCGTACAGCAATATGTAACAATGTGTAACCACTGTTGCTCATGCTCTTGGATAAGACAGTAGAGATCGACATGTGTCATGATTCCAAAGATGGGTTGTGCAAAAATGAACTAAACACCAGCATTTTGCAGCCTCAGAATGTCCTCTACTTGATCCATGAGCAATTGTGGTTATGAATGCTTACATTGTGAGTGGGCAGCTACTAACAGGCCCCATCCCCGCAGTGAGTGTGATCATGTCGGAGTATTCTTTTGTCATATATATGGACTCAGAGTCCTGACTGGAGATCTGGGCTTGGACAACAAGTGAGCTTACTGCGCAGTATTGGGATTCTGTTTCACAGTGAACAAGTTATGTTTATGCTCAGGCTGATGGGCAGGAAGTGAGGCGTTCAGTCGTATTACTAGGGTGATGGGTCACTTCAACTTCTGCAATGTCTCCATCACTGCAAGATGCACTGAAATATAGGGGAGTTGTGGTTGTTTTATTTTGCCATTAGTGAAAATGTAAGTAGCTAGTGGCGGAGCAATATCGCTCTAAATTAAGGAAGTTAAATGGGGGAGTAGGATTGGTTACTCAAGCAGTAGATTTTTATTTGCCTGTAATTTGTTAAACGTGCCTTTTCTTTCCTCAATTAAGCACCACTAAAAAACTGGCCAAGAAGGCTATGGTCATGCCGCCAACACTTCACCAGGCATTCTCTATGGTGCTGGTAGTCATGTTTTACTTTTATCTATTTAATTCTATTAGATTTGAAAATGACAATCACCTATGTGAACACATGCATCATGGCCTCCTTTATTTTATATCATTCTTATTTTTCCTAATTTATCCTTAGCTACTTTAGTAACTGTTAACTCCTCACACCTCTCTGCGTTTCCTTTTAAATCCCATTCATTTTCTGCAGCCTTCATTGTCTTGTCTTCTTTCTTTTTTTCTAACTTCCCCTCTTTTTTTCAGACTTTGGCATCAATCACTTTCTTACCCCCTTTTACATTTATCCTCTCCAATGGCATCGATTTACCAAAGTGCCAGGAGTACAGGGAATTACATTTCATGCCCTTCAACCTTAAGAACATCATGGGAAGTGACATCATATGACCCTCGACCCTGATTTTATTCCAGGAAGGCATGACACATGACCCTAACATAACAGCAATTGACATCTCTGAAGTTCTATAATAACAGCATGACCAATATAACAGAATAACACAAACAAATGTTTATTGTAAATACCACGTACACTATGGTCCTGGCTTGATCTTTAAAAGTTCTAGGGCACAGAATCTGTTGTGGTCTGTGGTAAAAGATAAACGCTGGTAGCCAAGTAAGTTCTCAAGTATCTTTATTCCAGTTGTACAGCTAGATGGTAGGTAGGCACATCAGCTAGGTAGACCGGATAAACAGGTGGTAATGATGTAGGTTAGACCAGTAGTCAGCCCTTGGTCCTATGCCACAGCAGCCCCACCAGGAGCAGCCTGCCTGCTGCTCAGCCCCTCTGTAACTGTCATACCTCACTCAGTCAAACACCCAACATTCCACGCATCACCGCATTCCCAACATTCTACTCCAAACACACACAGTGGCTGAGCAGCAGATGGACTGGTGAACTGTAAGACAAAAGTATACTATGCAAGGCATAACAGAATCATTGCGGAATGGCTCTATATTGTAGTGAGAGAACAAAGCGAGTAAGCCAGATCTATTTTAAGTGGTTTCTCCCCCCGAGAAATTCTGAAAGAATGGAGTGCAATTACCTCCATTGTGCTAGTACAAGCATTCTGCCACTGGTGTCTATATGCCAAGAATTTCCTCAAGTAGGAAAGTATTTATCCACGGATGCCCTATATGCCATGAATTACCTCTAGTAAGCCAGCATCAGTATTTTACCCCAGGTGTCCTTTATGTCAAGAATTAACCCCAGTGTGCCAGTATTTTATCACAGGTGTTTGTCATGCTAAGTATTGCTGCAAGTATTCCTGCACCAGTATTGTTCCCTGTGTATCTTTATCAGACAATATTTACCTTCAGTATGCCACAGCCTAGAACAAACTAACAAGCATCACATCACATTACATTCTCACTGACACTTGCATTCACTCAGTCACACTCACTATCACTCATGCATCCTCAATCACTCTATTACACCACCTTACACTCATTCCTATTGATTGTCTCTCACTCTCTTGCTTTCACTTTTAATTCCACTCATTCTTCCTCACTCATACTTACTGGCAGTCACGTCCAGGTGTACTAACGCTTTGCACCAGTTTTTCTTCACTTTAGTGACACAAACCCAGGTCAAAGTGTTAGGGTGGGATTCACTATCCAACGTAAACAAGGATTTGCAATGGATAGTATCCCAAAGTAACACAAAAATGCACTTTGCTATGCTTTGCATTACAGGGGGATGCACGGGTGTTCCTATGCAGCCATCCATGGATATTGATGCAAATCCCTATCTACAAACATTGGTGGACAGGAATTTGCGCCAAAATCTTATGCCTCCTCAAGGCAGGTATAAGGAGGAGAAAAACTTTCATTTCTCCTTGGTTTTCCAATTTTGTAAGTGTGATGCTTTGTAAAGCACACATAGGAAGTGTGGAAACCCTTAAAGCAGAGTTGCATACTGTAAGGGACCCCTTCCAGTGCAAAACCTATGCCTTAGAGAATGCTCATATCCTTGCAATATGGCACAAGGGTGGGTGTTGGCACATGGCTGCTAAAATTCCACCAGCGCACAGGGAGAGAAAAAATGCACCATATTTTAGTTTATCGATAAGGCTCATTTTTTCTCTCTTCCTTTGACACAAGGCAGCACAGCAAATCGCCATTTTCTTAATATGGCAATATAACTTTGCACTTTAGTTATTCTTTTTAAATACATTATAAATGTCTGGTGAAAGTGGCACCCCATTAATTCATTTAATATACACTTTTACCACATTTTAGTAAAAAACAAAACATTTTAATTGTGCATGTGGAATAGCTAATGCCACATAATGCATTTCAAATAGCAATATGTGAATAATATGTAAAAAAAACCATATTAAAGATTCTCCAAGACAATGTAGCTGTCTGACTATATAAACAGATGCTTGCAGTGGGTTCTACAATTCATGTTTTTGTCTTTTCTCAAACCATCCAGCTAGCACAGCTGGACTCCTACAGGGTGACATTTCAGACTAGAACCAGCAGAAGATAACAGCTCAGCTGTGCCTCTAAAATATGGAAGTCATAGCGGCAGCCTTCCCCTGGCTAGTTGTCCTAAAAGAGGAGAAGGAGGTAGCTATGGCAGCCACTGCTTCAAGTATCCAGTCAGCAGATAAGAGACAGCTCTACCCGTACAGCCACCACAGGCACCTAAGCCTTGCATCGATGTCCAGCACCTTCACCAGAGCACACTCTGCAAAACAGGATGATCCACCTACTTGGCCTATCAAAAATAAATTGTCCACCCATATCATCCTCTCTCTAGTCTACTTTCGGGTCTTTTACTTGAATTTATCTCCCTAACCTCCAGGTTAACCCCAATGCATGCCTCTAGTCCACCCACACAAAACTGATGATACATTACCTTTGCCTCACTTTTCATGACTTGGTGTCACCTGAGAGTTTCCATCCTCCCAAAAGACAGTAGTAGTAGTAATATCTGTGTACTGCTCTACAATCCGCACCTTGTAATGACTCACCATTAAGGAGGAGGAGATGTGTTTATATTGTGCATGCTGCAAAGTCCTGTCCAAACCCAAACCCCAGCTCTCCCTCCATGCATTTCTTATCTGAGCTGAAAGGTATTGTCTTCTATCTCCCCTGTTGTTGATGTTGAAGGTGCAGTATTTTTTCTAAATGGTCTGGTAGCCCTAATGGTCCTAAACAGGGAAGCTCTCACAAGAAAAACAAGGTTCTTCTTGTTCAGAATGGAGCAGCTGAAGCAGCAAAGATTTTTCATTCTTCAACATGAACCAAAGAGAGTGGAAAATCCAAGACAAAGACCAGCTTAAACTAACACAGTGTATGGGGGACTCATTTTCTAAAATAAGTTTAATAAACATTCAAGCTACGCAAGGAGGTTGCAGGTTAGCTTCTACAGAATCATCAGGTAAGTTGGTTCTCCGTGAGGTGTAGATTGTAGAAGAAAAAATGCACACTGCCAGTCCTTGGCCTTCTGTTGTTATATTGTATTCTCTGCACTATCATATCTCTTTCTGGTCTGGATAAAGGAGATAAGGGAGATGGAGTGGGAAAACTAGAATTTTTTTAACTTCCCCACAACAGTTTAACGATGAGTGCATCTGCCCTGCCAAGAATGAGATCTGGTAATGGTGGAAATAGGTTACAGCACAATAGATCTCACAACTTGGGGGAAGAGGGTTAGGCTATTGATGATTAGATGGATAAGGTAATTTAGTAAATCTTTAGAGAGACAAACACAGTGTTTGGCAAGTCCATTAGAATACCACATGTCAAAGTAGAAAAATGACAACTATGTTAAACTACGTTGGACCTGATTCACAAACTGCACTTTCTAGTACATTTTGTTGTACTACTTAATGTAAGATTTACATATACTTATGTGTTCAAAGTACTCTGCCCTGATTGCAGAGTCTCTGCACCCATTACGGGCCTCATTACGATGTCGGTCGGAAAGCATTCCGACCGATTCCTTGTCGGAATCATTTCTGACTGACTCATATTCGGGGAGTCCGACTGACCGATTACGATGTTTCCAAACACCGTTCGGTCGAACTCCCATTGACTTCAATGGGAGCCTGTGTTCCAACTGACAACACAGGCTCCCATTGAAGAAAGGGGTGGTTGCAGAAAACCTTGCACCCTGTGGCGGGCACCCCATGGTGCCTGCCACATCATGCATGGTTGGAAAGAGGGGACCAATGGGTACCCCAACCGGAGGCCTCTGGGTGAAGGGGGTCTTGCTACGGGCCCCCAAAGTCGGTTTCTGACAGCCATTCCGTGTCGGACAAACTGAGTCAGAAAGGCTGTCCGAATCCGACATCGTAATGCATCGGCCGGAAACGCGGTCCATAGACCTGTACGATTCGGCTCCAACCAACGCAGTTTCTCCGAATGCCGATCAGAACTGAATCGGAATGACCGAACGGTTATATTGCATCGTAGTCGGTCAGTCTGAAATGTTTCCGATCAGTTGGAAACATCAGAAACATGGGTTCCGACGCGGATTCGGACGAACCGAATGCCGTTCGGAGACTTTCTGACTGACATCGTAATGAGGCCCTAAGTGTAGGTCTTAGTAGTAAATGTGGGAGAGACTCAGGTGAGTGGTTGGGAAAAGGGGCAGATTTGCTCCTAAAGGGGATGGGATTATGGAGGAGTAAGAGGTGTTTAAAGATGGTCAGGGAGGGGTTCAGGTAGGGACGTCTCCCATCCACACAAGAGTAAGTCAATTGATTTACTCTGGGGTGGAGACATGTAACTCACACTTTTGTTGCAAGTTTACACTCGGAGTTTGTGAATAATGAAAGTAGCAAACTTACTCCAGAGTGTAAGCTTAATTCAAAGTGTAAGTTACCTTTGTTCATTCAGGCCTTTAGTCTTTAGCACCCAGGAGAATGCCAAGTTAGGGCGCCGACCGAAATGGCGATGATAAACACAGTTGAAAAATATTTATAATAAAAGTTAAGAAGAATGATACTGAATACAAGTGGTGCACCTGCATTCTTCTGGCTTTGTCCATCTAAGGATAGGGGCTGAACCACAGAGCGGAAGTGCCATGGAGTTCCCAATTCTTTGCAAAACAGAAAGTAGAATGAGAAAAGATGCTCAAGCTAGTATACAATTAACTAAGGGCCAATCTAGTCACACCCATCCGCGACAACTAGCTGTAAAATCTCAAAATGATTTATCACCCAAACATGACAAAAGTTTAGCTGTGCCCATTATGTTCATGTCCAACACAAGCTGATTTGCCACTCGAGTCACTAGTCTGTGTTATTATAAATTACTCAACCCTTTCCATTTCCAGTCCAGAAGGGTAGGTTTTTTCGAGTCCTCTTGTTTCCTATGCAAGTAGAAAGGCTTTGTTTCTTCTTCTGCATGTTATTGTTGAGGCTAACAGACTGAAATTTTGTTCCTCCAAAAAGAGATAAACCTGTTGAAAAAAAATAAAAATAATTTTAGTTTTAGTCTAGTCTAGCTAGACACAGAGGTTTCATAAGATCCAAGATATGCCGGCGTGAAAATTACCAAAATGCTAATAAATTAACACCCTCAGTATTCATCCTAAATCAAATGATCATACAAGCATAAATACCAAGTTATCTAAGCTAAGCCTGACACATCAATCACATGACTCATCATTTGGCATTCATTGGTGCAACTTACCTGTCTCAAGCATGGTGTCTATCTACTTATCTATGCTTCTCTTTTTTCCATGGAAGTGACATGCATTAGCTATTCAATGTCATCCTTTCATCTTCATGTACAGCTGAGCATGTGAATGTTACTTTAGGCTTAGAGGAAGGTACCTTGTTTCTTTCAAAATACAGTCTGGAGGCATCCATTACTGTCTTAGAAATCATAGCTTGCTCAGTGCAAAGCCTATGGTTGACTCTAAGGTCAAATTAGTTTCCTTTCTTTGTCACCACTGATCACTAAGTTACCAGGCCAAATGGCTGCATACTCCCTGATTATTTATCTGTGCCATGCTCTGATCCATGAACGTTTATTTACATTAGCTGCAGACCAAATCTACAAATAAAACCTATTTCTTTTTTTTTCACAGCATGCATTTTTGTTGTGTTATTGATTCTTTTGTTAATCAGGAAAGTCGAGTTCTAAGAGTATTTAAGAAATAAGGGCAATAGTTGAGAGGGATAGGAGCCCCACTCAAGTAATAAACACAATCCTTGTCAGGGTGAACCCCAAAAGTCAGTAAATAAACCTTTGCTTAACCCTCTGGTATCTTGACACAAAAGCAGTCAGACTTAACTTAGATGCAATGTGTAAAGTATTTATGCAGCACTCAAACAGTGATAAAGTGAAAACACAACATCAGAAAAATACCAAATTAATTTAGAAAAATAGAGTAACTTTATAAATAAAAAAACACCAAAACAACAAAAACCCAATAAGTGGAACTGCAAATGTGAATTTTTAATTCAATTCAATAAAATGTATTCAGTAAACAAAATCACCATAAAAGAATCAAAGTCAAAGGTCAGTAATATTAATTTCATACATAAGAATAGACAACAAAATTACTCTTAAAAACAGGAATATTATACAATTAATACAGTTAATCTGGTCTCGACTTCTTGGACACCCAGACAGCTTGTAAAAAAGATAAAACCAATAAAGTCACCTGGTCAGAAGGAAGCATCTGAAGGTACATCAGGGCAGGCATAACTTGTTTAAAGTTCAATGATTTCAGCAAGGGGATTAAAAAAACGCTTCCAAGGCCGGCTGAAGTAAGTGAAAAACCTTATAAAATGGAGCATATCCTGCGAAGACTGATTGTCGCAGTCGCAGGGTGCCCTTCCCTCCCCCCGAACCCACCCACATGGGGACGCCAGCATGTGATGCAATTGATTAAACCTAAACCTGGCCAATAAAAACCTGTCATGCTGTTAGCGAACCAAACCCAAATACCGTTAAATCCCCTGCACAGTTTTTAAATCATGTGACCCCTAACAGAAGGCTTCTGGAGTTCTAAACCTTCTCTATCCAAACGGGAGCGTTCCAAGAACAACCTTTTGACACTCCTCAATTCCTGGACGGAGAGTGAGGTAAGGTTGGTAGATAATTGTTTGGCCTACCTATAGAAAACAAGGCCGCCTTAACATGCACAATCCAAGGTTTGCTAGATACCCAGTCCAACGCAAGGCAGTCCTCAAGAATCAAATGTCTTAGCTTTAGCTCCCACCTGCTCCAAATCTTTATCCGGCACATGAGCAGGCTTAGAGCTATCAGATCCAAAACATAATCAAGACCCAGTTCCTCAGGTACAGAAAATGCTGGGGATGAGTGGGGGACCTGGATCAACTTATGCAAGAAATTATTCTCCATTGTTTGAATCTGATCCAACTTAACATACCCCCAGACCTCACTTCCATACCGCAGCTGTGCAATACACTAGGACTGATTAACTTTTAGGAGATCCCCGGTACCCGAGACCCAAACATATGTGCAAAACTAAAAACCGCCCCCATAGTTTTTACAGACTCTGATCTTTTGGCTGCAATCAGAGGTTTCCAACAGTTTTTAACATCAGATAAAACCCCCAAGTAGGGGAAGGCCTTGACTTTGCTCAGGGTAAAATTAGATACCTTGAAGGTCTTACTCCTTGTTGCTTTGGGGCCCACTACCATTATGTAGGACTTCGAAAAGTTAACCGACATGTCTAGAAGCCCCTTAAAAGACACATACTTGGCCAACAGCAGGTCCAACCCCTGTGCAGTCTGAACCATCAGGACATCATCATCCGCATACAATAGGACAGGGAGATATCTGTCACCAATCTTAGGACAGTCGGCTGAAACTGCTAAAAGCGCAGATTCCAATCCATTAACATACAAGGTAAACAAAAAAAGGACCAGTAAGCACCCCTGCTGAATCCCACAACTCGTTCGAAATGATCAAGTTCACTTAGCACCTTGAGAAAGGCTGAGATCATTGAGTGGAGATCAGCTAAAAGAGCCACAATACTGGGGTCGACTCCCATCTCTCTGAGCAAAGCCCAGAGCTTCACTCGGTTCACCCTATCAAAAGCGGACGTCAAGTCCATAAAAGCCAGGTGTAAGGATTCAGACTGAGCCACTGTATACTTATTAATAATGAAGTGGAGGTTCAAACATTGGTCTGAAGTCGACCTCCCCGCCATAAAGCCATACTGGACATCACTCAGAATCTTATTTTCATCTGCCCTTGGAGGCATGGAGTGTCAACTCCCCCCTCTCGCCCAGATGGCGGGGAGGGGCATCATCTTTACCAGAACCAAGAGTAACCCCTGAAAGTCCTGGCTTTAGTACAGCTTGGGTAGGACCGGTGCTCCTGGGGACGTGGTTTGACGCAGAGTCCCTCCTGGAGGCCATTAGATCAACTCGACTCCGCGGCTCTTCTGGTATGCCCTGCTCCTGACCACTCCCACACCCGCCATCTCCTTGGTCACCAGGGAAAGTAATTCTAAAACCCTATCCTAAATGCGGGAAATTCTCAACACGATTGGGTCTAACTTATTATTTAATAATGTCTCCAGGTCCCTCATCAAAGCAATCCTAAGGGGAGAGCCTCCTACATCTCCAGAAGAAATCGAAGAAGGTCTGACCCCTGGAAAATCCTATGGTGGGCTCGGCAGGTACACAAGACTTCTGTTTCTGCTTCAGCCTTGGGCTGATAACTGGGGTAGAAAGAGTTATGAGTCTTTCCACTCTCGGAGTTGTCCCTCCAAAGTCTTCACAATCTCCCAATGGTCCCCTTCTGCTGGGGAGCCCCTCCACACTTGCACAAGCAAGCGACCCGCCAAGGAGGGGGTGGTAATTTCCTTAGATACAGCTCCCACAGACCGATGGAGTAAGCCTTCAATAGATGATACATTGGTGGCAGCAGAGTGAGGCGATTTCAGAGGAGGACCTATCTCTTTACCCATTTTTGAGGCAGCCTTATAACCATTTAGCTACTAGTCAGACTGAGTGCCAACACAATGCTTCCAAGCCGGGGGTGCAAAAGAGAAACCAACAGGGCCAAAAGACAGATTACTAATTAGTAAATCCGAGGGACACAATACCTTACTCCTCTGTGTTGTTCTGGGTGATAGGCTCCCTCAATTGCAGATAGCAGATAGCCTTCACTCTGCTCATCAAAACTCAAACCAATGGGGGTGGCCCCACCCGCCTCCTCTTCCTGCAGCTGCTGGAGCCCCAAGCAGCTGATGTAGGCATCTCGGGCTCAAGCAGTGGGGTATGCAATCTCTCGTGGCCACTGTGCCTCCTCCAACAATGCGGGCAGATATGTCACTTACAGTTCTGAAAAGACACCAACCTTCTTGACATAAAATCAAGGGGGGAGGCCCTGGCTCTTCCTGGCAATGACGGGCAAGGCCGAGCCCGTTTGCATGTGTCCCTCTCCACGGGAGATGTAAGGAGATGTGGTGGCACGGTGCTCCCTGGGACTTTGAGTCATCGGTGCCTGGAGCTCTGTTGATATAGGACCTAGAAAACAATGTGCTATTCACCAAAGAACTTGGAGCAACAAGCTGGTTGGAACTTCACCTTGGAGGGAATAGGTTGCATAGGCAGTCAGATACATGCCCCTCATTGGCCTCAATGATGTCCACTTGCGTTCACAAGGAGACCATGATGGATTTTTTTGATGAGAACCATTAAGGAACTCTGGAATTTCACCTGGAGACCAGTTCATACAGTTTGAGGGATGGCGGAGTACACTAACACCAACCAAGGGTCCAGGACCTGGAGGGGCCCACTTGATGGTCAGGACTTATTCAAGCAGAGTCCAGCAACAGTGTTCACTCAAGCCCATTATTGTACCAGTCAGCTAAGTAGATGCACAGAAGGCCTCTGGAAGCATGTTGTGTCCCTAAAATTCAAACAGGAGGTGAGCCTACTGACCCTTGGAGTTACTGCTGAGGTCATGGTGATCAAGACGAGCAGGTCCGGTCATCTTTCAGGCTTCAGACAGAAAGGCAGTTTTTCTTCTGAGTCTCCACAGGTCCAGGAGTGATCTGATGAGAGGTTCTGAGAGTGCCACTTTTTTACCCAGTGCCAGGCTGTGTGTGGGTGACATCCCCTTTGTCTAACCCTAAACTGTTTCCGGTCAGTTGTTCCCTTTTCTCTGTGTTTGGTGCCAATATGTCCTGAGGGGGATAAAAGGCAGGCAGGCCCAGCTGTGAGCTCTATTTTCCAACATGTGAGGAGAGATTTCTTATAAATGCTATGACTGAAGAACTTGCGACGATAGAGCTAGGTAGGTATGTTTGCCTTTCTCTAGGAAGGCTGTGACTGCTATAAGACTAGTGGAAACGGAATAATTGATGCTGAAACAATGTCAAGCATTCACCCCCAGTACAGAGATCAGAGCATAAATCCATCTTTTTTTTGCACACCATGCCATTCCAGTTTAGACCCAGCCATATGTAAATCAGTCTTGACACGGGGAGCAGTCCAGCTCGGACTGCCAGGCCAGGTCCTCCCTGGACCGGAAGCAAGCATCCTGGGACCGGTTCCAGGGTATCACCCCTCATCAGCCAGGCTAGCTTGACTCCAATGGCATGGTGAGTGCGGGTCCCACTTCTGGTCATACCCTTTCCAATTATTTATTTCTTTTATTTACTTATTTATAAAGTTTTGTATAGTGCGAACAAGACCCAGATGGGTATCAGAGGGCTTCACAATTTGGATTGTCGGAGGTACGAAATGGGAAAAAAACAAGGAAAAAGAAACGTCATTTGAGAATAAATGCAATGATCAATGAAGAGGGGGTATCAAAATAAGAACACATTTAGATAATATAAAAGCGTGCTTGGAGAGAACAAACATAACTTATGATAGTATAACCGAACAACTCTGGGCTTCACAAGTGATAGACTCATATAGTAGTTAATTGAAGGGCGGTGAGTGAGACAGACGAGCCATGGTCATTTAAGCAAAGAACTTGTTCATAAGGATTGTTTTCACTTCCTCTTTGAAAGAAGCTGTTGATGAGATTCTGCGGACTTCCGGTGGGAGAGAGTTCCAGATCTTCGGGCGGAACCTGAGGTCATCTTGTGGAAGGAATGGTTTGAGATTCCTAAGTATCCTCAACTGGTGGTTAGCACCTATGCATGCCTTACTAATATGATTCTTCGTGTTCAGGTGTGTGTCTAGGGTGATTCCGAGAGATTTGGCTGAGTCAATAATATGAGGAGAGCAGTTGAAGGCTGTGAGGAGTTTCATCCAGCGGTCTATCTTGGGGGTGTGATTAGGCGGAGATATGAGAAGGAATTCAGTTTTGGAGGTGTTGAGAAGAGTTGATTCTCAGTTAGCCAGTTTTGAGTATTCGTCAGGGTAGAGTTGAGTGAAGTGAAATCTTCAGAGGAGGTGATTTTCAGATAAAGTTGCGTGTCATCCGCATACATGTGAAAAAGAGTGTTCGTGGAATTTAGTGCATTTGCTAAAGGTTCCATGAATATGTTAAAGAGTATGGGAGATAAGGCAGACCCTTGTGGGACCCCCATGGAAACTGTAGAGGGCTGGGATAAGGATTGATTCACCTTGACTCTTTGGGATCTGTTGTGCAGGAATGACGAGAACCATTGAAATACCAGACCGGAAATGCCCATCTTGTGCTCAAGAATGGATAACAGGATGTCGTGATTAACAGTGTCAAACGCAGAAGAAAGGTCAAGGAGGATTAGGAGGCAGGAATCGTTTTGGTCTAGCATTTTTAAAATGTCATACATAATGTGAGTGAATGCCGATTCCGTGTTGTGACCACTCCGAAAACCGGATTGATGTTGATCGAAGAGTTGGAAATTCTCTAAGTGAGCGCAGAGTTGCGATTGCACGCATTTTTCAAGGAGCTTAGCCAGAGTGGGGATGTTGGAGATCGAGCTGAAGTTGTTGAGATCAGTTCTATCTGCATTAGTTTTTTCCAGAATGGGTGTAACCTGAGCTGATTTTAGGCATTCGGGGATCGTGTCTTGTGACAATGAAGCGTTGACAATCTTTGTCCACAGGGGAATGAAGGCATCCTTGATTTCTTTGAATAAGTTCAGTGGCAGCGGATCGCTGAAGTGATTAGAAGCGTTATACTAAGAAGGGTTTTGTAGATGTCTCTTTCGCTGAGGGGAGTAAAAGTACCCCATGATGCATTGTTATTGGTGCTAAGACTAAGTGGATCGAGCCTCTCATAGTAAGCCGGAGGAGACGCAAACTTGGATGCTGACAGAAGAGCCTTTTTGGATTCAAGGTCAGTACTGATGAGTTTTGTTTTCTCTTTAAAGAAAGCAGCCAGGTCGTCGCATGAAGGAGAGGCGTCTCCTGGGTCAAGGTGTTTGGGTGCTTTCACCGATTGTTGTTTAACAACTTCAAACAGTTTCTTGGGTCAGTTTGAGGCTTGATTAAGTTACGATCTGAAGTAATCAGCCTTAGCATTCTTGATTTTTTTATTATAGGAACTCCTTACTGATCTAAGGACTTTTAAATGCTCCAAGGAGGGTTTGGATCTCCAGGATCGTTCGGCTGCCCTTAAGTTGCGGCGTTCCGAGTTTAGATTGTTGTTGAACCAAGGTTTGGAGATTTTGGAAGAGGCATTTTGTTGTTGTAATGGTGCTATGGAATCCATGATATTAGAGATAGTCGAGTTATAGAATTCAGTGAGATCAAGAACATCTGTCATGTCGGTTTGTGAAGACAAGGCAAATTTACAATGGGTTGTTAGATCTTCCGATTTGATATTTCTGAGGTCCCTTTTCCATTGCTTAGGTTTCTTTGGTTGATCCTACCTCAGTGCCACATCCCTGTTAATACGGAAGGAGATGATATAATGGTGGGACCAATCACATGGGGTAATGTCATCCAGTGTGATGGAGTTTCCTTTTGATATGATGAGGTCAAGAATTTCTCCTTTATTATGAGTTGGCCGGTCGCAGAATTGGGTCATCTCATGATCCAATAAGAATGATTTTAGGCAGGTTACCGCCTGGTCATTAGGGTTCGACCAGTGAAGGTTGAAATCACCGAGGAAGATTTGTGACACTGAGGAGTCGACATTGCAGGAGATGATATCCATTATTTGTTCAATGAAGGAGAGATTGTCTCCCGGGGGGTAGTAGAACATATGAAGTTTGCAAACCGGTAGGTGGTTACTTTTAATGTTGAGGCAAAGGTATTCACTGGAGGGTGGAGGGGTAATCTCTGTGTGGGAAACCAAGAGTGTGTTTCGGTGTATACAAGCTAGGCCATCTCCCTGCTTCTTAGATCTGTCAAGACAGATTATGTCATGACTAGGCTGGCAAATGCTAAAAGAACAATTGATGGACAGAATGCTGAAACAATGTCAAACATTCACCACCAGTACAGAGACCTGGGCCTAAATCCATAATTTGTTTGCACACCATGCCATTCCATTTTGCTGTAGGAGTAGAGGCAGTTGCAGCTGGTTTTTGGCATCTTGAAAAGATGGAAGCAGGTGATGGTGGTACTACATAGTGCATAGCAGGCTAAGTAGAGATGATCTGCATTTCCTTCGAGGTGAACTCCAATAATTGGTTCATCATCTTCATCACTTTCAACTCTTTTGGGAACCTTACTTTTCCCTGGACTCTTGCGGCAGGTATTGTTCTTAGTCCAATCCATGTCATGATCATCGAAAGAGGGGACTTGGAGAAGATGTGTGAGTTTTCTTTCCTTTCCTTGCAGAATATTGTCAAGACAATGTGTCCAATGGAAAAGCAATCACAGAATTTTACTCAGCCCCAACCTCATCTTTCTGTCTTGCTCATAACACCGGACGATCAGATGTACCAGACTATAATTGCTGTTGAGTTTCCTGTGAAGATTCAGTTTGCTGCTGGGACAGTTTGATTTCCTATACACTGTTTTCAGCCATGATACAGTCACTGCAGTGCTGAGAGATATACACATCGGTTTTGTTGGTGGAACTGCTGTTAATCCAGAGGTGGTCCTCCTCCCAAAATCTTCCTGCATAATGGAGTGTGCAACAGTTATGCCCTGTTATAGGACAGAGGATGAGGGCTTGATGACAGTGGTGTCACTGGAGGCAGATTTCTTTTTCTCCTCATTGGCCACTTTCTTGGCAGAATCACCTTCTTTGGGAGCCATCTCCTTTAATTCTTATGTGGCTCAGCATCATGAGCCGAAACACTTAGCTGAGAGGACTATGATGTCAGCTAATTCACAGACATCTCTCTATCTCAGGTGGTAATATCCTCTTGTGCATCTGTAGGCAACAAAGAAGGAAGAGAGTGAGTCTTGGCAATTTTTGTCAATGTCATCACTAGGCCTGAGGTAAATGTTACTGATGCCGATATAATTGGTGTAATTTTGGTATGCCTTTACACCAAATGGAATAATTTCAGTGAGATGTTTTAAGACAAGTTGAACTGTTCGAATAATTTTTGAATGTGAGAGGCATTTAGGGTAGATTTTTTACCTGAGCAAACCATTTGGATAATTTCTGATTGCAAAACTACAAATCCGATGCAAGTGCCCATGCTTTGAATACAGTGGCGGCTCGCCGAGGGAGTGCTGCGGGGTGGTGGGGTGGGACAGGGGAGGGGCAGGTTGTTGGGGTAGTGGAGTCCGACATACGACGGACAGGAGTAAGGTAAGTAATTAAATAAATAAAACTATTTACATTGCGCTTGCTGCATCGCCAACTCGGCGATGCAGCAAGCGCAATGTAAAGAGTCTTATTTATTTAATTACTTACCTTACTCCTGTCCATCATATGTCAGACTCCACTACCCCCCCACCCTGCCCCTCCCCCAGCCCGCCCCACTGCCCCGCAGCACTCCCTCAGCGAGCCATCACTGTTTGAATGTGAGCAAGTGGAAATTAACTTGAATTTACATTTTCGAGTACATTTTTTAACTGAATGGACCATTCTGGTAAATGTTTAAATGCAAGATCCATTTTGCACAATTGCACATATTTTGGTGTAATTTTACTGTACTTTTGCATTATTACGCTATAGCAAATTAAGGGAGTTTTGCACAACCGTAGTAATCACCATCATCTTCATCACCAATCATCATAACAATATTATAAAATTCCAATTATTTTTTATAAAAATACCTGATTTCCTTCCAGAGACCATGGGGCCCAGATGAGAGGTGAGGGGCAGAAATAAAATCAAATACAATTATTAAAAACAACAACTGTGTACTAGAGACCACTACACTCAGCCAGAGGCAAATAAATGTATCATGAAAAATATATTAGGAGAAAAACAGAAAAGGAACAAAAATGATTCAAGTTTCTTCTAATGTGAATGGTCCTTGATAATGGCTTTTTAAAATAGAAAACTATGAATAATAATCTGAAACACACAGTGACACCACAAAATGGTGGTTTCTCACCAAATGGCCAGCAACGAATGAGACATGGAGATTGAAGACAGAATGGCCACCTCACAAACGCAAGCACGGGCACTACAAAATGGTGGCCACCTAAGACAAATACACAAACAGGTTCATAAAATTGTGGTTGCTATATGGCCAGCAAAGAAGTGCAAATGAAAAACACAGATAAAATTGCTCCCTATGACAACCACATGCTCGCATCACAAAATGGTGGTTGCCGCATGGCTTGCAAAGAAGTAGGCATGGAGCACAAAGACTAAATTCCTGCCTATGACAAACACAGACACACACACACATGCACACACAAAGTGGCTCCACAAAATGGCCATTGCCACATAGCCGGTAAAGGATGAGACACAGAAAACAAAGAGAACATGGCTATGTTTACCCTGGCTGGAGCCCTTTCCTCCCCCTCTACCAACAACAATTTAAAGGATTTCACAAATATGCACCACAAATGTGACTGGACCTCTCTATGGGCCTTTTTGACAGCACCACTAAAACAGCTACAATAAATTAAACACCACAGTAAAATGAAAACAGTGCTAAAACATAAAAATAAACTATAAAAATGCCCCAAATACAAACAGTACAAGGCAACAATTTTCTCTACAAAATACTTTTAAAAGTTGAAGAAAAACAATGAATCAAGCAACTCATACAAACAAAAACACTCCAAAATAAATGGTGGGCAAGCACATGGGAAGAATAAAGGAAAATGTCTGGATTCATAGGTCGGGACATGTGAAGGCTCTCCAACCCTAGCCACCAACAGGTACAGGTATAAAAATGATTTAAATTTGTCATGAATAAAAGGCCATCCATATGCCCCTAAAGTAACAAAAATATAACTCCAGAACACAATCAATAATAATGTGAAAAATACGTTTCAAAACACCTCAGCGGCCTACAGCAGACTAGACCCCAAAAGTAACACACATCACAGTATGAAGACAAATCTAAACAAAATTCACACAAGCGGAAGGTAAATGATGAAATGGTATGTATTGACTTTCATCCGTCCTCCATCCAATCGTATTTGGGACCGCCCGTGAACAGGGCGGCAGTCCCACAGGGCAAATTAGGATGCGACCTCCACCGTGGCGGTCGCATTGCCCATGTTTTGTATTGCGGCGGGTGCTGCGCTCTGCAGCACCCTCAGTAAGACAAAACAGACACCCCACACATATCCCTGAACTACATGGCAGGCACCATGCAGTGCCTATCACATGGTGTAGGGATATGGTGCCCCGCAGGGCCTATGTCTCTGGCCCAGGGGACTAGATGGGCCCCCTACGGTCCCCCAAATCCGTTTCTGCCTGCCATTTTGCTGCAGTTTGAATGCCGGTGAACGCCCGGCAGAAAGGGATATTGTAATTCCTACAGTGGTGCCTGACAGGCACCACTGCCATTCTGGGACTACAGGGAGGTCAGACATGCGGTCGGATAAAGCCTGCCCGTCGGGACCCTGGCGGTCGATGTTTCCGACCGCCACCCATCCAGAAGCCATTGTAATATGGTGGATGGAGATCCCTATTACGATGACCGAGGGACCGCCACCTACAGCCTGTCGGTGGCGGTCCCTCGGCCATCATAATCAGCTCCTTAATTTCCAAGCATTAAACAACAGAAAAAGGAAAAAAGGAACAGAATAGTGGTACCTGCCAAAACAAATATTTTAGAAAGAAATGTACTCAACACACTTGATTTTCTGAAATAAGCGCAAATTCCAGTTTCCAGTGATGAATAATGCAGTCGAGATTGCAGACAAAGGAAAAGTGATGCATTTTCTCTAAAATAAACATCCAGAATGATCAAGGACTGGACAAACAAAAGGCTTCAGTGCAGGAAGAGAAAGAGGATTCTGTCTGTAGAGTAGCCTCACTTTTAATTTCAGTATGTCTGTGTAAATCCCCCATAAAAATAGATGCATTTCATGTTCAAAATTACCCCAATGGCCCTCTTGGATAAAAAAGTTAACGTAAAATGATGTTTCAAGTTAGTTATGACCTTTTAAAAGAAGTACCACTCATTTTCTGGTCAATTGGTTTGTTGCAGTGTGCCTATTGTGGTCCTGGAATAGTTTGCTTCCTTTCCCCCGAACGGACATGTCATTTACACAAAACAGCATTATGGTGTAATTTTAGACATTATGCTTAAATCCTGAGAGTATGCCAAATTACAATGGTGTAACAAAAATTATCCCAGGGTCTATGGTGTACCCATCCACCAAACTCTAAATTAGGTCCTTAGTCTCTTTAATGGTGCCCAAAAAGCTTCAACCGGAAGTTTGCAAACTGCAGCCATGGAGGATGCACTGAAGCCAGATACATTAGCTGTGAGGATTTACAGAAATCTTCTTTTGGGTGGCAAAAAGTTCCATGCAGGACCACCCTGATTTTCAATCGTGCCCCTCCCTCTTTTATAGCACATTCTGGCTCACTTAATGCAAACTATCCCACAGTGTACTAGTCTTAGTGAAATCCAATATATGAGAACCCTTCTGCCCCAGGAGGAGGATAGTGGCCAAGCCAGCAAGGGATGTGTCTAGGGAAATAAACAATCCCTTCATCCTCAAAAATACCAAACTGGCTCTGGGACCAACTTCTCCTCCCACTGAAATAGAGCCATGCTGGCTACAGATTGCTCAAGGATCAAAGAATCCATTTTCCAAATTTATCAGTTTACATTTAACTGTGAATGGGCAGGTTTCAAACTGATCCCTTTCATGTTAAAGAAGTTCCTGAGCCCTCCTCAACAGCTTGTTGTGAGAGAGAATGAGTCACTTACCTCAACCCCCAGGCCTTCATTCTGAAAGGTCTAAGCAATTGTGTCTGCCCTGGGAGTACGTTTGAAATCTCATCAGGGGAAAGCACTGACAGGGGGCTGCTGCAAGCAGACTAATGATAAGTAGTCGACTTGAGCTTCAGTCAGGCAAAGTCTAACTGTTTAAAAGTTATGTTTCCTGTATAATTATCAAGAATCCAACTGTATAAATATATAATTGCAGAGGATTCATACTGGTTAATGGCTTAATATCCTTATATTACATTATATTATATATACAAATTTGGTGGAGATAATTAACCACAAGGCAGAAGCCAGAGTGGTTACTAATGTCTCCAGAAATATGAGATGCCAATATTGCACCATATTACACATGGTAACTGCTATGCATTTTTTTATGTTACATGTGTATTCAGGGGAAATTAGCTGGAACAAACTGTTTTCTTCAAAGTGCAGTTAACAAAAACTCTGACTGAAGTAGGAATGTTTAGTTTTCATTCAACTTTCTTGAAGAAAATGTTGATACACAATGGGCAATGATAAGGGTCAGTGTATTTAGGTGATTCTGTGGCAGCAACATTTAAATTATTTAATTTGTTTACACTTTTAAGATAATACTGTGCTAATATTATTTTTAATTGTTCTTGCTTTGAAAAAATATAAAGGTTTTTTACATTAGTATTTAGAATTAAACTATTTTTACTAAATTATTTTAAAGCTGAATAAACTTTTTTAATTCCCACTTTACTTTAACATTTGGAGATCTCCATCCCAGTGCTGGAGACCTTTGTCTATGTGTGAAAAGTTACCAGTTGTAATTTGACACTTGTAAATTTGGCTCCACTCCTGGTCAACCAGCTGAACTGCAACATCTTTCCATAAAAACGAATTATTATAAATTTTAATAAAAATGTTGGCAATTAAAAATTAACAACTTTTCTTAAAAAATGACACTGCTAATTATCCCACATATTTTATCACTGATGACATCTTCTATGAAATAATTAATAATATTGCTGCAAGTTTTGCAATAAAATGACTGATGAGACTACTGTGCATCGTGGGGGCGCGAGTTATAGTTATCTTAGGGCACGTGTGATAGTTTCTTGAGATAACTATACTTATAACTACTGAATCTCTATTGTTTTGTGTGTGTAAATTCTGAACCTAAGTCCCTTTGCAACCCTTTTTTGTATGGAATCTATGACGGGCGCTCCATTTCCCGTTTGCAGCCGTTCTGCAGGGTCTACTGCTCCTGAGCAATGGAGAAATGAGCTGGAAAAATAAATAAAAATATATATATATATACATATATATACATATATTACCTACTGGCGGTCGCCAGTAGGTAGTTATAGTTAGGACCTTGTTTCTATTCAAAAAGCGTTTTTCCTTTTGCCAATATCTTTGGCGCCGTTTGACGAATCTTCGCGAAAGTTTCAAAACTAATGGGGTGTTACGGTCATCTCCTGTCTTAAAAGTTTCGGGGTGATTCATCAAGCGCGGGTCAAGAAGAAATAGGGGTCCCAAAATGCGTTTTCTACATGTTAATTTCCATAGGACATTTTGGAACAGGCTACAGCCCGAACTGCAGAACGGAATTACACTAAATTTGGCAAAAAGGTAGCTCTTGGTTCAGAAAGTGACCTTTTTTTTAAATGGTGTAAATCCATTCAGTAGTTACAGAGAAATTCAAAAAATAAAAATATCAATTTCTGAGCACGGAGGAGGATTTGCGACTCTCCCAAGCACGAGCTGACTTCTGATTGGCTGCCAACACTGCAAACTAGATTGTGTTGGTAGCCATCTTGTGACTCGGTAACCAAGTCACAAGAAATCAGTAGAAAAAATGTGAAAAACAAGAAAAGGGGGCAGGGTAGAAACACCCTGACCCCCTAGGCCTGCTCAGGGGTTCCCACAAGGACCACCAGGGCCAAAAAAAGCATTTGTTTAAAACAAAAATCAGCCGAATTCGCGCTGGGTGCGCGAATCCGCCCGAGAAAATTTTAAAAAACGAAGCGCGGGCTTCGGCGCTTCGTTGTACTTAAGCCCCCAGTTGGGCCAGGTCCCGGGGGCCATGCCGAATTGTGTAGGACCGCTACCTCCCCGGGGCTTTGACAATTAAACGCAGGGAGCACCCGGCCCCCCGCAGCCCCGGGGACCGCCACCTCCCCGGGGCTCTGTTTTCTTTTTTTAATGTGTGGAGGGGGGCTCGAGCCCCCCCACACACCCCGGGGATCACCCCACCCTGGGGCATTGAATATGTAAATTCGGGGGTCCATTGTGGACCCCCGGGCCCCGGGGACCACCACCTCCCCGGGGCTGTTGAAATGTAGGGAGGGGGGCCATGCGGCCCCCCTCCTGTAGCCCTAGATGGCCCTGGGGACCGCCACCCCCCAGGGCCGGCTCCTGCAATGTCCCGGGTTGCCTACCCCCGGGACATTGATGTTTGCTATGACAGGTCGGGAGCACAGCTCCCGCCCTGTCATAGCAAACACTGCTTTGCATCGTGGAAGCGAGAGCAGGAAACCTGCTCTCGCTTCAACGAAGCAAAGCAGAATTGCTTTTGGGCAAGGAGTGCTGGCTCCTGCAGGAAGTGGGGAGCCGGCTAGGACCATAGGGACATTGGGGCTCCCCTCATGGTCCCCAACGCTAAGGGCCGGCCCCGGGGAATGGGGTCCCCGGGGCCAATATTGGCCTGAGGAGGGGGACCAAGCAGCCCCCCTCTGTTTAAAACAAAAATAAATAGTGGCAGGCCCCGGGGGATGGGGTCCCCGGCGCCATTAATGGCCTGAGGAGGGGGGCCACGTGGTCCCACTCCTTATTTTTTAATATGTTTGCAGGCTCCAGGGGATGGGTGTCCCCGGGGCGAATAACGAATAATGGATGCCGGGCGGGTTTTTTTTTTCGAGTTTGGAGTCGCGAGTCCAACGCGGCTCTCAGCGCGGCCCCCCTGTGTAACGTCGCGTTGGAATCGCGAATTCACCTTAAATAAATAATTAAGTAGTATATATTTTAGAAAGTAGTGTTGTATTGTTGAAGTTGTTTTAAAGAGGTATTGTGATTGAAGTTAATGAGAAGATTAAAATTGATAGAGTTGTTAAAAATATATAAAATTAAAAATTAATAGTTAAATTAGAGTAGTGTGTGTTGTAGTACATTGAATTCATGCTTTTGCGGATTCGTGTCGGATGTAGCTACATGTAAGTGCGGATGCACAACTTTAGGTTGTTGAGAAAGACTCTGGGGCATATTAGCAAGAAGAGGCGATAATCATCGCTAACCCTGCTTAGCGTGATTTTTTTATCGCCGGCTATCGCTGGAATATATCGCCACGCTAACGCTGTATTAGCAACGATTAGCGCTATGGCGATGAATATTCCAGCGATAGCGGGAAATGGGCCAACATCGCTGAAAAACCAGCGATGTTGCATGGAGAAGGGAGAACACCTTGCTGATACGACCCTGTGGTCGTATCAGCATAATCCACCCCCCCATGTTAGGTATGGCTAACACCTGCTAATTGCAGGTGTTAAATAAATGGCGATGACCTCGGTTAGCGCGACTTTTCACGTCGCTAACTGGGGCCATGGCCACCTTGCTAATAGGCGATAGGCCTGTTAGCGAGTGTTTCCCAGGTTTGTTCGTCGGGAACGCCCACTTTGCATGTCATTAGCGATAAATATCGCTGACATGCAAAGCGGTAAAAAACGGGCGTTAATGCCCGCAAACTGTCGCTAACTGCTGTTAGAGACAGTTTGCTGATAGGGCGATATAAATATCGCCGCATTAGCGGCAAAAAGTGCCGCTAAAGTGGCGATAGTGCCCTTGCTAATATGCCCCTCTGTTTCCTTGATCTGTGAAGTGTACTCCATCACTTCTGTAAATGTCATCCATATCAAAACGTAGATTGTTGTTGTAGATGGACCCCATTCTATGATCTCTGAGGTATGCAGAAACAGCTTTATTGACATTCTTCCTAGCTTTCTCAAACTGTGGACAGAATTGAGTTGACCACTTCCATTTCTGTCTTTGGCATATATTAGAGTATACAAAGACAGTTTGAGGTAAAAGCAACATCAATTGTGCAAAGGTGTGCTTCATTAGCATTTCCAGACCTACCCCAGTCAATGTGCCTAGGTCATTTCCACCA
The DNA here is from genome assembly GCA_963921515.1 of Calotriton arnoldi. NCBI lineage: Eukaryota > Metazoa > Chordata > Amphibia > Caudata > Salamandridae > Calotriton > Calotriton arnoldi. Next base: position 912,697 of record CAWUFW010006271.1, read on the forward strand.
CAGTGCACAATCATGAGGTCAGGGGGTTGGAGATGCAAAAAGGTTTTAACCAAAGGCTTCAATTGGTGCCACTTTAATCCTCTCTGTGCAATCCATTTAATATCCACATTTTGCAAAGCTAGGTCTTTGTCAATACCTCTGCGTTCAGCATACCTTTTGCACCAGAAAACATAGCTGTGCCCAAAAATCCATACTGTAAGCATCTTGAAGGGATGTCTGGAAGTAATGAAAAGATGTCTGTAGCTGAGGTAGTCAGTTGGTGGACAAGATGCTGTTTTTTAAAAAGTAGAGGATTAATTGGTTGTTTAAGAAGATTGTACATTGAAAAATAGGGTGCATGTTACTTTTCTTAAAAAGCATGTTTCTTATTGGTTAATAAAAAATGTTTGAAAGGTACAGTAGATAGGATAAGGTGATATTTTGGAATTGTCAACCACACCTGTTGTTTGTATTTGCAACATTGTTTGCTGAACTTGAAAATATGGTGAACTTGTGACCTGTCAGCTCAGTTGAATGTTCCATGAACTATTACTATGGAAACTGGCATTAAGGAGAATGGGGGAAGAGTTGAAACTTAACTGTGGACTTAAAATGTGAAATTGTAATTTTATGTAGGTGATATCTTATTAAAGTAAGATTTTCCAAGTCAGTACTATCTTTAGAAGTGTTGTGTTGTTAAAAAATAGTAGTATTTATATTTGTAATATATTTTTGAACTCCTGTATGGATTTGCGGCTCCATTGTGTTGGTGCACGGTGGAGTTGCAACTCCAAAAATTCCAGAAGCAGTTTGGGAACTTTTAGAAGTCAGTTGGTAAGGGTTTATATGTCTAACCAATAGAAATGTGTTTCACAATTTTAAATAATGTAGGAATCAATGTGATTTGTTACTTACATGAATTTGTGTGGAGAAAGAGAGGAAAACTGCCATTACTGGTTTTACCTTGCTGACAGTGGTGCATCACATTGATTGTGTGCATAAGAAAATCTTTTATGAGTTTGTGATATTTGAAATTCTACAAATCAATTTGAAAGGTGAGTTATAAATTTGTGAGGTGTACTATGTATTAGGTTTATTTTTAATCAATTAAAATTATTGATGAACTATGATATTTGAAATATATTATTAAATGTAGAGATGTGTATTGTGGTTTGTTTTATTGTACCTAAAATGTGTTTGAAATAGATTTTGTATGGTGATATGTGTATATTGGAAGATGGATAAGTGATTATGGTAGTTTGTATTAGTGTGTGGATATGTACATTTGTAGTATATCGCATAATTTTAGCTGTTGTTTTAAATTTGGAGGTGGAGTCTGTCAAGGTTTAAGGTGTGCATGGAGTTCTGTCTCAAGTATGTCTCTACTTGTATATGTATTTTCACGTCTTATACATTTGAAGGTGGATGATGTATAATAAAGAGGTGTTGTTGTTTTTTATGTGGTAGGCTCATGACTGTGAGTAGTAGTAGAATGGTGAAGATACAGCACAAAAGTGTGGTTTAAAAGAAGCTGACATGAGGTATTATTTATTAGGCTTCTTTTTTTAAGTTTCTAGAGAGGTACAGTTGAAATATGCCGCATAACGTTTGGTGTTTGCTTGAAATTGGAAGTTTGTTCTGTGAATTTTTAAGGTTTGGATAGTGTTATGGTACAGACATATTTATGTATGTTTTTAGGAATATGGTAAGAGTTTTAGTAAAGAGATATGAAGGGTTCCTGCTTTGTATTTGGGTACGTGTAACATTATAAGTAGTTGTGGAATGGTGAAGCAGCAGTCTGAAAGTGAGGTTTGAGATGTGTGTAGAGATGTTATTTATTTGAGTAATTTGTATGATGTGAGGAAAGTTATATTTCATATATACCGCATATTTTCAGTGTCTGTTTGAAAATTGAAGTGTAGTCTGTGAAGTTTTGAGCTGTGGATGGTGTTGTGACAGAGATATGTGTCTACTTGCACATATATTACACTATGTGTTATGCTTGCGAAGATGATAGATGTATAAAACACAGGTATATATTTATGTGTGTATTACTTTTATATATGATGGTGCTAACAAAAGGTACTGACATATGCATACATGGTTTTAGAAATATGGGGAGACTTTCATGAAAGATAAGTAAAGTATTGCTTTCCTGTTAGCTATGCTGTATACTCGATTAGTACTAGAATAGTGAAGCTGTATTCTGCTACTACTGAGGATGTTGTGCTTCTCCAATCACTCAGGCACTACTGTAGTACTACTACAATCACCCAGGCAGTACACATGCACTTATAAAATCACCCAGGAACTTCCTATGTACTTCTGTAATCTCGCAGATATTACTCCTGCAATCATGGGATCACCAGGCATTACCTATGTACTCTTCTAATCCCCGAGACTTAACTGCTGCAATCATGTAATCACCAATGTGTTAGCTATACACTGTTTTAATCATGCAGGCACTACCCTTGCACTCCTCCAATCACCCTGTTAGGATCTATACACTCCTCCAATCACTTAGCCAGTGTGTATTCACTTATAAAATTACCCAGGCACTACCTTTACACTTTTGCAATCACTGAGGCACTACCACAGTATTACTCTAATCACCCAGGCAGTACTGATGCACTTATAAAATCACCCAGGCATTTTCTATGTAGTTCTGTAGACCCCCAGATATTACTTCTGAACTCATGCAATCACTATGCACTCATGCAATCACCTAGGTATTACCCATGCACTCTTTGAATCATGTAGTCACTACTTATGTACTCATATAATCACCCAGGCACTACTGTTGCACTCTTGTAATCACTCAGACAGTACCTTAGTACTTCTGTAATCACCCAGGCACTACTCATGGACTTATAAAGTCACCTAGTCACTTCCTATGTACTCCAGTAATCCTCCAAATATTACCACTGCAGTCATGCAATAACTGAGGTAGTAGTTATGTACTATCCCTGCAGTCTTGCAATCCTGCAGGTTGTACCTATGAACTCATGTAATAACGCAGGCAGTAGCCTTGCAGTCGTAGAATCACCCAGGCCCTACTGTTGCACTCATCTATTCAGCTAGGCACTACTCCATCAGTCATCTATGCCTTCAGGGGGTATTCATACACTTATCCATGCACTCAACGTGTATGTGTGCACTCATGCAATTAGCCAGTCATTGTCCATCTTCTCCTGTAATTACCAAGTGACTTCCTTTGGAGTCATCCAATCACCCAGGTACTACGCATGGAGTTATGCATTCACTTAAGCAGATCTATTACATGTCTCAGTTTCTAGGTTTCACTATATTCCTTTTAGATTGTATTTAGATTTCTTTTAGATATGTTGATGATTAGAAAAGGTAGAGACATTAGTATGCATGCTTTTAACAATATGGAGAGACTTATGGTTGAGTCATGTAATAGTCTGCTGCTTTATATTTGGCTAGGGCCAACACTAATGCAGTTATAAAAATACCCAAGTGCTACCCATGCAGTCTTCCAATGATCCAGTCACTACATATACACTGCTGTAATCCCTCAGGCATTACTCTTGCACTCATGCAAACATCCAGGCAGTACCTGTACAGTCATGCAATCAACTAGGTATTACCCATCCACTCTTTGAATCATGTAGCCACTTCTCATGTACTTATATAATCACTCAGGCGCTAACGTTGCATTCCTTCTATCACGGAGGCACTACACTTGTACTTATGTAACCACTCAGCTAGTAGTCATGCTGTTATATAATCATCCAGGCACTACCTTTGCGCTCCTTTATTCACTCAGGCACTACCTCAGTAGTGCTGCAATCACCCAACCAGTACCCATGCACTTATAAAATCACCCAGTCACTTTCTATGTAGTCATGTAAATCTCCAGATATTACCCCTGTAGTCATGCAATCACCCAGGTGTTATCTATGTACTCCTTTAATTCCCCAGACGTTACCCCTGTACTCATGCATTCACCAATGTGTTGGCTATACATTGCTTCAATCACCCAGGCACTATCTTTTCACTTTTTCAATCACACACGCACTACTCCTGTACTTATGTTATCACTCAGCCAGTACTCATGCACTTATAAAATCACCCAGGCTCTACTTTTGCACTCCTGTAATCACTCAGGTATATGTTACTTCTTCTGTAGTCATCCAGGCAGTACTAATGGACTTATAAAGTCACCCACTCACTTCCTCTTTACTCCATTAATCCCCCAGATATTACCTTTGCAGTCATGGAATCATGCAGGCACTAGTTATGTACTATTCCTGAAGTCATGGAATCATGCAGGCTGTACCTATGCACTCATTTAATAAACCAGGTATTACCCTTGCAGTCATAGAATCACCCAGACGCTACTGTTGCACTCATTTATTCACGTAGGTACTACTCAGTGACTCATCTATGCCTACAGGTGCTATTTATACAGTTATCCATGTACTCAATGTTTATGTGTGCACTCATGGAATTAGCCATTCACTGTCCATCTTCTGCTGTAATTACCCAGTGACTACGTTTGGAGTCATCCAATCACCCAGGTACTACGCATGGAGTTATGCATTCACTTAAGCAGATCTATTACATGTCTCAGTTTCTAGGTTTCACTATATTCCTTTTAGATTGTATTTATATTTCTTTTAGATATGTTGATGATTAGAAAAGGTAGAGACATTAGTATGCATGCTTTTAACAATATGGAGAGACTTATGGTTGAGTCATGTAATAGTCTGCTGCTTTATATTTGGCTAGGGCCAACACTCATGCAGTTATAAAAACACTCAAGTGCTACCCATGCAGTGTTCCATGATCCAGTCACTACATATGCACTGCTGTAATCACTCAGGCATTACTCTTGCACTCATGCAAACATCCAGGCAGTACATGTACAGTCATGCAATCAACTAGGTATTACCCATGCACTCTTTGAATCATGTAGCCACTTCTCATTTACTCATATAATCACTCAGGCGCTAATGTTGCATTCCTTCTATCACGGAGGCACTACACCTGTACTTATGTAATCACTCAGCTAGTAGTCATGCTGTTATATAATCATCCAGGCACTACCTTTGCACTCCTTTACTCACTCAGGCACTACCTCAGTAGTGCTCCAATCACCCAACTAGTACCCATGCACTTATAAAATCACCCAGTCACCTTCTATGTTGTCATGTAAATCCCCAGATATTACTCTTGTAGTCATACAATCACACAGGTGCTATCTATGTACTCCTTTAATTCCCCAGACGTTACCCCTGTACTCAAGCATTCACCAATATGTTGGCTATACATTGCTTCAATCACACAGGCACTATCCTTTCACTCTTTCAATCATACACACACTACTCTTGTACTTATGTTATCACTCAGCCAGTACTCATGCACTTATAAAATCACCCAGGCACTACCTTTGCACTCCTGTAATCACTCAGGCAGTATCTTAGTACTCTTGCAATCACCGAAGCAGTATCCATGCAATTATAAAATCACCCACTCACTTCCTATGTACTCCAGTAATCCCCCAGATATTACCCCTGCAGTCATGCAATCACCCAGGCACTAGTTATGTACTACCCCTACAGTTATAGAATCATACAGTCTCTACCTATGCACTCATGTAATAACCCAAGCACTATTCTTGCAGTCATACAATCACCTAGGCCGTACTGTTGCACTTATCTATTCACCTAGGCATGTCTTAGTGAGTCATCTGTGCCTTCAGGTGCTATTTATGCACTTATTCATGAACAGAACCTGTATGCGTGCACTCATCGAATTAGCTACTCACTATTCATCTTGTCCTGCAATTACTTAGCGACTACCTTTGGAGTCATACAATCACCCAAGTACTACCCATGGATTTATGGAATCACTTAAGCAGATCCATTGCATGTCTTGGTTTCTAGGTTTCAGTATATTTCAGAAAGATTGTATATATATTTCTTTTAGATATGATGATGTTTTGAAAAGGTAGAGACATATGTATGCATGCTTTTAACGATATGGAGAGATTTATGGTTGACTCATGTAATAGTTTGCTGTTTTATATTTGGCTAGGCCCAACACTCATGTAGTTATAAAAACATCCACGTACTACCCATGCAGTCTTTCAATGATCCTGTCACTACATATGCAGTGCTGTAATCACTCAAGCATTACCCCTGCACTGATGCAACCATCCAGGCACTACCTATGCACGCATGCAATCACTGAGGTATTACCCATGCACTCTTTGAATCATGTAGCTACTATTCATGCACTTATATAATCACTCAGGCACTATCGTTGTTCTCTTTCAATCACAGAGGCACTAGCCTTGTACTTATGTAATCTCTTAGTCAGTAGTCATGCTATTATTAAATTACCCAGGCACTTCCTTTGCACTCATTTATTCACTCAGGTGTTACGTCAGTAGTCTTGCGATCACCTAAGAAGTACTCATGCTCTTCTAAAATCACCCAGTCACTTTCTATGTAGCCATGTAAATCCCTAGATATTACTCTTGTAGTCATGCAATCACCCAGGCGTTACGTATGTACTCTTTTAATCCTCTAGACGTTACCTCTGTACTCATGCAATCACCAAAGCATTAGCTGTACAGTGCTTCAATCACCCAGGCACTATACTTGCACTCTTTCAATCATGCAGGCACTACTGTTGTACTTATGTAATCACTCAGACAGTACTCATGGACTTATAAAGTCACCCACTCACTTCCTCTGTACTCCATAAATCCCCCAGATATTACCTTTGCAGTCATGGAATCATGCAGGCACTAGTTATGTACTATTCCTGAAGTCATGGAATCATGCAGGCTGGAACCTATGCACTCATTTAATAAACCAGGTATTACCCTTGCAGTCATAGAATCACCCAGACGCTACTGTTGCACTCATTTATTCATGTAGGTACTACTCAGTGACTCATCTATGCCTACAGGTGCTATTTATACAGTTATCCATGTACTCAATGTTTATGTGTGCACTCATGGAATTAGCCATTCACTGTCCATCTTCTGCTGTAATTACCCAGTGACTACGTTTGGAGTCATCCAATCACCCAAGCACTACCCATGGAGTTGTACATTCATTTAAGCAGATCTATTACACGTCTCAGTTTCTAGGTTTCACTATATTCCATATATATTGTATATATATTTCTTTTACATATGTTGGCGATTTCAAAAGGTAGAGACATTTGTATGCATGCTTTTAACAATATGGAGAGACTTATGGTTGAGTCATGTAATAGTCTGCTGCTTTATATTTGGCTAGGCCCAACACTCATGCAGTTATAAAAAACACTCAAGTGCTACCCATGCAGTCTTCCAATGATCCAGTCACTACATATGCACTGCTGTAATCACTCAGGCATTACTCTTGCACTCATGCAAACATCCAGGCAGTACCTGTATAGTCATGCAATCAACTAGGTATTACCCATGCACCCTTTGAAACATGTAGCCACTTCTCATGTACAAATATAATCACTCAGGCGCTAATGTTGCATTCCTTCTATCACGGAGGCAATACACTTGTACTTATGTAATCACTCAGCTAGTAGTCATGCTGTTATATAATCATCCAGGCACTACCTTTGCACTCCTTTATTCAGTCAGGCACTACCTCAGTAGTGCTCCAATCACCCAACTAGTACCCATACACTTATAAAATCACACAGTCACTTTCAATGTTGTCATGTAAATCCCCAGATATTACCCTTGTAGTCATACAATCACCCAGGTGCTATCTATTTACTCCTTTAATTCCCCAGACATTACCCCTGTACTCATGCATTCACCAATATGTTGGCTATACATTGTTTCAATCACACAGGCACTATCCTTTCACTCTTTCAATCATATACACACTACTCTTGTACTTATGTTATCACTCAGCTAGTACTCATGCACTTATAAAATCACCCAGGCACTACCTTTGCACTCCTGTAATCACTCAGGCAGTATCTTAGTACTCTTGCAATCACCGAAGCAGTATCCATGCACTTATAAAATCACCCACTCACTTCCTACGTACTCCAGTAATCCCCCAGATATTACCCCTGCAGTCATGCAATCACCCAGGCACTAGTTATGTACTACCCCTACTGTTATAGAATCATACAGTCTCTACCTATGTACTCATGTAATAACCGAAGCACTATTCTTGCAGTCATACAATCACCTAGGCCGTACTGTTGCACTTATCTATTCACCTAGGCATGTCTTATTGAGTCATCTGTGCCTTCAGGAGCTATTTATACACTTATTCACGAACTGAACCTGTATGCGTGCACTCATCGAATTAGCTACTCACTATTCATCTTGTCCTGCAATTACTTAGCGATTACCTTTGGAGTCATACAATCACCCAAGTACTACCCATGGAGTTATGGAATCACTTAAGCAGATCTATTGCATGTCTCAGTTTCTATATATTTCTTTTAGATATGATGATGATGTTTTGAAAAGATAGAGACATATGTATACATGCTTTTAACGATATGGAGAGACTTATGGTTGACTCATGTAATAGTTTGCTGTTTTATATTTGGCTAGACCCAACACTCATGTAGTTATAAAAACATCCAAGTTCTACCCATGCAGTCTTTCAATGATCCAGTCACTACATATGCAGTGCTGTAATCACTCAAGCATTACCCCTGCACTGATGCAACCATCCAGGCACTACCTATGCACTCATGCAATCACTAAGGTATTACCCATGCACTCTTTAAATCATGTAGCTACTATTCATGCACTTATATAATCACTCAGGCACTATCGTTGTTCTCTTTCAATCACAGAGGCACTAGCCTTGTACTTATGTAATCACTTAGTCAGTAGTCATGGTATTATTAAATTACCCAGGCACTTCCTTTGCACTCATTTATTCACTCAGGTGTTATGTCAGTAGTCTTGCGATCACCTAAGAAGTACTCGTGCTCTTCTAAATTCACCCAGTCACTTTCTATGTAGTCATGTAAATCCCCAGATATTACTTTTGTAGTCATGCAATCACCCAGGCATTACGTATGTACTCTTTTAATCCTCTAGACGTTACCGATGTACTCATGCAATCACCAACACATTAGCTGTACAGTGCTTCAATCACCCAGTCACTATCCTTGCACTCTTTCAATCATGCAGGCACTACTCTTCTACATATGTAATCACTCAGACAGTATTCATGCACTTATAAAACCACCCATGCACTATGTTTGCACTCATGTAATCACTCAGGCAGTACTTTAGTACTTCTGTAATCACCCAGGCAGTTCTCATGGACTTATAAAATCAGCCACTCACTTCCTATGTACTCCAATAATCCCCCAGACATTACCCCTGCAACCATGCAGCCACCCAGGCACTAGTTATGTACTACCCCTACAGTTATAGAATCATGCACTCTCTACCTATGCACTCATGTAATAACCCCGGCACTACCCTTGCAGTCATAGAATGGCCCAGATCCTACTGTTGCAGTCATCTATTCACCTACACACTACTCAATGAGTTATCTATATCTTTAGGTGCTATTCATACACTTATCCATACACTCAACGTTTATGTGTGCACTCATGCAATTAGATAGTCACTATCCATCTTCTTTTACAATTATCGAGTCACTACTCTTCAACTCATTCAATCACCCAAGCACTACTCATGAAGTTATGCAATCACTCAGGCAGATCTATTACATGTTTCAGTTGTAGATTTCACTATATTCCAGAAATATTTATACATATTTCTTTTAGATATGATGATGATTTGAAAAGGTAGAGACGTATGTATGCATGCTTTTAACAATATGGAGAGACTTATGGTTCAGTCATGTAATAGTCTGCTGCTATATATTTGGCTAGGCCCAACACTCATGCAGTTATAAAAACTCCCAAGTACTACCCATGCAGTGTTCCAATGATCCAGGCACTACATATGCACTGCTGTAATCTCTCAGGCATTAGTCCAGCACTCATACAATCATCCAGGCACTACCTATGCATTCCTTTATTCAGTCTGGCACTACTTTAGTAGTCTTGTAATAATCCAAGAAGTACCCATGCAGTTATAAAATCACCCAGTTACTTCCTATGTAGTCATGTAAATCCGATGATATTACCGCTGTAGTCATGCAGTTACACAGGTGTTACGTATGTACTCTTTTAATCCTCTAGACGTTACCCCTGTACTCATGCAATCACCAATGCATTAGCTATACAGTGCTTCAATCACCCAAGCACTATCCTTGCAGTGTTTCAATAACGGAGGCACTACTCTTGTACTTATGTAATCACTCAGCCAGTAGGCATGCACTTATAAAACCACCCAGGCACTACCTTTGCACTCCTGAAATCACTCAGGCAGTACTTTAGTACTTCTGTAATCACCCAGGCAGTAGTTATGGACTTATGAAATCACACACTCACTTCCTATGTACTCCAATAATCCCCTATATAATACCCCTCCAGTCATGCAATCACCCAGGCACTAGTTATGTACTACTCCTGCAGTCATGTAATCATGCAGGCTGTACCTATGCACTCATGTAATAACCCAAGCTCTATTCTTGCAGTCAGAGAATGACCCAGATCCTACTATTGCAGTCATCTATTCACCAACACACTACTCAATGAGTCATCTATATGTTTAGGTGCTACTGATACACTTATCCATACACTCAACATTTATGTGTGCACTTATGTAATTAGCCAGTCACTATCCATCTTCTCTTAGAATTATCCAGTGACTATCCTTCAACTCATTCAATCACCCAAGCACTACTCATGAAGTTATACAATCACTCAGACAGATCTATTTTATGTTTCAGTTGTAGGTTTCACTACATTCCAGAAATATTGTGTACATATTTCTTTTAGATATGATGATGATTTGAAAAGGTAGAGACATATGTATGCATGCTTTTAACAATATGGAGAGACTTATGGTTTAGTGATGTAATAGTCTGCTGCTTTATATTTGGCTAGGCCCAACACTCATGTACTTATAAAAACATTCAAGTACTGCCCATGCAGTGTTCCAATGATCCAGGCAGTACATATGCACTGATGCAATCACCCAGGCATTACCCCTGCACTCATTCAAACATCCAAGCACTACCTATACACTTATGCAATCACCCAGGCACTACCTATGCACTCCTTTATTCACTGAGGCACTATCTTAGTAGTCCTGCTATCATTGAAGAAGTAGCCATGCAGATATAAAATCACCAGGTTACTTCTTATGTAGTCATGTAAATCCCCAGATATTACCCCTGTAGTCATGCAGTCACTTAGGCGTTACATATGTACTGCTTTAATCCCCCAGACGTTACCTCTGTACTCATGCAATCACTAATGCATTAGCTATACAGTGCTTCAATCACCCATACACTATCCTTGCACTCTTTCAATCATGGAGGCAGTACTTTTGTACTTATGTAATCAGTCAGACAATACTCATGCACTTATAAAATCACCGAAGCACTACCTTTGCACTCCTGTAATCAGTGAGGCAGTACCTTAGTACTTCTGTAATCACCCAGGTAGTGCTCATGGACTTATAAAATCACCCACTCACTTCCTATGTACTCCAGTAATTCCCCAGATATTACCCCTGCAGTCATGCAATCACCCAGGCACTAGTTATGTACTACCTCTGCAGTAATAGAATCATGCAGTTTCTACCTATGCACTCATGTAATAATCCAGGCACTACTCTTACAGTCATATAATCAGCCAGGCTCTACTGTTGCACTCATGTATTCACCTAGGTACTTTTTAGTGACTCATGTAAGCCTTCAGGTTGTATTTATACACTTATCCATACACTAAATGTGTATCTGTGCACTCAGGTAATTAGTCAGTACCTCTCCATCTTGTTCTGTAATTACTCAGCGATTACGTTTGGAGTCATACAATCACCCAAGCACTATGCATGGAGTAATGCAATCACTCAAGCAGATCTATTACATGTCTCAGTTTCTAGGTTTCACTATATTTTAGAAATATTGTATATATATATATTTCTTTTAGATATGATGATGATTTTAAAAGGTAGAGACATATGTATGCATGCTTTTAACGATATAGAGAGACTTATGGTTGAGTTATGTAATAGTCTGCTGTTTTATATTTTGGTAGGCCCAACACTAATGAGGTTATAAAAACACCCAAGTACTACCCATGCAGTCTTCCAATGATCCAGGCAGAACATATGCACTGATGGAATCACCCAGGCATTAGCCGTGCACTCATGCAATCACCCAGACACTAGCTATGCACTCATGCAATCACCAAGATATTACCCATGCACTCTTTCAATCATGTACCCAGTAGTTATGCACTTATAAAATCACTCAGGCACTATCGTTGTACTGTTTCAATCTCAGAGGCACTAGCTTTGTACCTATGTAATCACTTAGCCAGTAGTCATGGTATTATTAAATCACCCAGGCACTTCCTTTGCACTCATTTATTCACTCAGGTGTTACATCAGTAGTCCTGCGATCACCTAAGAAGTATCCATGCTCTTATAAAATCACCAAGTTACTTTCTATGTAGTCATGTAAATCCCCAGATATTACTCTTGTAGTCATGCAATCACCCAGGCGTTACGTATGTACTCTTTTAATCCTCTAGACGTTACCTCTGTACTCATGCAATCACCTAGCTACTATCTATAAACTTATATAATCTCTCAGGTACTATCGTTGCACTCATTCTATCATATAGGTATTACCTTTGTACTTATGTAGTCAGTCAGTACTGATGCACTTATAAAATCACCCAGGCACTACCTTTGAACTCCTTCAATCACTCAGGCATTCCCTCAGTACTCCTGCAGTCACCCAAGCAGTACTTATGCAGTTATAAAATCACCCACTGATTTGCTTTGTACTCCATTAATCCTCCAGATATTACTCCTTCAGTCATACAATCACTCAGGCACTAGTTATGTGCTATCCTTGCAGTTGTTGAATCATCCATGGTCTACTGTTGCATTTATCTATTCACCTATGCACTTCTTAATGTATTTATTTATTTATAGATGACAATATTTGATTATAATTATTTTAATAATATTAAAATTTATATTGAAAGATAATAAATTCTTTTTTTTTTAGACATTCTCCATATTTATTGAGAAATATTCAGTATGACAAGAAAAGATCAAAAGAAAAGACAACAAAGAAAACAGAACTATTTAAAGGATAGAGAAAAGCAGAAAGTAGATGAAGTACAACATGTGACGTTAAAGAAAAGTCTTCTGGTAAGAGAACGAAATAATTTGTTAAAAGTCTTTTAAAAAATATAAAATCTAAAGATTTTAAAATGGCGAAAAGAGAAAGAAAACTACTACAAGCAATCAGAAGGAAAGGAGAAAAGGAGAAATGAATGCAAAATCAGGTTATAAGAAAACAATTCATGTTGAAAAAAGGATGAAACAATATAAAGACATTAGGAAGAGAATGTATAAAAGTAGAGTACTACAAAATTTATTGAAAGATTGCAAGAAATATAAATGAAGATCAGTATTTTACAAGAAGAAACAACAGATTGAAAGTATAGTCGAAAAGGCTTTTCAATTGAAAAGAAGATTGTTTATATTAGTATTGAAGAGAATGAAGACATTGAATAAAACAATGCAGTTTATGAAGGAGAAAAGTAAAAATAAAAGACTGGTTAATAGAACTAACTTTTGTAAAACAGTTTTGGGTGAATGGAAGCACACTTCTAGTTCAGAACCTTTTTTTAATGAAGAAAGCTATTTTCAACAAAATACATTAGTTCACGCAGTTGATACCAGTGGTTGTTCTTTTGAGGTAAAAAATGGTTGTCCAATTGAAAAAGAAAAGATGGTTGCTAGAAATGTGGAAGAAGTAATAGCTGAAGAAATTCAAGGTAGACGTTCACAAGCTCCAGTGTATACGTGGGATTGTAGTAGTATTTGTAGTATACGACAGGAATCTATTGATATTTTATTAATTTTTTTACGAGAGTATAGTAAAAAAAAGTGTTAAACAGAAGATTAAGATGTTGCAAGGACTAGAGCCTTGTAAAGTGAGAAAAAATACTGGGTTGCAGGGTCATTCTCTGGCTTGCCTTTCTAGAAAAGTGTGTCAAAGTACTTTTCATCATTTGAGAATGTTAGCAGTACATCACTCAGAAATGCGGAAGTTAGTAAGAAGATTGTACTATGTAAAAAGTCCTACATTATTTTTAAGTGAAATAAACACTGCTCTTTTGCGTGGTTCAGTATCGGATGTAAAAAAGTTTGTGATGATATACAGTTTCGTTTCTTTAGTACTGAAGAAGAGTGTGGAGAAAGTGAGAGTTTGATAAGTGTAGGTGTTGAAGAAGAGGTGGAAGATAGTACTACTGAGAAGTTTGTAGAAGAAATTACAAAGTTTAAGGTAATTTGTTGTGAAAAACCAAACTATGTTTATATTTGTTGTCGACATACTCACTATAGACGTCAAAATAGGAATGTTGATGTGTATTTAAAAAGTGAAAAGGAAAACAATGATAAGTGGGAGCAATTTGGTGCTTATTTGTTGGTGGAAGGTTGTTTAGAGTTGGGTAGTGATCAACGTATTTGTAAATATTGTTACAGCAAATTAGAAGAGAACAAAATGCCAGCTAGAGCTGTACATAATAACCTAGAGTTGGTAGCTATTCCGCCGGAACTGGTGGATTTAAATACATATGAGTCTATTCTTATTCAATCTGTGCACCCGTTTCAGGCTATAGTTCGTATGGAGCCTAAAACAGGTAAGCTGCCTCCAACAGATCTACAAAGAGGATTAAAAGGAAGAGTTGTGTATTTACCTTAAGATTTTAAGAAAAATATTGAAACTGTTGGTGTAGAGAGAGAGGAAACTGAACCTGTAGTTATTCTAGTTAATGGTGTACCAACAAAGAGTCGGAAAATATGGCAAGAGTTAGTAGATGTCACCAAAGTTCAAAAGGCTACATTATATCTCATAGAAAACAATATTTATTATAAAAATGTATATCTGGAAGAACAAGAAATATCTTTAGGAGATGATAGAAAAATTTCAACTGGCCAAATCAAAAAAGTGGACAAGTCCAGGAGTGAAGACATTTATGAACATTATAGTATACATCCTTTACATTCAAAAAAAGTGATTGGAAATACTATTGAATTATTCCAAATGAAGAAAGAGAAGGGAACTCCCATGAGTGTTTGAGAAAGACGTTTAGGAGCCCTTTGTTCTCCACAGCTCTTCCCCACTGGAAAAGGTGGACGATATGATTAACGACCAGTACAGATTCCAGCTTCAGAATACCGTTCAACAAGATTGTATTCAGAAGATCCAAGATTTCGACAGTGTGTTCCATATTTATTTCATCTTCTGTTTGAAAGTGACTTGTCTGGACTTTCATATGCAGTAAACCACATATTAAAAACAGGAGTTCATCTTACACATCTTTCTGCAAAGGAATTTTTGGACAAAGTTCAACAAAGAGACGATAATTTAGAATCTCAGTTAATTAATTTGATGGCATGTCAACGTGGTACCAATGAGTATTGGTATTGTCGTTATGGAGAACTTAAATGTATGTTAAGGAACTTAGGAACCCCTACGTGGTTTGTTACGCTTAGCTGTGCTGAATACGCATGGGACGATTTACTTGAATTTCTACGAGAAGCAAATTCAAATATTAAAAACATTGAATTGAAGACAGCTGGAGAACTGTGTTCCTTGGATCCTGTAAATGTGTGCAGATATTTTAATCACGGGTTTCAAGCTATGATGTCTTTTATCTGCAATAAAAATAATCCACCTCTTGGAGAAGTTATTGATTTCTTTTGGAGAAAGCAGTACCAAGCCAGAGGTGCTCCTCACATACACATACTATTATGGATCAAGGATGCACCTAAATTTGAAACCGATTCTGATGAAACTGTTTTGTCTTTCATTGAAGACTATGTTACCTGTGCTATTCCAAAAACAGGAGGAGAAAATAGCCTAAGACAACAAGTTTTACGGTTTCAAAGTCATCGATGTGGGAAATATTGTCGACGGAAATACAAGTCAAAGGAAAACTTTTATACAAAATGTCGTTTTGGATTCCCACGTCCAGTAATTTCGAAAGGAAGAGTCAACAATTTCATTTCTGCAGTAAGGCATACTATAACTCGGAAATCTCTGAAGAATACTTACAACATAAAAAGAAGTGAAGATTTAAAGTATATTAATGACTACAATCCAGTGATTTTGTTGATGTGGAATGCAAATATGGATATCAAGTATGTTGCAGATAATTCGATTGCTGCTGCTCGTTATGTTACATCATATGTAACTAAATCTGAAAAGACAGAGTTGAAAGAAATGTGGGAAGAAATTTCCCAAGAGAAGACTCTTAGTAACAAATTGTACAGCTTTAGTTTGAAGATGCTTTCCCATTGAGAGATTGGATTGTACGAATGTTTGGATCGGTTGACCTCTGCAAGTTTATATTCAAGTCAAGAGGAATCATTTGGGTAAGTCTAGGTCTTGCTGCAACACGAAATCGAGTATTGAAATCTGTACAAGAAATTGAATACTTAGCATTGAATGAACCGGAAAGTACAGATATTGTTAAAACAAATATGTTGGATACGTACTATCCTAAAAGAAGTCCACATCTGGAAAACATATGTCTCTATGAAGTACTGCAATGTTACAGCTTTAAGAGAAATGTTACAGAAAATATAAATGAAGAAAAATATGCAGTAATTGGATGTGATGGATGTTTGGTAAAACATACCAAAGGAGATCTTATTAATCACAGGAAACTCAGTTGTGATACTCCAGATAAAAGGGAATTTTTCAATTTAGCACTTCTACAACTGTTCAAGCCTTGGCGTAGTGAAATGGAATTACTTGGAGATTTTGACTGCTATGAAGATTCTTTTAATGCACGTAAAGAGAGCATTGAATGCACAGTTTTTCCAAATTATCTACAAATGTTGAATGAAGAGATTGAACAAGAAACTAACATTGCAGCTGAAATCGCTAGAGATAGAACTCAAGATAGTCAAAGTTCTGCTCCACTAAGTCAAGATCCACTAGGACAACCAATTCTTGAAAATGAAGCAGCAATCGCTATGAATGAAGTAGAAACAGCAATGCAACAAGCACAACAGGATATTATTGAGTTGGGAAACTTGGAAGAAGAACTAAATATTGAACAAAAAGAAATATATCAGCAAGTGACACAACAGATAGAGCATGGTTTACTGCATGAAAAAAAAAGAATGCCAATGCACATCATTTAAACCTATTCGAATGTATATCAGTGGGCAAGCTGGAACAGGAAAAAGTTTCTTAATTAAAGTTTTGACCAGTTATCTACACAAAACCACTGAATCACATGTATCTTGTGTTGTAACCGCTCCAACTGGGTTAGCAGCACATAACATTAAAGGGATTACATTACATCGATTACTTATGCTACCAGTTGAATATGAAAGTAAGTTGGAATATCACAAGCTATCTGGAGAAGCTTGTTATGAAGTTTCAAGAGTACTAAAATAATGAAACTTCTGATCATTGATGAGGTGAGCATGGTCTCAAACTTAATGCTTGCCTTTGTACATTTAAGAATGCAACAGATTTTAAAAACAAATTATGATGTTCTGTTTGGAGGAAAACATGTAATTGTATTCAGCGATCTACTACAACTTACTCCTGTGAAAGGGCAACCTGTTTTTAAAACACTTGTCCATGAAGACACTAGGAAATCTTTGGGAAGTGTTGGAAATGTGAATATTTGGTCTCATTTTGAATATAAAGAACTTATTAAGAATATGCGACAAGCAAGTGATGAACATTATGGAAACATTCTTCAAGATATAAGAATTGGTGTTTTGACTAAAGATGGTAAAGAAGCTTTACAAAGTCGGCTTTTAACAAACTTGTTTGCAAATGAAAACATAGCACCTGAAATAATGTACAAAAAAATTGGAGAAGGGAAGTCTATAGTTTGCCTAATGCCTACACTACAAGAGTGTTCTACATTCAATCAAGAACTTTTGAAACTGGAGAAACAACCAATAGTAAAAATGGAAGCCATTGATAAAATGGAACATGAAGGAGTTACTATTCTTCACTCAGAGAAATTAAAGTCAAAATTGGATTATTTGGAAAAGTCTGTATCTAAGACTGCTGGTTTAGAAAAGACTTTATACGTATGTGTAAACTATTGGGTAATATTACGGCGTAATTTAGATGTAGAAAAAGGTTTAGTAAATGGAGCAATGGGAAAGGTTGTTGATTATGTACATTTTCAGAACAGAGATGGAATTGAGTTTTTGAAGATTAAATTTGATCAGATTGAAGAGGTAAAACAGATTGGACGTTGTGTTGTTCGTTTTTTGCTTGTAAAAGACTTGTATGTTCGTAGAAAACAGTTTCCTCTTTCTTTAGCGTATGCAGTGACCATTCATAAATCTCAAGATTTAAGTGTAGACAGTGCTTTGGTAAATATTGGAAGTACAGTGTTTAAAGAGGGTATGGCATATGTTGCATTGTCTCGAGTAAGAACATTATCTGGTTTGTATTTGATTGATTTTGATGAGAAAAAGGTTAGTGCTGATGCAAATTGTGCAAGAGAGTATAATCGGTTAAGAAGACTGTATGCTCCTAATTTAGAAGAATATCCTGTATATAAAAAATGTGTAGTATGTCCAAAACAGAAGTATGAAAAACTTTCTAGTGAGATTCAAAAAGAGAAAACAATTCAAGAGAATCATGAAGGTGCAAAGAAAATGAAAATGGACACTGTTGATGATATTGTAGGATACCAGTTAGAAAATTGTTCAGGTATCAACTGCTATGCTAATGTAATTGTGAATGTTGTCTTTTATCTAGAAGATCTTCATCATGAAATTGTGGAAAATCTAGAAAAAAGATTCTGTTCTTTATTACATTATATTTTTCAAAAGTTGGTAACTGATAGAACTAAAATCCATACTGCTTCTGGCATTCGACATCTTTTCAATATATGTACTGGTTCTTCGCAATTTACACTTAATATACAACAAGATGCACAAGAATTTCTTATGTTTATGCTTGCAGTATTGGAAGATGAAGGAATACAAACCGAAAATTTGTTTGGACTAAGTTACAGATGGGATCATAAATATGAAGAGTGTTCATTTTGTTCTACCACTCAAATAGACACTGAACGATTCATATATTTGACAATACCAGATTGCAAATCAGTGTCTTTTAACAAATTAGTAAAAACAGCCAATCAAGATATGAAATGTTCTCATTGTAAATCAGAAATGTTGTCAACATTATATATAGAAAGATTTGGAAAATATGTCATTTTAATGCTACAACGTTGTAGAGCAAATGGAAGAAAATTGGAAACAAAAATTAAAAAATTTGTGGCAAGTCAAGTGTCAATTTCAGGAAGAACTTTTAAAGCAGTGGCTATTATATTCCATGATGGCCCTACTACAACATCTGGACACTATACTGTGTATTTAAAGTGCAATAAAGGATGGGCACATTGCAATGATGCCCATTTGGAATTCAAATGTAGGTTGCCTTACGAATTACCATATTCATATCTGATATTTTTGATGCCATAATTTTGAAAACATCATTCGGCCTATTGGGAAGATGTGAACACAAAATAACGAGTTTATTTTGGATATTATCAATGCCAATGGATTTGTAAACATTATTCGGCCTATTGGGAAGATGTGACCAATTAGTGTTTGGATTATTATTTCTACTTTTTTTTATTGCATTTGCAAAATTGTGTCTCAAGGAACTAGTATATATTTGATCTTTATATTATATGTGATGTATTTATTTATTTGTTGAGTTTTATATAGCTCTGGCTAGACCCGGAGGTATCAGAACGCTTTACAAGAGTATCAGCAAGAAATAAGTTACACAGAGTTACAATAAATTATACAATGTTACACAGTAAAAACAAGCGTTAAGGACATGAGAATACTCGAGGATGGCAAAAAGGACGCATGATGAGGCAACATAAAACAGTGGTATAACAATAAAAGCGGAAGATAAGCGGAGATAAGAACAACCTAAGGGGAAAGGGAAGGAAAAGGGGGAGAACAGAAAGGAGAGGGTAAGGAAAGCAGATAAGGACAGGAAAGTGAGAGGGAAACAAAACGGAAATGGGACCAGAGATATCAACAAAGTCAAAAACGAGGAGCAGGTCCGTGGAAAAAGAGGGACGATCGAAAGGTTGCCCAGCTGGAGACCAGTGGGGACGGAGGAAAGGACAAAGATCGCTAAGATGGCGGATCAAGGACCAGAGTGTCAATAGAAGATAGTCCCAAAATGGAGGGGAGCATATGAGTCCAAGTCCAAAATCCAAGAGGGCTAAGTCCAAAAAACCAAGAGCTGATTTCACAGACAGGAACTAGATGGGGAAAGGAGCCAGAGAGTCAGGAGGGGGAGGGCAGTTGTTTCCGAGTCACAGCAGTGCCGTCCACGTGCAATAGTTCTGGGCAGCGGGGGCAGCAGTGTCCGATCCGTGATCCACAGGTCAAGGGAAGACTGTTACAGGCGCCAGGGCAGCAGTCCAGAGAACAGGAGGCAGCAAAGTTGAAACCACAGGGGGCGCCTCTCTGGCACAGATGGTAGAATGACAGGTTCAGAGAGCCACGTAAAGCAGTGCCAAACTTCTTACCTCAGCTAAACCCCCAAATCGTCCCAGTCGTCTTGCGGGAGGCGAGGCAGGTGGGCTAGCTGTAGGGAAAGACAGCGGCAGTCGAACCCGGAGGCAGGGGGAGAGTCAGGAGGGGAGAACCTCCGCCCGGCTCCTCTGCAGCCATCCGGAGAAATCAAAGAGGCGTCGGCAATGCTGCGATGGGTTCTGCCGAACGCTGTTCACCAGGGAATTCAGAGAAAAAGGCGGGGAGGAGGAAGACGAGCAGCGGAGATGAGAGGGGAGCTGTGCCTGATGCCCGGCTGGGTAGGTGTCGGTCGCAGCAAAATACCGGGGCCAGATTCCCCTATAGCTGACTGTGAGGCTCCACCGGGCATCGGCCATGCTTGCTCTGGACTCCACGGGAGAAAGCCTCAAACGCATTTCTTTCGAGAATCTCAGGCTCACAAGCGAAAGATTGGAGCATCGAGGACCGCAGATTAGAACAGGACCTCAGGTGAGTAGGTTGATCCCCGGAGGATGGTGGAAATCCGGGGATTTAAGCCAGAAAGGCGATGCCTGGCCAGGAGCTCCCGGCCGGAGCTCCTCACCGGTCGGCCATCTTGGGCATTAAACGAGAGTGTATATTTTAGAAAATGTACTTTAGAAAAATAAATAATTTAATGTAGTTGAAGAATGTAATTTAGAAACTGTAGATAGGTAAACAGATAGTTGAATTTGTTGTAAATATTTTCGACTCACATTTGTTTGTTTTTTTACAATCACATTTAATTGTATTTTTTCCCCCGCTGTTATATGATGATCTACGTTGAAATCACTGTGTATAGTGAAATTCAATAGAATCTGAGAACAGCAAAAAAGGGAAACTGAATATGCTATGTAATTCTAAAATTATGTTGTGTTTTAAAAACCATAATATTATATGTAATAACAGTTTTCCTTCTTTTTATTACAGAAAGTAATAGTAAACCTTGAAAAGATTTTTAATTCAATTTACAACAAAAGAACTGTAAAATAGTTTCACTGAGTTTGGTATGTATTTGAATAAAGAAGGTAAGATGAAATAATGCAATAAGCATAATAATATGAAGTTAAGTTTACAGTCATTTTTATTGCACTGATCCATTTTTTCAAATACTACCCATGCACTGATCTATATAATTAGACACTATTCTCATACACCTACCATCACCCACGCATTATCCAAGCATTTCTCCATTCACCTAGCCTGAATCTATATACTTATAATATCACCCAGACACTACATATGTACTCTTCCAATCACCCAGGCACTACTGATGCACTCCTCGATCCACCTAGGCATTAGCTATGCACTCCTGAAATCAGCCATATACTATCCATGTAGTCTTTTAATCAGCCAGTCACTACCATCGCATTCTTCTAATAATCCAGGCACTACTGCGTTATTCATATAATTACCTAGGCAGTATTCATACACTTATACAAACATGCAGACACTACGTATGCACTCATGCAATCACCCAAACACTATCCATGCAGTCTTCCAATCATCCACATACTACTCCTGCACTTATCCAATCACCCTCCTACTACTTACTGAGGCATTACCCATGCACTCCTTCAATCACCCAGACATTACCTCTGCACTGATACAATCACACAGGCATTGCCCATGCACTCCTTCAATAACTCACGCAGTGCCCATGCAGTCATACATGCACTCAGGCAGTTCTGTGGCACTTATGCAATCACCCAAGCACTATCCATGTAGTATTCCAATCATTCAGGCACTACTGCTGCACTCATGCAATCACCCTGCTACTACTCATGCACTCCTCCAATCACCCTGGAACTACAGATGCAGTATTCCAATCATCCAGGCACTAGTGCTGCACTCATGCAATCACGGTGCTACTACTCATGCACTCTTCCAATCACCCAGGAACTACCCATGCAGTCGTACATGCAGACAGGCACTACCCATGCAGTCTTGCATGCACTCAGGCATTACCCATGCACTCCTTCAATCTCCCAGATTTTATCCCTGCACTCATACAATCACACAGGCATTAGCCATGCCCTTCTTCAATCACTCAGGCACTATCTCTGCAGTGCTGTAATCACCCAGGCACTACTTATACACTCATGGAATAACCTAGGCACTACCCTTGCAGTCCTCCAGTCATCCTGGCACTATCCATGCACTCCTGCAATCACCCAGACACTATCCATGCACTTATAAAATCACAAAGGCACTACCTATACACTTGTCTAATCACTCAGGCACTGCGTATGCACTCCTCCATTCACCTAGGCATTACCCCTGCATTCATGCAATCACTTACACATTATCCATGTACTCCTTCAATAATTGAGGCAGTGCCCATGTAGTCATACAATCACTAAGGCACTACCTATGCACTCATGCAATAACCCAGGCTCTACCCTTGTACTCCTTTAGTCATCCTGGCAATATCCATGCACTCCTTCAATCACCCAGCCACTACTCATACACTTATAAAATTACTAAGGCACTACCTATACACTTGTGTAATTACTCAGGCACTTCCAATGCACTTTTCCATTCACCCAAACATTACCCCTGCATTCATACAATCACCTAGGCATTAGCTATGTACTCATCAATCACTCAGGCAGTACCCATGCAGTTATACATGTGCTCAGGCAGTTCTGTACCACTTATACAATCATCCAAGCACTACCCATGCAGTCTTCCAATCATCCACACACTACTACTGCACTCATGCAATCACCCTGCTACTACTCATGCATTCCTCCAATCACCCAAAAACGACCCAGGCAGTGCTATATGCACCCATGTACTACCAATGCACTCTTCCATACACCCATGCATTACCTATGCACTCCTTCAATCACCCAGACATTACACCTGCACTTATACAATCACAGAGGCATTACCCATGCACTCCTTCCTTCAATCACTCAGTCACTACCCTTTCAGTCACGCAATAACCCAGGCACTACTTATGCACTCATAGAATAACCTAGGCACTAACCTTGCACTCCTCCAGTGATCCTGGTACTATCCATGCACTCCTCCAATCATCCACCACTACCTATGCACTTATAAAATCACCAAGGCACTACCCATGCACTCTTCCATGCACCCAGGCATTACCCATGCACTCCTTCAATCACCCAGACATTACCCCAGCACTCATACAATCATACAGGCATTGCCCATGCACTCCTTCAATAACTCACGCAGTGCCCATGCAGTCATACAGGCACTAAGGCACTTCTGTGGCACTCATGCAATCACCCAAGCACTACCTATGCAGTATTCCAATCATCCACACACTACTACTGCACTCATGGAATCACCCTACTACTACTCATGCACTCCTCCATTCAGCCAGGAACTACCCATGCAGTCCTACATGCATCCGGGCAGTACCCATGAACTCTTCCATGCACTCAGATATTACCCATGCAGTCCTTCAATCACTCAGACATTACCCCTAGACTTATGCAATCACACAGGCATTAGCCATACTCGTTCAATAACTCACGCAATACCCCTGTAGTCACACAATCACCCAGCCACTACCCATGCACTTATAAAATCACCCAGACACTGTGGGGCCGATTCCGATCTCGGTCGGAGGCGCACCCAATACCATTCGGTCGGGAAAAAAGCCATGCGAAAGCCAGTTTCCCGACCGATCCGTACAGCACACCGAACGAGCAAGTACGATGCGCACAACAGCAAAAATTCCGGCCGAGCCGTACTCACCCAAACCAGGTCCTGTTCTCCGACCGAGGCGAATCCGGAAACGCCGAATCGAGTCGCACGGAAGGGAAAATGCAGCCCCGTCCGGCCGGACAAGTACGATGCGCTTTCCGTACGCGCCGAACCCGTCGCTACGCACGGCACGTCAAAGCATCCGGGAGAGGCGCACATAAGCTCCGAATCGCGCCACAACACGATCCACGGCTACGAGACGAACACAGCACAGACGAGGACGACGCGAAGCGACGAGGACGAAGCGAAGCGACGAGGACGAAGCCAAGCGACGAGGACGACGCGAAGCAACGAGAAGGACGAACGACACGAACCAACCATGAATCCCTTCGTCCCGATCATACCAATATTCTACATCTACTACCGGAACAGGCACGGACGCGTACGGCGCAGAAGGTAAGTCAGACACCAACCACAAAACACATACAACACGTACACGACACATCACACACATACACTGGGAATCTGAATATACTTGCAACAGCAGCACCATAGGGGCGGGATGCCCATCACCAATGCCACATATGCACACAGGGGCCTGAATGCGCGCCACCACCCCAACCCAGGGGGGCTGGATGCCAACCACCCTCAACCAGGGGGGCAGGATGCCTACCACTACTACCACCCTCACCCAGGGGGGCAGGATGCCTACCACTACTACCACCCTTAGCCAGGGTGGCAGGATGCCTACCACTACTACCACCCTTAGCCAGGGGGCAGGATGCCTACCACTACTACCACCCTTAGCCAGGGGGCAGGATGCCCACCACTACTACCACCCTTAGCCAGGGGGGCTGGATGCCTACCACTACTACCACCCTTAGCCAGGGGGCAGGATGCCCACCACTACTACCACCCTCACCCAGGGGGGCTGGATGCCTACCACTACTACCACCCTCACCCAGGGGTGGCAGGATGCCTACCACTACTACCACCCTTAGCCAGGGTGGCAGGATGCCTACCACTACTACCACCCTTAGCCAGGGGGCAGGATGCCCACCACTACTACCACCCTTAGCCAGGGGGGCTGGATGCCTACCACTACTACCACCCTTAGCCAGGGGGCAGGATGCCCACCACTACTACCACCCTCACCCAGGGGGCTGGATGCCTACCACCACTACCACCCTCACCCAGGGGTGGCAGGATGCCTACCACTACTACCACCCTTAGCCAGGGTGGCAGGATGCCTACCACTACTACCACCCTTAGCCAGGGGGCAGGATGCCTACCACTACTACCACCCTTAGCCAGGGGGGCTGGATGCCTACCACTACTACCACCCTTAGCCAGGGGGCAGGATGCCCACCACTACTACCACCCTCACCCAGGGGGGCTGGATGCCTACCACTACTACCACCCTTAGCCAGGGTGGCAGGATGCCTACCACTACTACCACCCTCACCCAGGGGTGGCAGGATGCCTACCACTACTACCACCCTCACCCAGGGGGGCAGGATGCCTACCACTACTACCACCCTCACCCAGGGGGGCAGGATGCCCACCACTACTACCACCCTTAGCCAGGGTGGCAGGATGCCTACCACTACTACCACCCTTAGCCAGGGGGCAGGATGCCTACCACTACTACCACCCTTAGCCAGGGGGCAGGATGCCTACCACTACTACCACCCCAACCCAGGGGGGCTGGATGCCTACCACTACTACCACCCTTAGCCAGGGGGCAGGATGCCCACCACTACTACCACCCTCACCCACGGGGGGCAGGATGCCTACCACTACTACCACCCTTAGCCAGGGTGGCAGGATGCCTACCACTACTACCACCCTTAGCCAGGGGGCAGGATGCCTACCACTACTACCACCCCAACCCAGGGGCGGCTGGATGCCTACCACTACTACCACCCTTAGCCAGGGGGGCTGGATGCCTACCACTACTACCACCCTTAGCCAGGGGGCAGGATGCCCACCACTACTACCACCCTCACCCAGGGGGGCTGGATGCCTACCACTACTACCACCCTCACCCAGGGGGGCAGGATGCCTACCACTACTACCACCCTCACCCAGGGGGGCAGGATGCCTACCACTACTACCACCCTTAGCCAGGGGGGCTGGATGCCTACCACTACTACCACCCTCACCCAGGGGGGCAGGATGCCTACCACTACTACCACCCTTAGCCAGGGGGGCTGGAT
This sequence comes from Calotriton arnoldi, assembly GCA_963921515.1. Lineage (NCBI taxonomy): Eukaryota > Metazoa > Chordata > Amphibia > Caudata > Salamandridae > Calotriton > Calotriton arnoldi. The sequence continues at coordinate 939,277 of CAWUFW010006271.1, forward strand.
GCCTACCACTACTACCACCCCAACCCAGGGGGGCTGGATGCCTACCACTACTACCACCCTTAGCCAGGGGGCAGGATGCCCACAACTACTACCACCCTCACCCAGGGGGGCAGGATGCCTACCACTACTACCACCCTTAGCCAGGGGGGCAGGATGCCTACCACTACTACCACCCTTAGCCAGGGTGGCAGGATGCCTACCACTACTACCACCCTTAGCCAGGGGGCAGGATGCCTACCACTACTACCACCCTTAGCCAGGGGGGCAGGATGCCTACCACTACTACCACCCCAACCCAGGGGGGCTGGATGCCTACCACTACTACCACCCTTAGCCAGGGGGGCAGGATGCCCACCACTACTACCACCCTCACCCACGGGGGGCAGGATGCCTACCACTACTACCACCCTTAGCCAGGGTGGCAGGATGCCTACCACTACTACCACCCTTAGCCAGGGGGCAGGATGCCTACCACTACTACCACCCCAACCCAGGGGCGGCTGGATGCCTACCACTACTACCACCCTTAGCCAGGGGGGCTGGATGCCTACCACTACTACCACCCTTAGCCAGGGGGCAGGATGCCCACCACTACTACCACCCTCACCCAGGGGGGCTGGATGCCTACCACTACTACCACCCTTAGCCAGGGGGCAGGATGCCTACCACTACTACCACCCTCACCCAGGGGTGGCAGGATGCCTACCACTACTACCACCCTTAGCCAGGGTGGCAGGATGCCTACCACTACTACCACCCTTAGCCAGGGGGCAGGATGCCTACCACTACTACCACCCTTAGCCAGGGGGCAGGATGCCCACCACTACTACCACCCTTAGCCAGGGGGGCTGGATGCCTACCACTACTACCACCCTTAGCCAGGGGGCAGGATGCCCACCACTACTACCACCCTCACCCAGGGGGGCTGGATGCCTACCACTACTACCACCCTCACCCAGGGGTGGCAGGATGCCTACCACTACTACCACCCTTAGCCAGGGTGGCAGGATGCCTACCACTACTACCACCCTTAGCCAGGGGGCAGGATGCCTACCACTACTACCACCCTTAGCCAGGGGGCAGGATGCCCACCACTACTACCACCCTTAGCCAGGGGGGCTGGATGCCTACCACTACTACCACCCTTAGCCAGGGGGGCTGGATGCCTACCACTACTACCACCCCCACTCATAGGATGGACAATGCATGACACAACAAGCACACCACAACCTAGGGAATGCAAGATTAAGACATCCCCCCACCACCATGACAAGCGTGTGTAGGCTGTGTCAAATGCCTACAACACCGAACATGACTTTCAACATACAATGTGACCCCCTAGCACATGTGCCACACATATATGTGTGTGGCACCCACAATGCAAGCAGCCCATGACCATTGTGGCAATGGGGCCTAAACCCCCATCATCACAGTGACCAAAAGGTAAGTGTGGGGTCCATAGCTGAAGCACATTTTGACCATTGTGGCAATGGGGTCCAAACCCCCATCATCACAGTGACCAAAAGGCAAGTGTGGGGTCCATAGCTGAAGCACATTTTGACCATTGTGGCAATGGGGTCTACACCCTCATCATCACAGTGACCAAAAGGTAATTGTTGACAAAGAAAGAGCTGCAACTGCCAAACTGCATGGATCATTCCTGCTCACAGAACCAAAAACTCATCTGTGGCAAAGTAGTGTATGTGTCCCATTGCAACATAAATTGGGGGAGCCAAATACTGCAGTGCAAATGAAACATTCCTTTGGCCATGTGCAGACAAACAACACCCATGGGGGCTGAGACCGTCAACAGTCATCAATGACACAATGACAGAAGTGACCATCAGAATGCAGAACCACATATTTGCACCAATGGGCACACAAATGCAGATACCCTGTGGAGACAGCAGATGTGAGGTGAACAGATACCATACCATGGCAGCAATGGGACACACAAACCATGATCACTGTGCTGACCGATGACCTAGGAGTCCCAGGGACAGCAGGGGAAACACACCAAACAACATACAGCCAATGGCACACCCAAGATATGCCAATGCAGTGGTGCAGATGCACAAACACAAACAGGCAGACCAACACTGTCATCATACACAGCAGGTGAGGGGTGGGGGTGCCAGTGTCCCCAGGCAACCACACAACACATGAGGAGAGCTGAATACCAATCATACAGATGTGCATACACTGCCACACTAAGGTAACTCATGGATCCAAATCCCCTATGTGGGCAAGCAGGCATTGTCAGGTGAGAGGGAGCACAAAACACACATGTCACACAGGCACGTAGGAACAACAACTGACACAGCAAGTCACAGACACACCACAGCACCACCCCCAGGGCCCCCACAATGTGGTGACCCTGGGCTGAATAAAAATACCACTGTGATGACAAAGCTAAATGTCGTTCACACTATGAACCACAGTCAGGTGTCCTGAGCAACAAACTACCATCACACCTACACAAGCACAAATCAATCAGCATGGCCAGTAAGCCAAGGCCAACATGGAGGCAGGGGCCTAGCCGGGCAACAACTCTCATCTGCACACACTCAACACCACACCCCTCGACCTCCAACAATGTGCAGCAGTGAAGTACACATGCACTGGTGACATTGCACATGCACCCATGACTATTCCAGGGTGGTGGGTGGGAACCAAGGTGTAGAAACACATCACACATGGACACTCAACAAGACTCCTGAATGTCTGACACACTGCACACTACGCTGTACATGGACATGACGGCAATACCACACCGACCAATGGGATCCCAGCCACAGTCACACACCAATGAAGAAGCCAAGGTCACCCACAACGAACACACATAGACAACTTCCAACATTGCAGCTCTGACCCTGAGGAGTGGCAGCAGTCACACACACAACATGTCACAATCACTGAAAGATAACACAAACTGGAAATCACATGACAGGGGCAAACAACAAGTGCCAAGGGGAAACCTGACTGTGACCCATCTGCGTCTGCACACAAACTCAGCCCTGACAGCAAACACACCTATGGGTGACACCCTGATGACCAGTAATGTGCCATGCACCCACATCACAGAGAACACAGGGAGAAGACTTTGGGGGAACATAGCTCAAGTCAGCAAGCATCACAAACAGGTACAACACTAGGGATCACAGCATGCGCAGATGAATGGAAGTGAACACACAGACATGCACATACAACACACACCTTGGGTGCAGGCAATGTCACACGTGTACACACTGCCATGAGGGGACTCCACTCCTGTGTGAGGAAAGCTGTGCCATATGTTGCCTCAGTAGGGCCCCATCATGTCAGCTGAGCACTTGGTCACACAATCAACAATTAGCACCAAATGAGGGCTCCCATCACATCAGCCTGGTCATGGATGTGCCAACGGAATCATCAGCACAGATCCAACACACTTGTATAGCAATGTTGCACTGACTACACGGATGAGTCCCTCCCCATTGATGCCCAAACCTGCATGTCCACTGGAGATGGCAACACGGTCAGGGAAGTAGACAAATGCAACGATGGCAGGCACAACAGATGTGCAGGGGTGGAAGCCACAGATATGAAATTGCCAATGTAAGTAGGAAACCCATTGCCAAATACTGAACACATGACACCCTCAGATGCTGCTATTGATGACATGGATACACCACATGATAGGACACATTCCCCCTGGACCACATGGGTTCCTGCACAGTAACACTTCATAATCATGAGACCAGATATCACCATCACTGCAGCAAGGGCATGGTTAGCTGCACCAACAACATGTACATCTGAAGCATGAGCACTAGAGAAAAGAAAGTTGCTTTATTCAGCATATGTGTTGAGGCCAAACGAAGTCCTGAAAAAGAGCAAAGGCCAATGGCCAGTCCATTGTCAAAGTTCAAACAGGGTGACACTGGCAGATGTCACCCTACGCATGCCTGCACAATACCAGGGACAATCCACTAGGAGGGGCAACCGGGGGGCAGGCCAGGCACCGCAGGGACAGGATCAGGGCTCACCAGGGGGAGTCAGGGAAGGGGTGGTGGGTGCAGGAGAGCCACTGACAACTGCAGTGGAGGTGTCTGACATGGTGTGTGCCGGCACAACTGGGGGGCATGACACAGATGTCGTGGGTGCCGGCACAACTGCAGTGGACCCTGCAGATGGGGTGGACAGGTCCGCCACTGCAGTGCCCAAGTCAGACAGGGCGGTAGTGGACTCCACTGCAGTGCCTACCTCCAGGGGAGGAGAATGGGGAACAGGCAAGGTGGGTTGGACAGAGGGGGGGACACCCTCACCACATCAGTGGCACAGACAAGCGCAGCGGGGGGTGTGGTGCTGGGAGAGCAAGTGGCAGGGGGAGAAGGCCGGAGCATCTTGGGGATGGTATATCTGTGGGTGGGGGAACCTGGGGCAGGGTGTGGTGGGGGCACCTGTGCAGTGGGGGCCTGAGGGATGGAGGACGGAGACCTTGTGCCTGAGCTGCAGGGTGGTGGCGGGGTCTTGCTCTTAGCACTCCGGGGGGACTTGCGGGTGGGGGCCTCAGTCCGTCTGCGCCTGGGGGAGGGTGTCCGGGGGCGAGGGGCACTCTGCTCCGTGTGGGTGGGCTTCCTCTTCCCCCGGGATGCTGGAGCAGCTTCATCGGTGGGGAAGAGGCCGAGGTCACAGAGGAAGAGCTGCTGTGACTTTGGGGTTGCAGGTGAGGCAAGGGAGGGTGCTTTGGAGGGAGAGGGAACTGAGGACTGCGCAGTGCATGTGGATGCGTGTGTGTGTTCCAGGGCCCCATCCCCTGTGAGTCTGGCTTCAGTCCCCTGAATGTGCGTGCGTGTGCGTTTTGTCATTGGCGTGTGTGTCAGTGTGCTGGATGTGTGTGTGCTGGTGTGTGCCTGTGCCAGTGTGTGTGTGCCTGGGATGGGTAAGGTGCTGGGGAGTGTGGATGGAGCAGAGGCAGGAGGGGTGAGGGACCGTTTGAGGAGGGACACTGCTGCCGTCAGGGAGGAGTCCATGGACCTATTGCCCCTCTGTAGGTCAGACATGCCCGATGAGATGCCCTCCATGAACGACACCAGCTGAGTCAACAGCGCGGTGTGCGCATGGAGGACACTCAGCATGGCTGTCTGCCCTACATGGAGCTGGCGAAGGAGGTACACAGACTCCTCACTCAGGGCAGCAGGGGACACAGGGGCAGGGGGTGCGGTGCCTGGCCCAAAGGAGACACGCTCCCGGACATGGGAGCCTCCACGGACCTGGGGAATGGGAGCCGATGGGAGGGCGGTGGTGGTGCTGGTGGTGGCGGGGACAGCAACACTAGCTGGGGTGTGGTGGCTGCTGACACCCGCCTCCACAAGGGAGTCATCCTCCGAGTTGCTCTGGTCCTCAGCTGAGGTGGATGCTGCTGAGGACTCCTCGGTGTGGCTCCCCTCGCCCTCCGTGCCACTGGGTCCCTCCGACCACTCCTCGGCTGCTGACCCAGTCTGGCTCTCCGGCTCCTCCTGGTCCGTGGAGCTGTCCCCTTCCGTGGCCGTGGATGTATCTGCAAACAATGGGGAAACAGACAGACATCAGTCACCTGCACCAAACGCACACACCACTGTGAGCACAGCACATTACAGAGCAAGCCCTGGCATCATTAGTTGTACATTGCTAAAAGTGCCCTAATTGAACAGGAGAAGTCAATTGTCAGTCTGATGCCAAGCATGGCACTCACATCCCACATGGCCTTGCACCCATCTGTCTGGTGTCTGTTGGATTGCAACACCCCAGTGTTGACACATGCACCAAGTACACAGTAGTTGGACAGTGCAGAGGACACGGTGTGGACACATCACAGCTCTTGCCACTGAGTCAGTACAGGTTTACGGATGTAAGGGATGCCCAGAGTCAAATAGGAAATGCATGTGATGCATTCCAGCGACAGACACCATGATGCACCCATGTCCTGATAGCCAGCGCCACTATGGTGTGCATGTAGCACATGTCACTCCCCTGCAGGATCACCAATCAGTAGACACATGCCATGGCGGAGGCATGACTGCAAAGTCATACATCACTGTCTCAGTGATGTATGACTTTGCAGCCAGACAACAACACTCTGCACTGTGTCACAATAGTAGGTCATGGGGAATGCAAGTCCTGGAGCTGCACAAGTGCACATGTACATCCCCCCACAACACATCCTCTTAACCCTCATCTGTCCAGGTCATACCTATTGGACATATGGGAGACCTGTGACACTACCCTCTGAACCTGAGCCCCTCACACTCTGCTGTGCATGGGGAACAGCTGCCTGAACTTCACATTTACATGCCCCAGTCTGCATGGGCAGCTGATCAGACACCTATGTGTCACACAAGTATCGTCTCCTATGGTCACATCTCCAGTGGCATGCTGAGCCCCTACCAAGAAACTCCACAGCAGTCCTGGCGACTAATCCACAGCACACTGACACAGAGGCAGACACCTGAGGGGTCAAAACACTGTGCACAATGTGTCCTCTGATACACGGGAGTGGGAGTACAGAGTGTATTGTATGGCCTGGAGTAGGCATGACTGTCCAGCCCCACATGAATGAGGGATGAGCCCTGGACTGTAGGCAGCTGGCTAAGTATGTGTGACACACGTCATATACATACTCCTGGGGCCCAAACATTGTTCCCACCCGCAGCATGGGTGTGTGCCAGGTACCCCAGCCACATGTGGTGGATCAGCTCAGCAATTGGACCACAGATCAAAGTAACACGCTGAATACATGTCAGAATACAGGCATTGTGTAAGCAATGGACCCACCCATGATGCCCACCACAGAGTCAGGGAAACAGATGCTGTCTCCCACCTTGAGTCAAGCAAACTGCAAGGACACAGTCCTAAGTGACAGAATTCCCTGCATGTAAGGGCCACACCTGGGTATCAGATGAGGAGTGGGCAGTGCACAATAGAGGGACATGGCTCCTGGACAACATGACTGCTGTACTGTGGCAGTTCAACCTGGCCCGAGGAGGGCACATAACATGTTAGACAGAGTACACAGTGCAGTCTTTGACTCACCCCCTCCTTGCTGCTCTCTGGCCTTCAGCTGCCCATCCAGGTCTGGAAAGACCACCGCCAGGATCCTGAGCATGTGGGGGTCAGGGTCCGTGTTCCGCCCCTCCTGCGAGGAGGCGACAGCTTCAGCTGGACCCGTGCAATCCTCCGGGTCCAGCCCCGAAGGTCCTGCCACCTCTTTTGGCAGTTGCGGATCCGGCGCTTGTAGACCCCCACGGACCGGACAGCCCGGACGATGTCCTTCCATATCTCATGCTTCCGATGGGCAGAAGCCTGTCAGGATGACAAAGTGATAAGGCCATTATTACACATGCAACATATCCGTGCATGACACAGTTGCATATACATGTCGCAATCACAGGGGCACATGGTGTACCCAGGCAGTGCACGGCTGCCCATGGACAGTTTTCCAGAAGTCACTACATGGTATCATAGCATGGGGAGTAAAACCCTGTTCAGAAGCACTGTCACTGCACCATACCTGTCCAGTGCAAGTCACTACACACTATGGGGGGTGACAACTACTCAGTGAGCCTGCTAGCCAGTGGTGTGCTGACTCTCAGCCTTGCTAGTCAGACAAAATGCACATTCAGAAAGGCAGTGCACAGAACACTCACCTGCTCCCCTGGTGTCCCATACAGCTTGCTGTACTGTGGAAGTAGGCTGTCCAGCAGGGCCTGGTTCTCTTCAAGGCTGAAGGCTGGGGCTCTCTCCACAGTACGTGCCATTGCAGGGTCCAGAGGGGCAGAGACAGCAGCAGTGCAGTGGCAGATGTCGTCCTGGAGCATGTAGTGCAGGCAAGTGGGCTCTCAGGGGAACATGCAGCAATATATATGTGCTGGAGAGGCAGATACTGTCCCTTGTGTCCAAAGTGATAGGTCCAAGTCGTTTGCATCTTCTGAATCTGGCCAATCCATGGAATAGCAGCACCAAAACACGCCCACAGCATCCTTCAAAATTTCAACTTCATGACATACATGATTTTGCAACATTGTTGTGGGTGACCAACTGATTTTCCAGCAACCGACTCGTTCGAATATTCGAAAACGCGTCCGTTGCCAGGCAAGCCCATTGTCAATGGGTGCGCACCGATCGGTCCATTGAGGTACAACGCGCACAGGGGTACAACGCGTACCCGCACACATTGAATGCAATGGGCCGGCCGGAGGCACCGATCGGTCCATTGCAGTACAACGCGCACAGGGGTACAACGCGTACCCGCACACATTGAATGCAATGGGCCGGCCGGAGGCACCGATCGGTCCATTGCAGTACAACGCGCACAGGGGTACAACGCGTACCCGCACACATTGAATGCAATGGGCCGGCCGGAGGCACCGATCGGTCCATTGCAGTACAACGCGCACAGGGGTACAACGCGTACCCGCACACATTGAATGCAATGGGCCGGCCGGAGGCACCGATCGGTCCATTGCAGTACAACGCGCACAGGGGTACAACGCGTACCCGCACACATTGAATGCAATGGGCCGGCCGGAGGCACCGATCGGTCCATTGCAGTACAACGCGCACAGGGGTACAACGCGTACCCGCACACATTGAATGCAATGGGCCGGCCGGAGGCACCGATCGGTCCATTGCAGTACAACGCGCACAGGGGTACAACGCGTACCCGCACACATTGAATGCAATGGGCCGGCCGGAGGCACCGATCGGTCCATTGCAGTACAACGCGCACAGGGGTACAACGCGTACCCGCACACATTGAAAGCAATGGGCCGGCCGGAGGCACCGATCGGTCCATTGCAGTACAACGCGCACAGGGGTACAACGCGTACCCGCACACATTGAAAGCAATGGGCCGGCCGGAGGCACCGATCGGTCCATTGCTGTTCAACGCATCACTGTACATGTGACTGGCATATGTCAGCATGCCTGTCTCAGATGGACATATGCCAGCCACAGATAGCTCCCAGGGAGTGAGGGGCACACCTACATCACGACAGCCTGTCCAAACCTTATCATAAGGCATGTAAGGCTGCATTTCCTATTGTGTGTATGTTGGTGTACATGTTGTCCTGTGGGTGTCACCTGTGGGCAGCCACCCCCAGGCTGTGCACGTGTTAATGGGGACAGGATCCTGGGTGTTACGTGTACGTGACCACTGTGATGTGCAACTGTTCATATCTGTGCATGTGCCATGGTCACATTTCACAGTGGTGTTTGTGTATGTCATGTCACATACCCCGTGAGTCCCATGTGGGACGGTATGTTTGAGCCAGGGTGTCCCAGTGGCACAATAGTGATGGCCCTCCACAGTCTTTGTGCATGTAGTGTTTACAATGTCTCTGATTTCATGTGCACAATGGGAGACAGTCTCCACATCCACGTTGTGTGTGCATGGACTCTGATGTTGTGCGTGTGTGTCACAGACGTCCATGGCTCTCCTGCCATGGCAAGTGTGGCCACTACCTGTGGGGGTCATGTTTGTTTTGTTGTGGTGTACACATGATACTCCAGGTGATGCCAGTGTCCATGTGGCATTACAGGGTCCCTGGGAATGTGCCTGTCGTTGAGCTGTGGTGCCTGGGGCACATCTGTCCTCACATGTCACTGGGGGGTGACTGTGACACAGCATCATGATATCCAATGGGCCAACCTGGGACAAATTGATGCCACCTGTAGGACCGTGTTGACAGATGTTGGCCATGTATGTACCATAAATGTCGTTCCGGTACTGCACACTTCATGTAGTTGTGCCTCATGATGATGTATGTTGGGATCTTGAGTGTGTTCAATGCCGCATATGTGGGGTGACTGACGATCTTGCTTACTTCTCCTCTGCACTGCAGGGCTCCTGCTGTCCATCGGCCATTCCCAGACCTGGCAACGATGGTGGAACGGGACAGCATCCGACGGTACCGCTTCACCAGGCAGCTGATTGAGGATTTGGCAGTGCAGTTGTCCCCACATTTGCAGCCTGGCCGGCCGTATCCTACAGCGCTGACCCCCAAGGTGAAGGTGATGGCAGCCCTACACTTCTTTGCCACCGGTACCTTCCAACATACTGTGGCGTCTGCTGGTGGGATGTCACAGACCATGTTCAGCCGTGTGCTCCGCGATTTCTTGGCGGCAATGTTGCTCTTCCTGAACCGGTACATCTATTTCCCTAGACTGCGACGACTCACTGACGTGAAGAGTGACTTTTATGCCCTGGGGAGGATGCCGCATGTCATTGGCTCCATTGATGGGACACATGTGGCTTTGGTACCACCACAGGCCCAGGAGCAGGCCTACAGGAACCGCAAGCACTACCACTCGGTCAATGCACTGGTGGTGTGTCTTGCAGACATGACCATCACACACGTGTGTGCCCGTTTCCCTGGTTCAGCACACGATGCCTTTGTGATGAGGAGTAGTCGCATCCCCAGGTTGATGGCACAGATGCAGAACCAGCGTGCCTGGCTTGTCGGTGTGTACTGACTTTGTGCCATTGTGTGTGATCTGATCTGTAGTATTCCGCCCACTTTTCCAAGTCAGCTGATGTGCACTTGTCTGTCCGTAGGTGACTCGGGATACCCCAACATGCCGTGGTTGCTGACACCCCTCAGGAACCCTGTGACACCTGCCCAGATGCGCTACAATGAGGCACATGGTCGGACCAGGAGAGTGATTGAGCGGACCTTTGGTCTCCTGAAGAGCCGCTTCCGCTGCCTGGACAAGACCGGAGGGTCCCTCCCATATGCCCCTGCGAAAGTGTGCAAGATTATCATCGTCTGCTGCATGCTCCACAACCTGGCAGTGCGGAAGGAGTTGCCTCTCATCCAGGATGACGATGACCAACATCCGCCACCTGTGGAGGATCCTGGCCTGGACCACGATGCCAGTGACGATGATGATGATGATGGTGATGGTGATGTCCGCACACAGCTCATCACCAACTTCTTTAGCTGAATGTGAGTATCCTGAGGTGTCATGTGAATGATGTGAGTTGGCATGATGTGTGGGTGGTGCTCTGGTGCTGTTGGAGTGTGTCCATGGGCTACTTGACTGGATGTGTGTTGCGATGTGTGGTGACAGGTGGGCTGTACTCCCCAACAGTGTTGACATGCTAACTTGGTTCTGGGTGGGTATCTTGTAACATGTATTGTGCATGAGTTTTGCTGTTCTGTCCTGTACTCCATTGCTTTTGACTGTGTGTCATTTCTGTCCTTCACAGGGTACTTTCAGATTCGTTTGGTCAACTGTGTCCACCGACAACGTGATTGCACATCCAGGCTGGTAGCTGTTGTGTCCCTACAGGTGATGTGCGCCACACCCATGGACTTCCTTCTGTCTACAGTTGTTGACTGTGTGCCCGCTACCAGGTGGGGTTACCTTGCATCTGTAGTGGTTACGGCATGTTGCTACTGTGTAATAAACCTGTGCTTCACTTAGTGATGTGCGTTGTCTGTGGTCACACATTTGACTGCCATTTGCTTACTGCACCTGTGGGCTACTTGACTACAACTGGGAATGGGTGTGGTGTCTGTGCATTGCACCGTCTTCCCTGGCAACATCAGTGTAGGCAATGAGTCAGATGGCCTAGGTGTGTATGTGTTGTGTAGCCCTGGTGGTGTGTCTCCCTCATATGTGTCACGTTGCCTGTACTCACATGCCTGTGTTGTCCTTGCTGTTGCAGTTCGCATACACAGTGTAATTTTGTTGTTCATCATCCCCATAACAGTACCCACGTTGGAATCACGACAGAGGCAAGTATGGTGTATTATTGTGTTTATTGTGATACATCTGTGATAATAGTGCATAGGATGGATTGTGCTGTACATGAATCTTGCAATCCCAAGTTCCTAGATGAATAGAAAGTCCAGGTAGACAGGATCCCCAGTATCGGGGCCACAGTTGTCTGACACATTGTTCCAACTTGTACTCCCCATGCAATGTGTGGGAGTAGTGTTGCCATCAACAGGGTGAACAGTCTGTGCACAAAGGCGAAAATCCAGAACAGGTTCAGGCTTCCTGGGAGTTGCGCTTGGCCATCAGCCTCTCACTTTCCCCTCCTCGGACGACCCCTCTTCTTGGGGGGGGGGCCCTCAAGTGCAGGCTGCTGCGGTGCAGGGGACTCTCCGCCAGAGTCCTCCTCCCTCCCTGTGGCAGTTGCAGTTTGTTCGGTACCAGATGTTGTTGGCACACAGGGAGGTGTGGACTGGTTGCTGTTCATCTGGCGGAGGCATTGTAAAATGTCCCTGTGCACCGCCGTCATCTCATGTAGTACATCCCACTTGGACTCCACGCGGGTCATGTGGGAGTCCACACGTGACATGTGGGAGTCCACACGTGACATGTGTGACTCCACATGGGACATGTGGGAGTCCAAGCGGGCATGATGGGCAGCCTGCTGCTGTTTGATGTCTCTGAGGAGCCCCACTACCTGGCTGAGCTCTCCGGTGCTGGACTGGTACGCATCAGCTATGCGTACCAGTTGTGGGTCTTCATGCACACCAGCAACGTCTGCAAGCAGCGACCTCTGTCTCCCACCCCTCCCACCACCCCTGCTGACATGTGCAGTGTGTGCAGTTGCACGCACAGATAACCCTGGTCCACCTTGGGGGTTGGTGGTGGTGGTGGTGTCCATGGCCCCAGGTTGGTCCAGGGTCACTGCGCTGGTGTTGTTCCTTATTCTGTCCATGTCGGCAGGGATGGTATTCGTGGTGACAGTCGTTGGAGGGGTGGGTGCAGGGGGTGCAGCTGGTGGACCTGCTGGTGCTGCAGCTGGTGGTCCTGCTGGTGCAGCATGTTGACTTGCACCGGATGTGCCAGGTTGTTCTTCATCGTCCGAGGAGGACAGAGGCTGTACGACGCCAGTGAGCTCGGCATCCTCTTGAGCCTGGGACTGGGACTCCTCAGCGTCTGCTGCTGTGTCCCTATCATCACCTGTTTTTGGGAGACACAAACAATGTATGTCATGTTTCTGCAGGCATCAGTGGTTGACACACCTGACAGTTGTGACTGTGCCTCGGGGTGCGGGCCTGTACATTGTATTGTCCTAAGTCGTCACAGTCAGGGGTTGATATTGGTGTGGCACATTGTCCTGCATTATTTGGGCATTTCTATGTATTCTCTGGGGTGTGAACATGGTCTGCATTGATTGTGTTTGGTTGACAGCCAGACCTCCTTCCCACCCACCCACCCACCCAGTCAGTTATCCCACCATGGAACGTGCTTGCATTGCAGGGAGTGTAAGTTGTCTCTCAGGATGTCAGTCAGAGGTGTCCTGCTGTTTGTTGGTGCACAGTTGGCAGCAGGGCCTTGTGCTCCCCGCAGCAGTAGCCAGTGTCAGCCATCTTGTGAGTCCTTCTCCACTCCCTGTGATGTGAGCATGGTTCAGGGTGGTGTTGATGGGCCAGTTGTGAGGCTGAGCAATGTCTGTGACTACGACTCCCATCATGCTATTGCCTCCACCCCCTTCCCAGCATGCCCATGCTTCCTTCCTTTTGACTCTGCTTCCCTGTGGGGTGGGCTGGCTGTGCTGACAGGATGGCTGGGAGTGTTGTCCTGGCAGTTGTTTGGCTAAGAGTCCCAAGAGTGTCCCTGTGCTTCACACAACATAACCCAGGGTGGTGGTGCTTTGTGGGATCTTGTGTTAGGATGGAGGGCATTGCATTCTACCAGGTGGGTACTGTGGAGTTTGTGTTGGGGGGGGTGTGAGGGGAGGTGCTGGTGACTATGGTCAGTGCTGCAAGTCCCCCTTCCCACCCAGCCAGCCAGCCAGATATCCCACCATGGAACGTGCTTGCATTGCAGGGAGTGTAAGTTGTCTCTCAGGATGTCAGTCAGTGGTGTCCTGCTGTTTGTTGGTGCACAGTTGGCAGCAGAGCCTTGTGCTCCCCACAGCAGTAGCCAGTGTCAGCCATCTTGTGAGTCCTTCTCCACTCCCTGTGATGTGAGCATGGTTCAGGGTGGTGTTGATGGGACAGTTGTGGGGGGGGCAATATGTGTGAGTGCGACTCCCATGATGCTATTGGCTACACTGACTTGGCCAGCATACACAGAATTCCTTCCTTTGAGTGGTCTTCACTGTGTGTTGGTGTTGTTGTGGTGGCTACATGTGTGGATGTGTGTGTTAGTTCTATTTGTGCCACTGCCTAGCTGTAGTTGTGGTTGTGTTTGTACATGTGTTGGCACAGTTGGATGTGACTTTTTTGATGGCATGTGTTGTGTTTATCTGACTGACATACACATTTTGGGATGATTCTGTTCTAGTTGCTGTGTAATTGCTATGAGTGCATGGTTTGACTCTCCCCTTGACAGTGATGTGTGTGTTTTGTGGCAGTTTATTGTGTACATTTGTTGTGTACTCACCAGGCTCTGGGATGTCCTCTAGTCCATATACGCTCACTGGCGGAAGGATGGCCCGCACCTTCTCCTCCCAGGGCCTGAGGTATACTGGCTTGGCAGGAGGGCCACTGCCGGTGTATTGGCTCAGGTGGTAGTCTTTCTTGAGCAGCTCCCGGACCCTCCTGCGCACGTCATACCACCTGTTCTGGATGTCGGTCTTTGTGCGCCGACATGGTGATTGGGCGTTCACCCTGTTGATGATCCTCTCCCACATCTTGGTTTTCTGCGACATGGGGGTCTGTTGGACCAGAGTGCCAAACAGCTGTGGCTCCACCCTGAGGATCTCGTCTACCATGACTTCCAATTCACTATCTAGGAACTTGGGATTCTTCTTGGGGGGCATGGTGATGGGTGGTGATAGTGGGTGCTGTGTGTGTTGGTGTGCAGGTGAGGGTGTGTGGGTGTGTGTTGTGCTGGGTGTATGTGAGGTAGGTATTTGTTGGTGTGCTGCTGGTGTGTGGCTTGTGTGAGGGATGAGCTGTGGGTGTGTGGTTGCTTTCTCTTGGGTGCTGGCAGTGGAATGGCATTTGCAAAGGCTCATGGTAGTGATTTGTGTCCTTTATATAGGTGGAGTTGTTGGTGTGTCTTTGTTCTCTGTCCCCACCCCCCCAGTATTTATTGGCTTGGTAATTGCTTGTTTGGCCTTTTTTTGGTTGATTTTTCCTTTGTGCTGTTTGTGTATGTTGGAAACGTTCTTGTGACCGAGTCGGACCCTGCATTGGTCTCGTACGGTGTTTTCCGTTTCGTTCACGCTGTGTTTGTGCAGTTTTGTATGCTGCGTACGCGTCGGTCGCGGTGTATTGTGTTGCTTCGGCTCGGTTTTGTATGCGTGTCGGTCGTACGGCTTGTCCTCCGTCCGACTCGGTCGTGTTTTTCGCGCCTTGCATCGTACTTTGCAGGTTGGAGTTGGCGGGTACGATTCGGTCGGATTTGTTCCGGGTGCGTGTCGGTCGGTTGGATTCGCGTGTTTTTCCGGCCGGATTGCTATTTTCCGAGCGGGTCGGTCGGTCGGCTTGGTTTCCTGACGTGTCGGTCGGATTTATCGCGGCTTGCATCGTACTTGGCGTGTCGGGCGCCACTGGTACGTGTCGGTCGGTATTTTTTCCGGATCCGAGTCGGTCGGTGCTTTTTCCGGCCCGAATCGGAATCGACCCCTGTGTATACACTCATCTAATCACTCAGGCACTACCCATACACTCCTGTATTCACCCAGGGCCTTATCTATGAGGCTCCTTCCACCTCCAGAACGTCACTTTTTGTGACGTTCCGTGGCGCAGGAGCCTGCTTGATATTTATCAGGCAGCACTAAGCTACTTTTTTTGGCTTAATGCTGCCTGATAAAAATCAGTCCCTTTAACGCAGTGTTCTGCGCTAAAGGGGCGTGCAATGTGTTTTGCTGGGGGCATTCCCAGCAATATCCATGGCTTTTTCACACTGTCACAGATTTACAAGAAATCGTAAATCTGAGGCAGTGCCAAAAGCTTACACCTCCCTAGGGGAGGCGTCAGTGAGGCGCAACAAGGAGAAATATCTTTATTTCTCTTTATTTTTCCTTTTTCTATGTGTGCTGCATTCTGCAGCACACATAGAAACAGGAAAAAGCCTCTTGTGATTAATTTTGTACAGAAAGGTTTCCTTTCCTGTAGAAAAAAAATTATCCCCTCAACGCAGGCACCGTTGCACCATGGTGCAAAGTTGCCTGCGTTGGTGCACGGCAGCCCATTGTGTACTGGCGGAGGGGAAAAGGACAGGAATGTGCCGTATCTTATAGATACGGCGCATTCCTGCCCTTTTCTTTTGCCATAGGGCAGCGCAGGAGGAAGGCCTGCTGCGCTGCCCTACGGCAAAACCTCATAAATGAGGGCCCCCGACGTTACCCTTGCAGTCATGCAATCACCCAGGCAGTACCCATGCACTCTTCCAATCACTCAGGCACTATCCTTGCAGTCCTCCAATCATCCAGGCACTACCCATGCACCCATGTAATCACCCAGATATTATCCATGCACTTCTTCATACAACACATACAAATTTGTCTTTTTTTAACCAAATAGGCGGTTCTAACAAGAACCATTTTTTTGCTTCTTTTTTGTTTTATAATTTTTTTGTGTTTTGTAAAACTCTTTAAAAAAAAATGTGGGTGTTTTTTTTAAAAACGAACAAACAGCAAAAAAAACTGAAAAGCTTTTCCATAAGTTTTGCAATTAAAAAATCATTGCAAACAAAAAAATTAACAGTGGTGGCTTCATGCAGCAAAAACAATGGCGTCGATAGACTGTTCGCCATAACAAAGAACTTTTTTACATTTTACAAATCTTTGCTCAAGACCAGCAAATTCTGCCTAATATCAGGTCCTCTGCTAGAACTTGTAGAACCAGCTGATGTACTAGGTCCTTGTTGTTGGTCATCTTGCTGGGCTTGTTGTTCCAGCTCTCGTCTTAATTGCTCCTGTGCTAGCTGATGAGGATGAATTGTTTGAAGATGCTTCAGCATAGAGGAAGTACCGCACGAGTATTTTTTCTCGGAGCCCGAGATAATGTGTTTGCAAATGTTGCAGGTCACCTTTCTTGCATTAATCTTCTTTTCTCCATCCAGACAAGTGGAGAAGGCCCAGACGACACTCTCCTTTCTTCTTCTTGTTGGTTCCTCCAACTCATCTTCTTCACCATGGATATCAACAAGTGGATTAGAAGATGCCATTTTTGTTGTTTTTGAAAAAAAAAAACACCAAAGAATAAGACCAAGAGCAGTAAACACAAAAGGTGTCTCCTGGCAATGTTGTTGAAGAATGAGAAATTTGGGTGGGGTGCTGTAACTTCTAGATTCAAAAGCTTCTTAACCAATGAAATTCTTTCTTAAGAAGTCACATGGATTCGCGCACCCAGTGCGCAACCAGCCTGCACCCATCGCGATTCCGTAAAAATATATTTAACAATAATTTATCTTTATTCCAGTTACAAATATATGATTTTTATAAATAGATTCCACTATGGGGAATTTCTCCGAGCACGGAGGAACTGCTCAGAAGAACAAGAATTTTTGGAACAGGTTGACCAAATGTACAGTAAGTTCCTTAGGAGAGGTTATCCAATGGTGGTAATGGATAATGCAAAAAAAAGGGCTATCAAGAAGAAGAGAGAGTCCCTGTTACTTCCAAAGAGCATCAATGAGAAACAAAGAGATGGAACAGAGGAGGGTAAAATCAGATATATTACACAATTTAATATCTCCAGTAATATGGTAAGAGATGCTCTGCGAAATCATTGGAAGATACTATCCACAGATGAAGATCTAAAAGCATGCACATCCAACCATCTCAGCATCTCCTACAAAAAGGCACCTTCACATGGGGATCTTCTGACACATAGCCACTATGAGAAAGCAGACAAAAGTGGGAGCAAGAGCCAGTGGCTTAGAAAGAGCGGCTTCTACAAATGCCCTAAATGCAAGGCATGTAAGCATGGCCAAAACCGTCAGGAAGTCAATAACCTGATAGGAGAGAAAATCAAAATCAAAGAAAGAATTGCATGCAAAACCACACATGTTGTTTATGCCCTTCAGTGTGAATGTGGGAAACAGTACATTGGAAGTACAGTAAACAAACTGAAATTACGTATCCTCCAACATCTCAGGGCAATTCAAAACAAAGATTTTACTTATGCGATCTCAAAACATGTGTGAAAAGACCATGAAGGTCATTTTGAAAACCTTTCTTTTTATGGCATTGAGCACATCCCTCTCAACATCAGAGGTGGAGATTGAGATTTGACACTCAGAAAAGCGGAATCTAAATGGATAGTATTGATGGGAACTGAAATACCATGGTGCCTTAACGCTGATGCGGAACTTTACACCTTCTTATAAGACTATCCTACAACAAGAAGTCTGTCAACCTTTTTCAAATCTGTTTACCATGTTGTATTACATATTTGTATATATTTTTTATGGTTGGGGATGGATTGTGACCTCTCAAGTCCAGCATTTGCACCTTATAAATGGAGAAGAAGGTAGAATCTTAGAAATAATCAGTGACCAATAATGACTTGATTGCAGTGTAGGATGTATAATTGAATCAATACTACATTGAATTACAGGGAAATGTTGGGTTCTACATTGAGGAATTCTCCGAATCTTAGAATTAGTTGGTCAACTGTAAACATGATTTGTCTGTGTTATTGTTTACTTGCACTTCGCACTTTATTGCATTTTTGCACTTGAATTGGGTTGAAGTGCACTAATGAAAAGAGATAGGACCATCACAAGATGGGTACTTCACCAATAATGAGATGCACTTTGATAGTCTAAAAATGGTTAATTGTGAACGACTTGTATATGTTACTGTTTATGTGCACTCGGCACTTTATTGCATTTTTGAACTTGAATTGGTTTGAGGTGCACTATTGTAATGAAATAGGAATATTCCCATAAAGGGTACTTTACCAACAATGAGATGCACTCTGACAGTACAAAAACAGGTTATATAGAAATATGTTTACAAATATGCATTTTATAACATGACTGGTATAGGTTACTGTTTATTTGCACTCTGCACTTTACTGCATTTTTGCACTTGAATTGGTTTGAAGTGCACTTTTGTAATGAAATAGGAGTATGCCCATAAAGGGTACTTGAACCAACAATGACATGCACTTTGACAGTACAATAACAGCATACATAGAAATATGTTTACAAATATGCATTTTATTTGGCACCCCATTGAATCTTGTGCATGTGATTTTAATCTGGGAGAAGTGCGATACGGGGTAACAATAAGATTTTAACAATTAAGGCATTTTTACTAGGACAGAGTTATATTGAGACTATTCATAGGTCAACAAGACCGAGATGCACTTTAACAGCATAATAACTGTACAAATGTTTACATTTTGCATAATTTGCACACTCCAAGATTTGGTAGCTGGACTCTTTTGAAGTCATGAAATTGTTGCACTTGCACTTTATCGCACTTTTAGGTGCTGACAGGGACGATTTGTAGTGCTTTGACAACATGGCTCTAAAAATCAGCAAACATTACAAAACGCTTCAGGAACCTTCAAATATGGGATAGACCTTACAGTGTGAAAACTAATTTGAATACCAGTTTTATCTCCCCCATTTTATCTATTTTCAATCTATAGTGTTAATAGCATAATATAGAATTCAATGTAGTCTAAGATCAAGCTTTGTTACAAATGGGTACTTTACCTAAACTTTGTTTCAAGTTTAAGGGCATGATTGTTTGTTAATGATTATTTTTCTCCTGTGTTGGAATGTTGAAAATCTTTCTCATACTATCAAGAATGTGAATATGGGTGCATAAAGCTGGCAATGGAGGGTTTAAAAGGGTAAAAAAAGTATATAAAAAAAGTAAAAAAGAAAAGAGCCCACTTAGAAAAATGTGTTAGGTTCCTTTAACAACCAACAAGAACTTTCTAAACAAATTTTTTTAACAGGGGAGGGTCCAACCGACCCCTTTAAAAAACACTAATGTCACCATACACACTTTGACCCAGACGAAGGCCGCTGGCCGAAATGTGTAGGTCGTATTTTTTGTCTCTGATTTTGCACTGTTTGCACTTGGCATCAAAGAAAATGAAAAAATAAAAAGGACTTTTGCAACCAGCTACTTGTTGTGAGACACTGTTTTGAGTGCCTTCTTTCTGTGATCTTCCATGATGATGGCGCAATGTGAGTGGAGGTAGCCACAGAAACTCATATATATATATATATATATCATAAGTTTTCTCCTTCTTTGTCTCTGGTATTACGCCCAAAAGATGGAAACGGACTCCTCTTTTTCTTTGTGCTTGATTATTTTATTTTTGCTGTGCTGCCATGACGCGTTTCGGCCTCGCAGGGCCTTGATCACATGTTTCTTTCATCATTTCCAACCCATATTTAAAGTGCCCAGTGCTCAAATAGACATTAAAGACCGACTGCTCGTCTGACTTTCTGATGTTACAGTGCAATTGTGGGTAGACAGACGTTCACAACGGTTGTTTTTTGGTTTTACATTGTCTACCACCATGTGCAAATTACGCAATTTTATCTGTATAAATACATTTTAAATAGCAGCATTGATAGATACAATCTAATACATAACAATTAGGTAATATTTACAAAAACATTTAAATACGAGTACACCAATTGCGGCCTTAAAATTGAATGTTAAAAACCACTGATCATTACTCGTAAAAAATTGCTCTCTAAAATTTTCCCAACAAATTGTATAAATATGTAAAAACCATTTAAGAACAACCTCCTGTGCAACTGCTACTCATATCACGGACACTATTGCCCTCATGGGCATTTGTCCTCTAGAATGTACTGTTTGACCATAAAGTGCTATGTGCCCCTGTGTGCAAAATTGTACTATTCACTAACTTTGATTTGTATCAAAAAAAGTGTCTAGTGCTAAAAAGTGAAGATAAAATTGAAAAAAGTGTAAAAAAATTACTTGTGTTATGCGGTATTCGTGATATAGCGGCCTAAAATTATATAAAACCCCAATGGTTTCAATCTGGGTTTGAAAGTGTGTGAGCATTGTGTAGACCTCATAACCAAGTATATAAGTCCTCAGTCGTATTTAATCCTTGAGGGCTCTTACTGTCTAATTCTAGGATATACTTGGTTTCTAGTCTTCTCAAACTGGCCTCCCTATTGCCTCCACGTCTTTGTGCTGGGATGCAATCAATCACATAGTACTTCAAGTGGTCCAGATTCTTATCATGGACCTCACTGAAGTGATGGGCCACTGGGTAAGTAGTATCCAGATTTGTTATGGCGCGTAGGTGCTGGAGAATTCTCTTGTGGGCCGGCAGTTTTGTGCTGCCCACATATCGCAGCCCACAAGAGCACTCCAGCACGTAGATTGCAAATTCGGTTTTGCAAGTGAGATGTTTATCAATCAGCACCGGTCTATCCATAAAGGGTGTTTTAAATGATGGTTTGCTGGTGCCGAACTTGCATGCTCTGCATGTTGTGCATCTCACAAATCCCTTGCCACCAGTTAGCCAACCGGTACTAGTTTTAACTCGGGACTACTACTTACTAGAAAGTCGCTCGTGCTGGGGGCTTTTCTATAAGTGATCACTGGAGATTGGGATACTGTATCTCCTAGTATGGGATCGCTGCGGACCAACTGCCAATTCTTTTTGATGATCCTGGCGAGGCTGTCCTTTGTTTGTTATAAGTCATGATCAATCTGGGATTACCTGTATCATGCCCTGCATTTTGTATCTGTTTTGTTTTACTGTTGGAAGGTTTAAAAAGCAGGTCCTCCTATTTATTGTTCTAGTACGAGACATAGCTTTATTAATTGTGGTACAGGTATATACTCTAGCTAAAAACCTCAACTTGCATTCTTCTTGGGCCTCTATTAGATCATGCTCATTGTTGCAGATTCTACGTATCCGCAGCATTTCACCATATGGAATGCTGCTGATCGTGTGTTTTGGGTGGAAACTACTTGAGTGTAGTATAGTATTGCCCGCTGTTGGTTTTCGGTGTAATTTCGTATTTAACCTGCCCTCATTTGTGTATACCTCCACATCTAGAAAACAAACTGCATTTTTGCTGATGTTGTGAGTCAGATGTAAATTTATGTTATTGTTATTCAATTTCTGAATGAACTCTTCTGCACTTTTTCTATCACCCCGCCATATAATGAATAAGTCATCAATGTAGCGTATCCATTTGATAACATGGTTGGCTAATACATCTGTATGGGTGGTAGCTACAACTCGTTCCTCCCACCATCCCATGTGCAAACAGGCGTAGCTAGGGGAAAAGCTTGGCCCATAGCTACGCCTCTGGTTTGGTGGTACACCTGTTGTTGGAATAGGAAATAGTTGTTTTCTAGGCAAAATTTGGTTAAATCAACAATCATTTTGTTATGCGTATACAATTCTATTGGCCTAGTACCCAAAAAATGTTCAAGTGCCCTTAGACCATCACTGTGATTGATCGACGTATATAGGTCTGATACATCCAATGTTAGTAAAAGATAGTCCTCCCACCATTGGACCTCATAGATTTGTCTTAGGAAGTCCGTTGTGTCCTGTACATAGGATGGTAACGTTTTTACTAGATTTTGCAAGAAATAATCAATGTACACCGAAATGTTCTCCAGAAGGCTCTGTTTAGCCGATATTATTGGTCTACCTGGGGGTTTGTGTTTATCCTTGTGTATTTTTGGTATGAAATATATAACCGGTGTAATGGGATGGTCTTTTTAGAAATTTATATTCCTCCTGATTGATCATACCCATACTTTTCCATGCCAAAAGCTTTGAGAACAATTCATTCTGTGCTGTTATCATTGTTTGTTTGTTCGCCAGTTTATAACAGCTCCTGTTCCCCAGTTGTCTCATGGCTTCCTCTAGATATTGATGTTTGGGCCACAACACAATATTGCCCCCTTTATCTGAATTTCGAATGACTACTTTGTCATCTTTCTGTAGTTTCTCAACCAATTGTTTATATTTGTGTTGCTGTATATTCAACTTTTTCTTGTTTGTTTGGATTTTGCCATGTAACGTCTTAATTTCTTTTGTGATTAGTTCATTGAAAATATCAATGTTGTCCCTGGGCATAATGGGTATAAAGGTTGATTTTAATTTGAATCCTGAATCCATTGTGGCCATAATGTTTATTTGTTGTCTGTCCATGGTGGCCTGTGTCGACTCCACCTGATCTTGATTGTCCACATTTTGCTCCAGTGCTTGTAGATTCTGCAATAAGGTTTCGTCTGAGGCTGCAGGTTTGGTGACATTATCAGGTGCTAAATTCAATGAGACATTTTCCACTTGTTTGTTTTGTTTAAGAAGATGGAATTTCCGCAATTTCAATTTGCGTATATACTTATAAATGTCAACTCTGGTTTGGGGATAATCGAAATTATGCTCCGGGCAATATGAAAGTCCCAGTGCCAACAGTTGTTTTTCCGCTTGGTCCAGGACTATCGGTGACAAGTTTATGATGGTATTGGCGTTTGTTGTAAAATGTATTACTTGCGCCGCCAATTTTTGTTTGTCGGTCTCCTGTCCCCTCGCATTCTGGCGCCTTCTTCGCCTTCTTTCATGGCGTTTGCATTTCTCCTTTGTTTTGTGCTGATTGCGCTTTTCTCGGGCGCAAAGTCTGGCGCCTTTGTTCTTGTAAAAACCAAGCTCTTCCTCCAGAGACACCTTATTCTTTTTGCCAATGTGTCTCTTAGTTGTGCCGTTTGCAATTCTGCCTCAGACTCAGTGTCGACAGACGAACTCAAATCCGATATTGTTGATTGCTCTTCTCGACTAGGGCCAGCTATTGCTCCAGTGTTTGTAGCTTTCCGACCCTTGTGTGTGGCTCTCACTGTCTCATACTTACGAGAGAAAGTGAAGATCTGTCCTTGATCGTAATCATCTTTGTCTCGTTTGAACTTAAATGTTTTTCGCCTCTTTATAATGTCTTCCTCTTTTTTTAAACGGACCCTCATTTCCTCCCTGTTTTTGGACGTTGTCTCACTCCCTTCCATTTCCTCTATTTGTTGGTTTAGCTCGTCGATCTTTTTTTGTAATTCGATCCTGTCTATATCGGCGTATTTTACCAGAATCTCCACCAGCCGGCGAGATGACTCCAGATTACTTATGGCCCATTCACGCAGCATCTCCGGGTTTGGGCTTTCATAGCTTGGGGCCAGCATGATTCGAAGTCCTCTGGGGATACGGCCCACTTCAAGGTATTTCGAGAGGGACTTATGTTCCTACCATTTTGCTTGTTCGGACTTCATCAGCTTTTCCAGTTTTTTATACAGCTCACGAGTATTTGACGGGGTTTCCTTGTTACTTCCCCTGTTCTCTTGTGCATGTAATTGTGCACTGTCACTTTCAATAAACATTTCCCTCCGCCTCCTCCCTACCGCGTAGTATCTCAGCAGCCATTGCACTTTTGTTACTTATTATGTGGAGATTTCCGCTACACTTTGCAGTTTCTCCCGTAAGCACACCTCTCACCAGACAGTTTATTGACTTCGTACCTTTGTGCTTGGCTTGTGAAGATCGCGTCCTCCGACACCGATTTTCCAATGCTTTATCACGATGGGTCTGAAGTTTCCTTCGTCTGGGGGCTCTTGCGGCTCTCTCCTCCAGGAGATTTCTTTTGGTTCCGGTTCAAGACCGGATCAGCTTCCTGCCCCTCTGCCCAAAACAAGAGGGGGTCCGTTAGCTCCGAGGAAGCCGTCTCGGAATAAATCGTAAGTTTTCTCCTTCTTTGTCTCTGGTATTACGCCCAAAAGTTGGAAACAGACTCCTCTTTTTCTTTCTGCTTGATTATTTTATTTTTGCTGTGCTGCCATGACGCGTTTCGGCCTCGCAGGGCCTTGATCACATGTTTCTTCCGACATTTCCACCCCATATTTAAAGTGCCCAGTGCTCAAATAGACATTAAAGACAGACTGCTCATCTGACTTTCTGTTACAGTACAATTGTGGGTAGACAGACGTTCACAACGGTTGTTTTTTGGTTTTACATTGTCTACCACCATGTGCAAATTACGTAATTTTATCTGTATATATATATATATATATATATATATATATATATATATATATATATATATATATATATATATATATATATATGTATATATATATATATCCACAAAAAAGGTTGCCCTTGATGGAAACGCCAAAAGCAGGTAAAGTATCTCCATGTTTATTGAAGGTTGCCACCGACACCGTGCTCTCTCCCCCACACATAGCGCCATACATGTTTCGGGCAGCCTGCCCTTGATCACTGGCTTATGAGCGCCGCATCACAGCTGTGCAAACTTTGCCAATACGACCCGCCCATGTGGGACTTCTGTTACTTTACATTCAGGGTCAGGTAGTTCTGCATTTCCACAGTGTGTGCTTGTGATTTGTTGCGTCCATAAAAACAATTTCTTTCCCCAAGTGGGTCGTAATGGAGGTGAAACCAACACTGTCCTGCATATACAAAGTCCCGCAATACTGGAACTTACACCTCCACATGGCCCCAAAGCTTCAGGGCCGTGGTCCGCTTTTTCAGCGGCGGGGCGTCTCCGTGACGAGGCGCGCCGCAATTAATATCCACAAAAAAGGTTGCCCTTGATGGAAACGCCAAACGCAGGTAAAGTATCTCCATGTTTATTGAAGGTTGCCACCGACACCGTGCTCTCTCCTCCACACATAGCGCCATACATGTTTCGGGCAGCCTGCCCTTGATCACTGGCTTATGAGTGCCACATCACAGCTGTGCAAACTTTGCCAATACGACCCACCCATGTGGGACTTCTGTTAGTTTGCATTCTGGGTCAGGTAGATCTGCATTTCCACAGAGGGTGCTTGTGATTTGTTGCGTCCATAAAAACAATTTCTTTCCCCAAGTGGGTCGTAATGGAGGTGAAAGCAACACTGTCCTGCATATACAAAGTCCCGCAATACTGGAACTTACACCTCCGCATGGCCCCAAAGCTTCAGGGCCGTGGTCCGCTTTTTCAGCGGCGGGGCGTTTCCGCGACAAGGCGCGCCGCAATTAATATCCACAAAAAAGGTTGCCCTTGATGGAAAAGCCAAATGCAGGTAAAGTATCTCCATGTTTATTGAAGGTTGCCACCGACACTGTGCTCTCTCCTCCACACATAGCGCCATACAAGTTTCGGGCCCCCCCGTCCCTTGATCACTGGCTTATGAGCGCCGCATCACAGCTGTGCAAACTTTGCCAATATGACCCGCCCATGTGGGACTTCTGTTACTTTGCATTCTGGGTCAGGTAGTTCTGCATTTCCACAGTGGGTGCTTGTGATTTGTTGCGTCCATAAAAATAATTTCTTTCCCCAAGTGGGTCGTAGTGGAGGTGAAAGCAACACTGTCCTGCATATACAAAGTCCCGCAATACTGGAACTTACACCTCCACATGGCCCCAAAGCTTCAGTGCCGTGGTCCACTTTTTCAGCGGCGGGGCGTCTCCGCGACGAGGCGCGCCGCAATTAATATCCACAAAAAAGGTTGCCCTTGATGGAAACGCCAAACGCAGGTAAAGTACTTCCATGTTTGTTGAAGGTTGCCACAGACACCGTGCTCTCTCCTCCACACATAGCGCCATACATGTTTCGGGCAGCCTGCCCTTGATCACTGGCTTATGAGTGCCGCATCACAGCTGTGCAAACTTTGCCAATACGATCCGCCCATGTGGGACTTCTGTTACTTTGCATTCGGGTCAGGTAGTTCTGCATTTCCACAGTGGGTGCTTGTGATTTGTTGCGTCCATAAAAACAATTTCTTTCGCCAAGTGGGTCGTAATGGAGGTGAAAGCAACACTGTCCTGCATATACAAAGTCCCGCAATACTGGAACTTACACCTCCACATGGCCCCAAAGCTTCAGGGCCGTGGTCCGCTTTTTCAGCGGCGGGGCGTCTCCGCGATGAGGCGCGCCGCAATTAATATTCACAAAAAAGGTTGCCCTTGATGGAAACGCCAAACGCAGGTAAAGTATCTCCATGTTTATTGAAGGTTGCCACCGACACCGTGCTCTCTCCTCCACACATAGCGCCATACATGTTTCGGGCAGCCTGCCCTTGATCACTGGCTTATGAGCGCCGCATCACAGATGTGCAAACTTTGCCAATATGACCCGCCCATGTGGGACTTCTGTTACTTTGCATTCTGGGTCAGGTAGTTCTGCATTTCCACAGTGGGTGCTTGTGATTTGTTGCGTCCATAAAAATAATTTCTTTCACCAAGTGGGTCGTAGTGGAGGTGAAAGCAACACTGTCCTGCATATACAAAGTCCCGCAATACTGGAACTTACACCTCCACATGGCCCCAAAGCTTCAGGGCCGTGGTCTGCTTTTTCAGCGGCGGGGCGTCTCCGCGACGAGGCGCGCCGCAATGAATATCCACAAAAAAGGTTGCCCTTGATGGAAACGCCAAACGCAGGTAAAGTACTTCCATGTTTATTGAAGGTTGCCACAGACACCGTGCTCTCTCCTCCACACATAGCGCCATACATGTTTCGGGCAGCCTGCCCTTGATCACTGGCTTATGAGCGCCGCATCACAGCTGTGCAATCTTTGCCAATACGACCCGCCCATGTGGGACTTCTGTTACTTTGCATTCTGGGTCAGGTAGTTCTGCATTTCCACAGTGGGTTCTTGTGATTTGTTGCGTCCATAAAAACAATTTCTTTCCCCAAGTGGGTCGTAATGGAGGTGAAAGCAACACTGTCCTGCATATACAAAGTCCCGCAATACTGGAACTTACACCTCCACATGGCCTCAAAGCTTCAGGGCCGTGGTCCGCTTTTTCAGCGGCGTGGCGTCTCCGCGACGAGGCGCTCCGCAATTAATATCCACAAAAAAGGTTGCCCTTGATGGAAACGCCAAACGCGTTGTTTTTATGGACGCAACAAATCACAAGCACCCACTGTGGATATGCAGAACTACCTGACCCAGAATGCAAAGTAACAGAAGTCCCACATGGGCGGGTCGTATTGGCAAAGTTTGCACAGCTGTGATGCGGCGCTCATAAGCCAGTGATCAAGGGCAGGCTGCCCGAAACATGTATGGCGCTATGTGTGGAGGAGAGAGCACAGTGTCGGTGGCAACCTTCAATAAACATGGAGATACTTTACCTGCGTTTGGCATTTCCATCAAGGGTAACCTTTTTTGTGGATATTAATTGCGGAGCGCCTCGTCGCAGAGATGCCCCGCCGCTGAAAAAGCGGACCACGGCCCTGAAGCTTTGGGGACATGTGGAGGTGTAAGTTCCAGTATTGCGGGACTTTGTATATGCAGGACAGTGTTGCTTTCACCTCCATTACGACCCACTTGGTGAAAGAAATTGTTTTTATGGATGCAACAAATCACAAGCACCCACTGTGGAAATGCAGAACTACCTGACCCAGAATGCAAAGTAACAGAAGTCCCACATGGGCGGGTCGTATTGGCAAAGTTTGCACAGCTGTGATGCGGCGCTCATAAGCCAGTGATCAAGGGCAGGCTGCCCGAAACATGTATGGCGCTATGTGTGGAGGAGAGAGCACGGTGTCGGTGGCAACCTTCAATAAACATGGAGATACTTTACCTGCGTTTGGCTTTTCCATCAAGGGCAACCTTTTTTGCCACAAAAAAGGTTGCCCTTGATGGAAAAGCCAAACGCAGGTAAAGTATCTCCATGTTTATTGAAGGTTGCCACCGACAAAAAAAATATATATATATATATATATATATATATATATATATATATATATATATATTCACTGAAAAAACCGTAGGTTTCAGACATGTTATAGTTAGGAATTAGCATTTAAAAAACCTTTGAAATTCACTGAAAAAACCATAGGATTCAGATAAGTTATAGTTAGAAATTAGCATTTAAAAAACCTTTGAAATTCACTGAAAAAACCATAGGTTTTAGGGACAGTTATAGTTAGTTGGACATTGCACTCGTACAAAACCCGTGAAATTCCCCCGTTATAGTTAGTTCAGCTAACTATAACTCGCGCCCCGCAATGCACTGCTGATGACGTCACATATTACATCACTCATGACATGGTCAGTGACATCACTGATGACATCACTGATGACATCTCAAATGACATCACTGATGACATCATCCAGTGACTGTGTGTTTCTGTAAAGTTTAAATATTTTTAATATATATAGGGAAAGGCGTATTGAAGAATGAGTGGGTGTATAAGTGTGTGTATGGATGATTTAGTAGGTGCGTGACTAATTCTATAAGTGAGTGATTAAACGTATCTTACTGAATGCATGGGTTAGTGACTAAACTGGGTTAATGTCTGTATCTGTCTGTTGCTGTGTAAGTGGCTGCATGGGTTTGTGAATAGCTACATGAGTGTCTATAAGAGTTATTGATTTGTTGTCTGAGTATCTGTATGGGTGCCTGAGTGTTTGTGTGGATGGGGTGTGTGCGACTGTGCATAGATGTGTGAGTGGGTGATTCACTGGGTGGATGGTTTCAAGAGTGCATCTGTGATAGACTGTATGGGTGGGTAAGTGTGTGTAAGAGTGTGTTAGTGAGTGAATGTATGTCCCAGTGGTACATGTGTGAGTAACTACATATGTGAAAGGCAGTATATATGTGTATTGGAGTATATAAATAGCTATAAGCGAGAGTGAGTGATTGTGATAGTGGCTGTATGGATGAGTGTGTGCTTGTATCAGTGATTGTATAAGAGCGTAACAATGTGCTAGTATTTGTATGATTAAGTGAGCTGGTGTGTGTATAACTGTATAGGTGAGTAAATGGCAGTGTGTTTAATTATTTGCATGACTGACTAGGTGTGTGAGTACCTCTATGGATGAGTGGCGGTGTTTGAGTGTCTATATAGGAGTAAGAGTGCATATGATTGTCCTGTACTGAGTGACCATAAGTATGAGTGACTGTACGGGTGAGTGAGTGGATGTGTGTGTGTAGACCTAAGAATCAGTGAGTGGGTATGTAGTTATTGGTGTTGGAGTGTCTATGGTTTTGCGAATGGCAGTCTGTAATTTAGATTGGGTGTATCAAAGGTTATATTAGGGTGTGAGGAGGTGCATCAGATTATCACGTGGATGATGTCATCAGTGATGTCATTTGAGATGTCATCAGTGATGTCATCAGTGATGTCACTGACCATGTCATGAGTGATGTAATATGTGACGTCATCAGCAGTGCATTGCGGGCGCGAGTTATAGTTAGCTGAACTAACTATAACGGGGAATTTCACGGGTTTTGTACGAGTGCAATGTCCAACTAACTATAACTGTCCCTAAAACCTATGGTTTTTTCAGTGAATTTCAAAGGTTTTTAAATGCTAATTTCTAACTATAACTTATCTGAAACCTATGGTTTTTTCAGTGAATTTCAAAGGTTTTTAAATGCTAATTCCTAACTATAACATGTCTGAAACCTACGGTTTTTCAGTGAATTTCAAAGTTTTTGTAAATGACAATTTTTAAATGTATTAATTGTTATATTAATTTTTTCATACTGATTTATTACATTTTTAGAATTTTTTATTTACATATTTTATTTTTAAATTACATTGTAATTACATTATACATTACATTACAAAAAATACTTTCTCAGAATGAATTACTTTAGTTTAAATACTTTGCACATAGGCAATAGACTTTTAAGTACAGTAGTTACAGTTGTTGCAATGGGCACCACATTTTCAAACACAATGCAACATTCAGCTCAATGTGAATTTCTAGTTAAATGCAATTAGTTACTTTATGGATTACTTTTCTAACCACAGGACTGGATCCTAGATTCAGTCCTGGTACATCTCCTGTAAACAGTTGAGTAAAAGCGTTTTGGTTACAGTCGTGATTTTTAAGGAATATTATTGTATTTTAAAAGTTGACACTTAGAAACTTTTTCTCATAGAATCACCAATGTTATCCTATGGAAGGAAATTCACTTAGCAGGTAAAAACTGTTATCGTTACTTTTTCTTACTCAGTGTTGGATCCTGGATCCAGCACTGGTGCATCTCCTGTAAACAGTTGAAAGAATGCGTTTAAGTCATACAGGCGATTTTTAAGGAATATTTGTAGTTTGTGAAAATCGACACTTTGAAACTTTTCTGCTGAAAACCAGACAATGGATTCCTATGGAAGAAAATATAAGTTACTGGTAAGTACGGTTAAAATTACTTTTCAGGACCAGTACTGGGCTGAAAGATGCAGCACTGAGGTCTCTCCTGATAACAGGTGAGTAAAGCGAAATTCGTATTTCGGCTGATTTTAGAGGAATATTTGTATGTTTCAAAAATCAACACTTAGAAACTTTTTCAGCAAAAAGCAGGCAATGATATCCTATGGAAGGAAATTCAAGTTACTGGTAAGTACGGTTAAAATTACTTTTGAGGATCAGTACTGGGCTGAAAGATGCAGCACTGAGGTCTCTCCTGATAACAGGTGAGTAAATCGGAATTCGTATTTCGGCTGATTTTAGAGGAATATTTTAAAGTTCCAAAACTCCACACTTAGAAGAATTTCCAAGTGAAACCAGTCAATGTTAGCCTATGGAAGGAAATTCAAGTTACTGGTAAGTACGGTTAAAATTACTTTTCAGGACCAGTACTGGGCTGAAAGATACAGCACTGAGGTCTCTCCTTATAACAGGTGAGTAAATCGGAATTCGTATTTCGGCTGATTTTAGAGGAATATTTGTATGTTTCAAAAATCAACACTTAGAAACTTTTTCAGCAAAAAGCAGGCAATTATATCCTATGGAAGGAAATTCAAGTTACTGGTAAGTACGGTTAAAATTACTTTTGAGGATCAGTACTGGGCTGAAAGATGCAGCACTGAGGTCTCTCCTGATAACAGGTGAGTAAATCGGAATTCGTATTTCGGCTGATTTTAGAGGAATATTTTAAAGTTCCAAAACTCCACACTTAGAAGAATTTCCAAGTGAAACCAGTCAATGTTAGCCTATGGAAGGAAATTCAAGTTACTGGTAAGTACGGTTAAAATTACTTTTCAGGACCAGTACTGGGCTGAAAGATACAGCACTGAGGTCTCTCCTGATAACAGGTGAGTAAATCGGAATTCGTATTTCGGCTGATTTTAGAGGATATTTTAAAGTTCCAAAACTCCACACTTAGAAGAATTTCCAAGTGAAACCAGTCAATGTTAGCCTATGGAAGGAAATTCAAGTTACTGGTAAGTACGGTTAAAATTACTTTTCAGGATTAGTACTGGGCTGAAAGATGCAGCACTGAGGTCTCTCCTGATAACAGGTGAGTAAATCAGAATTCGTATTTCGGCTGATTTTAGAGGAATATTTGCACAATGGTGAAGGGAGGGGCGGGGCCTGAGGTGACATCTGTGCAAACGCGCCCCGTGGCGCGTTTTAAGTTGGGGGATTAAGTCCCCTTGAATCATGAGGGTCCCTACGGGCCAACTAGCCCACCAGGAACCTCCAGTATGCGCCAGGGGCTGCGTTGCAGAGACATGTACAGAGGCCACACCCCTTTTACACCTCTCTGCAACGCAGCTCTGTGGCGCTTTCTGGACGTACCTGTTGGGCTAGTTGGCTCCCAGGGACCCTCAGGATTGAAGGGATTTAATTCCCATCTTAAAACGCGCCACGGGGCCTGTTTGCACACATGTCACCTGAAGCCCCGCCCCTCCCTTCACCACTGTGCAAACGCGCCCGTGGCGCGTTTTAAGTCGGGGGATTAACTCCCTTGAATCCTGAGGGTCCCTGGGGTGCAACTAGCCCACCATATACCTCCAAAAGCGCCACAGAGCTGCGTTGCAGAGAGGTGTAAAGGGGCGTGGCCTCTGTACACCTCTCTGCAAGGCAGCCCCTGGCGCATACTGGAGGTTCCTGGTGGGCTAGTTGGCCTCAGGGACCCCAGTATTCAAGGGAGTCGTTCCCCTCTGCAAACGCGCCAGGGCGCGTTTGCAGAGTGGTGAAGGAAGGGGGCGGGGCCTGCGGGCCCGATCGTTTTTTTTCCCTGAAGGGGCTGTGTGGCCCCCTTCCTTTTTCCTATTTTTAGGCCCTGGGGACCCCATCCCCCAGGGCCTTACCCCTACTTTTTAAATTAAAATTAAAAAAAAAAACGGGAAGAGGGCTGCGTGGCCCCCTTCCCTGGGCCTGTATTGGCCCGGGGACCCCATCCCCGGGGCATGGCCTCTTTTTTTTTAATTTGGAGGGGGCTGCGTGGCCCCCTCCTCAGGCCATTTAAGGCCCCGGGGACCCCATCCCCGGGGCCGGCCTTGCACTCTTTTTTTTTTTTTTACTTTTGGGGAGGGGGCTGCGTGGCCCCCTCCGTGGCCACTTATGGCCCCGGGGACCCCATCCCCGGGGCCTGGCCTCTCGTTGGGGACTGTGGGGGGTCCCCAAACCCCCACAGTCCCGCCGGCTCCCCGTGTCCTACGGGAGCCGGCATTGCTTTACACATGGGGAGCAGCTAACATGCTGCTCCCCATGTGGAAAAGCAATCAGCTTTGGATATTGGAAGAGAGAGCAGGTTTCCTGCTCTCTCTTCCAATATCCAAAGCAGTTTGCAATGACAGGACGGGAGCCGCGAGGCTCCCGTCCTGTCATTGCAAACAGCAGTGTCCCGAGGGTAGGCACCCGGGACACTGCAGGAGCCGACCCTGGGGGTGGCGGTCCCCAGGGCCACCACAGGCTCCAGGAGGGGGCCGCGCGGCCCCCTCCTTACATTTTGAAAGCCCCGGGGAGGTGGTGGTCCCGGGGCTTGGAGGTCAAAACGGACCCCCATTGTAATTTTCTTAGTGCCCCGGGAGGTGGTGGTCCCGGGGCATGTGAGGGCTGGAGCCCCCACACAGGTTAATAAAAATAAAAAAGAAGCCCCGGGAGGTGGCGGTCCCGGGGCTGCGGGAGGGCTCAGAGCCCTCCCGCACCATTACACATAAAGCCCGGGGGTGGTGGTCCCCGGGGCTTGGAGGCCCTAGAGGCCCCCACACATAAAATTAACTCCCCCAGCATGCCCCGGGACTTGGCCCACCCGGGGCCAGTGACTATCGAGCGCGGAGACCGCGCTCGATTTTTCCGGCAGGATTCGCGCACCCTGAGCGCATCCTGCCGATTTAAAAAAAAATAATAATTTTGCCCAGGGGGTCCTTGTGGGACCCCTGAGCAGACCTAGGGGTCAGGGTGTTTCTACCCTGCCCCCTTTGTGCGCTTTGCGCACTTGTTTCTGTCCCTCGGTTCTACCGAGGGACAAAATGGCTGCCAACACTTCCTGATTTGGAGTGTTGACAGCCAATTAGCATGCAGCTCGTGATCGGGAGGGTGCGCGAATCCGACGCGGCCATAGATATATCTATCTTTTTACTTTTGATTTTCTCAGCAACTACTGAGCGGATTTACACCATTTAACAAAAGGGTTCTTTCTGAACCAAGAACTACCTCTTTGCCAAATTTGGTGTAATTCCGTTCAGCAGTTCGGAGCTGTAGCCGTGTCTAAAGTTTCCTATGGAAAATTGCATGGGGAAAACACGTTTTGGGACCCCCTTTTTCTCGGCCCCCGCTTGACGAATCCCCGAGACTTTCAGGGTAGGAGCGGACCGGAGCGCCCCACAAAGTTTGAAAATTTTGTGAAGATACGTCAACCGGCAAGAGAGTTATTTCAAATAGAATGTTGCGGATTTCCTATGGATAATAGGTTGTAACTATAACTATCTACTGGCGACCGCTAGTAGATAATATATATATATATATATATATATATATATATATATATATATATATATATATATATATATATATATATGTATATGTATATCACCTACTGACAGTAACCAATAGGTAGATATAGTTAGGACCTAATGTCCATAGGAAAAGCATTTTTTGACATGCCTATAACTTTGGCGTCGTTTGACCAATCTTTATGAAATGTTCCCAAAAAAAGTGTCAAAGTAGGTTCTGTGTGTCTTGGAAAGTTTGGGGGTGATCCATGCAGTGGGCACCAATAAATAGGGGTGCAAAAAAAGGGTGAGTTTGTAATGTAAATTCCCATAACAGCTGGAGGGAATCACACTAAATTTGGCAGAAAGGTAGAAGTTGTTACGCAGATTGTGCTTTTTGTTATTTGGTGCAAATCTGTCCAGTAGTTTTTGAGAAATTTAAGCTGAAAATTATAGATATATCTCTGTCCGTGGATATTTTGCGGTGGTTTTACGATGAATCGCGAATGCGCGCGCCAACGGGAATGCTCTGATTGGCTGGATGCAACATGAACAGAAAGTTGTGGCCACCATTTTATCATCCGGAACAGTTCCCGGGCCTTAAAATGTGTGTGAAAGCTAACATGATGGGTCAGGGTGGAGATACCCTGACCCCATGTTTGAGAAATGGGTGTGTTAGTGACACAAGTTATGTGTCCAAAATTGATGATGTTGCGACTGCCAACGCGGCCCCCATGTATCATCACGGGGACATCGGGAATATCGCAAAGTCATCACGAACATTAGTGGAAATTTAAAAACATATATAAATGTACACACTCACCGGTCACTGACACATACTTATGTATCTACTCACATATCCACTGATAACCCCACTCATATACCCACTCATACACTTATACATCCAGTCACATACCCACTCAGGTACTCATGCACCCACTCACATATTCATTCAGGTACATATGCACCCACTTACAGACTCACTTGGAGAGTGACGCACCCATGTACAGACCCACTCACAGACTAATGTATATACTCATAGATCCACAGAGACACTCATATACTAACTCACATACCCATACAGTCACTCCCACACGTAGTCACAGACCCTCTCAGAGACTTATGTACTCAGTCAGTCACTCATACATTCAGAAACTCATATACCCACCCACAAATGCACCCCTTCACTCATCCAGTCAAGGCTCATGCATCCACTCACAGACCCACCCAGATACGCACCCTCCTAGTCACTCACCCACTCAGAGATTTATGCTCTCACTCACAGACCCATTGAGACACTCATATACTCACTCACAGATCCACACAGACACTCATACACTCATACAGTCACTTACACAGCCACTCATAGACTCACTCAGAGACATATACACCCATTTAGATAAAAACTCAGAGACTCATGTACCTTCTCATAGTCACACTCAGAGACCCATGCATCCACTGACAGAACCTCTCAGACACTCATGCTGCCAGTCATAGACTGACTGAGACTTATGCACTCACTCACAGATCCACTCAGACACTCATGCACCCACTCACTCACCCACTCAGACACCCACTTAAACACTCATGTATCCACTCACAGATCCAGTCAGACAGTCATATACTTACTTACAAATGCACAAAGGCACTCATGCACCTACTCACAGATTGAGCGAGAGACTTATGCAACCAATCACAGACCCATTGTGATACTGAAGCACCCACTCGCATAGATGTACAGTGGCAGTCACGCATTTCGTTAAAGAAGTATTCATAGGCTGATGCACTGTTTTACAGATCCTCTCAAATAATTATACAGTGAATGAGAGACTTAGTGATACAGTGATGCATGTAGTCATAGAGTACACTGACAAAGTTATGCACTGTGTTATAGAGATATTAAGGAAAATGTGCATGCTATTATACAGTCATTTAGTAATGTGCTTAGTCTGTTGGTTATAATCCATTTTGCAGTTATAAGTTTTGAATGTGGTGGTGGTTATTGAATATCTGCATTTGTTTTGTCATTTTGCGACATATTCGCGGTGATCACGGCTGCCGATATCATCGCGACGCCAAGCTTCACCGCAAATACGGAAAATCGGTTTAAATGGTTGTTTTTATACAAATTCCCTACAAAAATATGAGTTTAAACAGTGTAGTAATAAACCCCTAGTGTCTAAAATACTGTAAAATGTGTGCATATATATGTTTTACACCCCCCTAAAAAAGACGTGATCTTCGCAGTTACCCGAGTCATCGCGACTCTCGGTGTAATCGCGGAAACAGGACGTAGGGTTTAAACAATTCCTGAAAAACTTACTAGAAAAATATGTGTACCAATATTTTTCCAAAGCAGTGATGTGGTTAGTAATATGCGTATTGCAATAGTTAGAATGAATTTTTTAAGTTAAAATTTTTGAATGTGGTGGTGGTCATTGAATGTCTGCTTTTGTTTTGCTATTTTGCGATATGATCGCAATCATCACAACGTTGTTGCGAATTTCAAAGATTCCCAAAAATTATTTGACATGAAAATGAACAACATTTCGGGCTCTTGGGTGGCTCTGACAAGAGCCTTTGTGTTGAAAGAGTGCATAAGACAGCTACAGATAAGACTAGTGTCAAACATCAATTAAAATATCTGTATACATGTCTTTTAGAGTTTCTGAAAAACACACGATTTTCGCAACTACCGACATTGTTGTGATGCCCGGCATCCCCGCGAAAAAGGAAAATAGTCTTAGTAGACGATTTTTCTGAAAACTCACTACAAAAATATGAGTTTGAAAAGTACACTAATAAAGCTCTACTGTTAAATATGATGTAGAATGTGTCTATATATATGTTTTACATTTTATACAAACCATGCGCTCTTCGCAACTACCGACGGCACCACAATGACATTGGTAGCCGCAAATATAATATGTTTTTGTAAAGTTGGTTTTCTCCTAAATTGATCATAGAAAGAAAAGTAAAAACAATATCTTACTAAAATTTTGACTTAAACTTCATTTATACCCTTTTTATACACAATAGTAAAAACTGTCAAAAGGCAATTATTACATTGGAAGCCTCAAAAGTATTGCGCAAAGAGGAAAGCATAAAGTTCATTGATAAGTAAATACAATACAGCGCAAAGCTAAGCTGACTGTACGAATGTGTGGCCCTTACAAAAGCCAAACTTACACTATCACATTATTCATAAATGTTGAAGGCCCAGCACAAGATACTCCTCTAACAATCCGAATTGAACCCCCAAAGTGCTAAAGTGTAATAGTAATGCTCTGGGTTCATTACTGCAATTTCCTTTGGCAGTCTGCATTAGGCAAGGTATGCACATTAACTCACAAAACAGATACCTCAAATCTACAATTACAAAAAAGGAGGGTAAAGAAGAAATGCTAGGTAACAAAAACCTCAAACTAAGACTTAAGATGAGGCCTTTAATCTACCTGTATAAGATTTGAGAATCACATAGTGCCATACAAAAGACATGTTAAAGAAATCTGTAGATTGAGCAACACTGTGTAAGCCATTAGGGAAAGGTTGATAAGCCTATAATAAAACACTGAAGACTAGGCTAAACTAAAATCTTGATTCTCTTAAACCAGATACTTAGCAAAAATCAAATTACAGCAAATACTATATAGGTTGAAGTGTTTGGTTTTCAGTACTCTAAGGGCTACCACATATCTCCTAATCCCCAAGTTCAGACACACTGGTTGAATCCACTTACATTGAGAGCCTTGGTACGCCAAACAGAAGAACAGAATATGCTCCTCAGTTTCAGAACTTGTACCACAAGCGGGGCAAGTGCTAGGAGACAATCGATTCCTTCATTTCATCACAACTGCTTTGAGTGGTAGATTGTCAAGTCTGAATCTTACATACAGGCTTCTGGCAAATGGGGTAGTGATATTATCTAAAAACAATTTAAAATGCGGTGCAGACTTAAAGTCAAAGTATTGAGTGATTAGCGGCTCATAACCCATGTTTAATACTTAGCAGTTGTAAACAAATGTCCAACAACAGGACTTTAAAACTGTGACATTGGCCTTTTTAAAGTTTCTGAGTTTTCTCACAGCCTTATTAGACCCAGCTTGGCGAACCAACTAGATACATGCTTTAACCAAAGAAACTTTATATGAGTTCGCCAAAGTCATTATTTCCTTTACTCAGTTCCTATAATCAGTTAACTCAGGTGTGGTCCACAGTCTTAGCAGGTCAGTAAATGAAAGCCTTCAAATTTGCTCAGTCTGAGATTCTATTAGTACCAGTATAAACAATAGAGGTACAATAGGTGTACTTACTGGAGCTGAGATGAGAAATTTTTTAAAACTATTTCAGCGATAGCTAGTTTCTGCATATCATTAAAACCTGACAACTCAGCTCCATAAAGGGCAGCATTTTCTGCCTTGGCTCTATAAACTTCCAAGGCAGGGGAAATTGAGCATGAGCTTGTTCTAAAGTGAATGCATAACATGGCTTATACCTATGTTGGATAAGTTGGGTTCCCCATGAAATATTATCAGACAGCTTTATTCCCAAGCAATCAAAGCTGTGGACATGCTCCAGCACATTAGACCCCACCTTCATGACACATTTCCTGGTTGATAACCCTGTAAACCATTATCTTAGTTTTTGCTGCATTCAGCTCTAACCCTATCAGATCACAAACCTTGATAAGCCAATCAAATAGATTTTGAAGGTTCATTGGTGTCTTGGAAATGAGCAGTGAATCATCAGCAAAGAGTAGAATTGGAACCTTTGAACAATCTAAGGTAGGGGAGTCGTTCAAGCAATTCAAGAAATAGGTGGCCACATTTTTAAAGTACAATGAAAATAAAGTGGGCGCTAAAACTCACCACTGGTGGACACCTTTCATTTATTGGGATGCGGTCAGTAAGGTGGCCTTTGCCACCCCAGTGCACTTGTGCATAGTTATTTTCATGCAAGCATGCAATAAGATTGACTAAACCAGATGGACCACCCATTTCACAAGGAACACTCCATAGTTTGTCCCATGGGACAAGATCAAATGCAGGGTGTAGATTTACAAAAGCCACGTAGAGATTTTGTTTATTAAGCAAGACATATTTCCAGTACAGGATGGAAATCTAAATGCCTAATCTACAGTACTGGTCTTTACACAAACACCTGCTTGGAGGTGGGACAATATTTGATGTTCATCCATCCAATCTAGCAATTTAGCAAGGACCTACCTAGTAAAGAGCCTCTGCAGATTATCAATGGGGCTGATGGGGTGATAGTATGAAGGATCATCACCATCACCCTTCTTATAGATTGGAGTGATTTCAGCCCCCCTCCATGTGTCAGAAATGTTGCTGCCTGCCACAACGGCATTTGATAAAAGGTTAGCATAATGTAACCAGACTGTTGCCTCAGATTTGAATAAATACCTGGGAATCTTTTCAGGACTGGGTTCCTTTGACAGCTTGAGGCGACCAATAGCACAAATGCTGTCAGATAATATAAAGGTTACAAGACTACTCAGAGCAGTGGTATTGGTGACAGGAATGACACTCCCAGGACTTGAGCCTGGCAGCCATGGCATACAAGGATGTAAAATGTGAGACACATTTATCTGGCTAGATATAATGAGAGACGGTGTTGGTCCTTTTAAGGCTTCCATGAGAAATTATGTGCCAAAGTGCTTTATTATTATTTGTCCTGGTGGCACAAGCCAGGTCTTGCCAATTTTTATCTTCCCAATCTCTCCTCGTCTTCTCAAGAGTCGATTTATACTTGCTTCTAGCCTTTGCAAGTTCATGGTGGGAGTGCAACTGAACAGCCAGCTGCAGAGCTCGTTTAGATTATTTACACTCGTGGTTAAACCATGAATTCAATAACACAGGGGGTCTGATTGTGCGTAACTTTTTTTATAAAAGAGCTCCCACAGTTTAGAGAAAAGCTATCTGTGAATCTCCATAATGGGGATTTCATCATCAGTACAACCTACAAAATCATTCAGATATTCAGCATATCAATAACATATTTCAGACAGCAGGTTCGGGTTGGACAAGACTTGGGGCCATGTGACTCATCTATAATTATTGGCTTCCAGGGGGAGAGGCACCTCTGTGTGATGTGCGGTTCGTCTGACCACTTGGTTTTTCTTGTTTTATTTGTTGTCAAAAATCTCTGCTGCCTTTTCAAATTCTGCATATTCTTTTTTGGTCCCTGGCAGTTTGTTTTAGAGGGCCACTTACCTCTGTTTTTGCGGGCGGGGTACAGTAGACCTCTGTCTTTTAACTTTTAACTTTGCCCCGAATGCTTGTGTTTAATAGCATTTGGTATGTTTTATTTCATACAGGAGGGATTTTAAAGACTCTTTTGTTTGCACATTAACTTCCGCTTTGACCTACTAGAGCCACCATTTTGGTGAGGCTGCGTTCTAGTCCTTCTCTCATTCTTTGCTATTTGAACCGGCTGATGCACTGGGCATGCCGCAGTTAGCCTGACCACTTTGTTTAGTTGTTTTATTTGATGTCAAAAATCTCTGCTGCCTCTGCATATTCTGCATATTCTTTTCTGGTTCCTGGCAGTTTGTTTTAGCAGGCCACTTACCTTAGTTTTTGCGGGCGGGGTTCAGTAGACCTCTGACTTTTAACTTTGCCCGAACGCTTGTGTTCAATAGCTTTGGTGTGTTTTAGTTCATGCGGGAGGGATTTTATGGAGGAACGTGTGATCCCTAAACAACGTTATCCGTCACTAGTACTAGTAACTAGCACTGCATTACGCGCTACTTAAAGCCTCTTTTGTTTGCACATTAACTTCTGTATTGACCTACTAGAGCCGCCATTTTGGTGAGGCTGCCCTCTAGTCTTTCACTTTTCCTTTGCTATTTGAACTTGCTGATGCACTGAATGTGCAGCGGACGTGAGCAGCGGGTGCGCCACTGGCACACCTTAGGCATGCCTAAGGCAAGCCCATCTGCACCCATCCACATCCAGATTGCGGCCAGCACCAACCAAGCTGCAGCTTATATTAAATATACCAAGACGGAGCTTTGGGCATTACACCCCGCGGAATGCTTTACTTTGGGAACCCCTAATTCTGCAAGCTCCAATACAGGCTTGACTTTCCTGAATTGCAGTTTTATTTTTCCATCTTTAGATCAAGCTCTCTTTTAGCAATTTCTCTCGACCCTTATTTTCCAATAACTCTTTGGGAGCCTCTTCAGTCTTAAAAAAAGGATTGTTTAGGGAAGGCTTGTTAAATTGCCGCTCCCTGCCTAGGTATGCCCTGGACATTTTTAACTTGTTAACCGATAATTACTTGGGTGTCTTGTTCCTTACAGAAACGTGGCTCAAAGACAGTTGAGTTCCGGATACAGCACTAGTCATCCCACAGGAATTCTCCATCAAACACTTTGATCGAGATTATAAAATTGGTGGTGGGATTGCAATTATACATCGTGCATCATCTAGATGCTCTGTTTTAAGCTTATCAACGCTGGCAAAATGGAGGCCATGGTGTTCACCATTACTCGTTTCATCACCTTCTCTGTCTGTGGTGCACTTATTTTCTCTCCCACTGCTGAATCAACCACATTTTTACAATCTCTTTCTGAGACACTAGGCCAACTTTAGTCATTCCATGCTAATTTTATGGTACTAGAAGATTTTAATCTCCATGAAGATGATACTAACCACAAATTGGCACAACAATTTCTGGGCACTTTGGAAACTTGTAAAAGTACCCACTCATGCAGCAGGTCATACCGTGGATCTTATTTTGACCAGTCCTCTACTGATCAAAATATTTGTGGTTGTTAAACTTATAAGGTCTGATCATGTTTTAATACCTTTTGAGATTGTAAGTCCCACCCCATGTCCTACACTGCACAGTCGAAAAGATGTCTAGACCCTGACACAAAGTTAATGATTTGCTTCTGGCTGACGCCTTACAATCCGTTGCTATTGATCAGACCAGAGTGTTAGAGCACAATGCCGATCTTTTTGATGATTGGGTTGAGAACGCTATTGACACTATTTCTCCTAAGAAAGTGTACTATGCTAAGAGACTCAAGCCTTTGGAACCCTGGTGCTCTGATGCTTTAAAACTTCATAAACCTAACTGTAAGAAGCTGGAGAGACACTGGAGAACTAGTTATGATGTAGAGGCCAAAGCAACCAATAAAAATGTTCTCAAGAAATATCATAGAGCTATATACATGGCTCGTAAAGCTTTCATTGCTCTGTCAATCTCTGAGGCAGGAAACTCCCCCAAAGAATTGTTTAGGATGGTTAACACCTTTCTTTCTCCACTGGCGACTA
Organism: Calotriton arnoldi; assembly: GCA_963921515.1. Lineage (NCBI taxonomy): Eukaryota > Metazoa > Chordata > Amphibia > Caudata > Salamandridae > Calotriton > Calotriton arnoldi. Next base: position 982,161 of record CAWUFW010006271.1, read on the forward strand.
AAAATACGCTTACTCCGTTCATAGAACTCTGTGCAGACCTTTCTGATTTTTTCATTATAAAATTCAGGTTGATTATGATTTTTTTCTCCAGCCTTCAACACCCTTTTTCGGCTTTCCTCCCCTTCCCTCTCCTTCAGTACTGTCTTGTTTCTCTCCCATCTCCCTGGAAGCATCAGCAAATTACCTTTTCAATTGTAAATCAGGATCTTCACTTGACCCATGCACCGAGTATTCTTAAAATGGCAGTATCAGTGGTTAATCCCTTGATGAACAACTTGCTCAATGACTCTCTTGCTCAGGAAAGAGTCCCCCCCTGGATGAAAGCAGAACCTGCTACTCCCCCTACTTAAGAAGCATTCTCCTGACTGTAACATTTTGAGCAATTTCTGGCCCATTTCACTTTTGCCCACTATGGCAAAGTTGGTAGAAAAAATTGTTAACAGGCAGCTCACTCAATTTTTGGAGGAAAACCATCTGCTACATGACTCGTAATTCGGGTTTTCGTCATGGTTATAGCACTGAGACCGCTCTTCTTGAGGTCTCTGAGCACATCAAAAGCAACCTCGACTGAAATTCTTGAGTCATGTTAATGCTGTTGGATCTTTCAGAGGCATTTGATACGGTCTTTTATGCTATTTTGCTTGGGAAACTGGAAGGCATGGGTATCACAGACCATGCCCTGTCATGGTTGAAGTCCTTCATAAGCAACCGCACACAGACTGTCTTTCGCCTCCACTTTAAATCTGCAGCAAAACCTCTGGATTGTGGTGTTTCACAGGTTTGGCGCTCAGCCCTCCCCTTTTCAATGTATTTATGTCACCCTTGGCCAATATCATGGAGTCTTTTGGAGTTAGAGTAGTTTTTTATGCAGACGATAGTCAGCTGATGTTGGCATTACACAAAAATGTTACTTCTTGATTGAGTTCTTTAAATCTTGTCTCATATCTGCCTTAAAATGGATGAATACCAGATTTTGAATTTGAACTCAGATAAGACTGAGATTCTCTTCTTTTGTACAAAATTTATACCTGACTCAATCCTCTGGTAACCATCCGAGATGGGCAATCCCCTTGTCCTTTCCCTGTGGTAAAGAATTTGGGGGCCAAATTCGATGCTGAGCTCACTTTTGAATCTCAAATAAAATCACTGTCTAGTTCCTGTTTCATGATCCCGAGATCTCTGAGATGTATGATGCATTTTATTCCCTTAGAACAGCAAAAAACTATTGTACACGCCTTGATTACATCTAAACTGGACTACTTCAATAGTCTGTATCTCGGGCTTCCTTCCTTTTTTATTCAGCATCTTCAGATCATTTAAAACACTGCTGCCCGATTTATTCTGATAATCCCTCCCTGGTGCACGATCTCAAGTAACGTGCATCAACTTATTGGTTACCAATCAATAAAAGGATCCTTTTAAGGCCCTCAGGCGCCGGTTCAAACTGTCCTCCCAGGTGCGTTCCCTTTGTTCCAGCAACCTAAAGCTATTTCAAACCCCTTGCGTCGTTAAATCCAGAAGAGCAGGCCATTTCTTTGCCTACCTGACAGCTAGAATGTGGAATGCCTTACCTCTGGCCTTGAGTAGCTGTCCTTCTGAAATGGTTTTCAGAAAAAAGCTGAAAACGCTTCTGTTTGACTCTGCAATAGCCCTTTCTTAAACCTGCTTTTGCCTTTGGGCAAGTTGGAAATTCTTCTCGCTAGTGCTGTGATACCTCTTGAAGTAGCTGTGTGCTTTACAAATGTATTGTACTGTATTTGGTGTAAAGCAGCTGGCATACTAAAGGCATCCCCATGCAGTGAAGTGATCAAAGAATTATGATCGCTATCAGCATGATTATCAATTTTTATGTCCTCAAGGAGCAGCCATGGGGGCGCGAGCGGTGGCGGCGACAAGATGGCCGCGACCTGAGAGGCTCCGTTGCGTCGAGCTTCTTTTCTTGCCGAAGGAGCCTTTGCACCGCAGCGTTGATGGTCGCAGACGGGTGCTAGCGTGTCGGAGACTGCCAGGAGTACGCGGGCAGGTTTCCGACCACTTTCTTCAATAAGTAACCTTTTTTATCCCCGCATTGCGATCTCCTCAGCAATGGCGACCGCCATTTTGTGCGTTTGCGATATAGCGCGCAATTAACCCATTGACTGCTTCGCACTGTATCTGGAATTTAGACCTCCTGCTACTCTCTCTGCACGTTTTTTTTTCTTGCAAGGGGATACTTCTTTTTTCAGCAGACTAAAGGGTCTGTCTTCTCCTAGGAAGTTTGAAATCATTTCTGCCTCGGCACCATGTCTACATTATTTTTCTCCCTGCAGCATTTCCTGTCACTTGGCATATTTTTGTCTTATTATGTCCTCAAGATTTAACGCATTCCTCATCTGCCCGGATATCTATTGAACTTTTATGCGTTTACAGTCCAGTCCAGTAATTTATTGAGCGCCAATATTCATTCTCTACAGCATTAATATATTTCAGGATATACAAGCCTGCTGGTTGCTCTAGCTCCTGCTTATATATCACTTGCTGGCGTTTTATGTGACAGACGACTGTTTTTTTTTCTCGCAATACCTGTCTGGTATACTATCTTTCTACGCCCTCACGCTCTGCTCATTATACCCAGAGACACGTTTTTGTCTTTATCCTGGTGTTTTTCATATTTTGAGCCCTGTATTCGCCTCATTGGTCTGTAAGTTATGGATCATTTGCAATCTTCCAAGCCTCAAGGTGCTGCAGCGGCTGTCTCTGCAGGTCGCAAAGATAAAACAACGAACTCTGGCAAGCGACTCAAGAAGAACCTCTGTTCTCCACCTAAATCACCTCCTCCCCTTATGGTGGAGGATATTATGGAGGAATTGCGAATGATTCGTCCCTTTATGTTTGACACCACCGCTACTCTTCAGAGGATTGAAGAGAAATGGTCCGGCCTTGATTTGAGACTATCTGAAGTCGAGCAGAAGATAAGTGATACTCAAGACATCATTGCTAAAGTTGATACTCTCACCAAAGAAGTTACCCAACTTAAGAAGACTGCAGAGGATTTAGAAAATCGAAATCGGCATATCAACCTACGAATTTATGGAATTCCGGAAGGTTCCGAAGGCTCTGACATGATCTCCTTCCTGAAAACCCAAGTCTTACAGATTGTTGGCCTTCCTAAATCAATGGATTTTAATATTCAAAAGGCGCACAGATTAGGGCCTAAATCTGCTTCCTCCTCTATTAAACCAAGAGGCATCATCGCATATTTCCTGCAGTACGCTGATCTTATGCCGATCCTCAACGCTGCCAAACAGCATAAGCAGATGCTATGGTCCGGGCATAAAATCTTCTTTAGTCAAGATGTATCCAAACCAACAGCTAGCAGACGTAAAGAATTTCTTGATCTCAGACCAGCCCTGAAATCCATGAATGCTCGCTATGGCCTCATACATCCTTGCTTCTTTAAAGTGACATACAAAGACAGAACATTTACCTTTGAGGATCCAGCTGACCTTCGGAAGTTCATCCATTCTCATCGAGGAGAACTCATGGAACTTAGCAATCCTTGATTGTTTAATTATCTGTCATATATGTTTATTTTTCTCCCTGAGGCTTAATCTTTGTGGTATGTCGTGTCATCCATTTTGGCTGTGTCTTTATTTTATTCATGTTTTCCAGGTTCCCCTTGTGCTGTCCTGTTGTTGAGGAATCATCCCTGATTTACCCTCAGGTTTGTTACGTCTGTTCCATCCCGTTGCTTGTTTTTTTATTGTTTGGTAAGTCTCCTTCCTCCTTGTTTCATTCGTCTACTATTTTCAATTTGGAGTTTTTTCTCCCTCTTTTCTTTGTTATTTTCCATATCTGTTTTACTTCCTCTCGATGTTTCTTCTCAGTGGTCTGGTCGTCTTGGTTCTTGCCGTCCCCCCCATACTATTGTTCTTCTTTTTTGTGGACTGTTATGGCTAAAGCCACTCGGCTTTCTGTCATCTCTTCTCTCTTATCTTCTCCTAGTCATCTTCTTTCCCCCACTTTATCATTTTTCTGGCAACATTCTCCTTCTCCATATCCTCCTATGTCCTTTTCTCTCCTTTCTCAGTTTATGGCTCTTTATTGCTCCCTTATCTTGCTCCTGTGGTGGCCATCTGTTTCAATCATTTTACCTCTTGCGGTCTATTTTTTCATCCTTTTTTTGTCTTTTTATTCTCTACTCTTTCCTATCTCTAACTTCTTTCTACTTTCTGACTTACCTTTTCTCAAAACTTACACACGTGTTATCTCTTGGAATGTTAAAGGCATTCGCAACCCTGTTAAAAAACAGCGAATCTTATCTCATTTAGCAAGATGAAATGTCAAGTTGCATTATTGCAAGAAACACATCTCAAACTGCAAGATTTATCTTCACTGTGTAAACAATGGGTGGGAGAAATCTTTTGTTCTCCGGCAGTGTTGTTATGTTATGTTATTGAGATTTGTAAAGCGCACAAATACCCAGAGGTGTCTTGGCGCTACGGACAGGGTAAGTCACTGGTGAGTCTCTAGTTGCAGAAGAGCCAGGTTTTTAGCTCTTTTCTGAAAGAGACAAGAGATTGCGCGTTTCTCAAGTCAGTCGGTAGGGAATTCCAGAGTTTAGCAGCGCAGTAATGAAAACTGCGACCACCCCAAAGTAATGTACGAATTCTGGGCACTCTCAAGAGTTTAGCACCAGATGAACGAAGGTGTCTAGTTGGTTCATACCAGACAAGAAGATTTTGCAAAAAGGCTGGCCCTGTATGATTCAGGGCTCCTGAACACCAGGCTAAGAGCCTTGAATTTTATTCGCTGCGCTACAGGGAGCCAATGCAAATTACGGATCTCTCCAGATACCGATTTAAACCAAGGGGTGTTTGACAGAAGTCGAGCGGCTGAGTTTTGCACGCTCTGTAGTTTTTTCAGGCAATGCTTCTGGACATTTATAAACAACCCATTACAATAATCCAATTTAGACTGGATTAATGAGGTAACTACAGTTCTTTTCGTGTCCTCCGGAAGATAAGGGAGGATCTTCCTGATTTTCTTAATAAGGAAGTGGGCAGAGGAAACCACAGCATTAGTGTGTTGAACAAAAGAAAGTTTACTATAAGTGAACAATAAGAATGGTGTTGTTATCTTGTTTCATAAATCGTTAAATGTTCAGTTACAAAATGAGTTTCATGATAACAATGGTAGATGGTTATTTTTAAATACTACTGTTAATAATATTCAACTTTCCTTTTGTAATGTTTATAGCCCTAATGGCATTGATTTAGTCTTTTGGAACGAATTCTCTACTCTTCTTTCATTGCATGCAGTTGATGATTTAATTGTGGGTGGTGATTGTAACCAACTCATGGACCCATTCCTAGATCGGAAATCACAAACCAAATACGTTCCTAATAAGATGCAGAAATCCTTTTATAAAGCCATCTCCTCGAGAGGTCTAATTGACTCATGGAGAACCTCTCACCCTGACACTTTAGAATTTTCCTTCTTCTCCCCTGTCCATAAGTCCCACTCATGCATAGACTATATTTTTCTTACTCAACACACCTTACAATTCATGACTAATTCAGAAATAGGCTCTATCCTAATTTCAGATCACGCCCCTGTCATTTTAGACTTGGATTACCCTTCACCTTCTCCCACCTCTCGACGATGGCGCTTTAATAACTCTCTCCTCTTAGATTCCCAATTTGTTGAGCAATTTATGTCCTTTATTGAAGAATTTTTTCACACTAACCTTCTTTCCACCCCTCAATTTCATTATATTTGGGATGCCTTTAAGGCTGCTGCTAGAGGCTTTATTATTAATTTTGTTGCTCAGAAGAAGAAAAAAGCTCTTTCACAATCCTTCCTTATACTTAAACAAATTAAAGACCTCGAACATCAATACTTAACCACAAATTCCACTGATACATTATCTTCTCTTATCAAAGCGAAGATGCAATACAATAAACACTCATGGGACTCTGCAACTAATAATCTCCTCAAATTCAATGCTAAAATGTATGGTGGACGGAACAAAGCTGGCAAATCCCTAGCAAATTATCTTAAAATTAAGAAGCAGAAATCCAAAATCATATCAATTACTGATAATCAGGGGGTCCGTCAATCTGCAGATGACAAAATTCTCGAATGTTTTGTCCAATATTATTCTTCTCTATACACTCCAGAGTCCAATCCTTCTTCCGCACAAATTGATTCCTTTTTCAGACCATTCCCAAATCTCTTGAACACTCTATAGATCTTACATCTCTAGATACTCATATTTCAGATAAAGAAATAATTAATGCTATTACTCAATTACCCAAAGATAAAACACCTGGTCCAGATGGCTTCACTGTTCGATTTTATCTTCATTTCAAACAAATCTTAATACCTCATTTACTTTCATTGATTAAATATTTTCTCAATAGAGGGCAATCTGATGGAACCTTTACTCAGGCAATGCTATGTCTGATTCCTAAAAAGACAAGGATCCCTCACTTTGCAAAAATTACAGACCTATCTCCTTGATTAACACAGATTGTAAAATGTATGCCAAAATTCTAGCCATTCGTATTAGCAAAGTTATCCCTGACCTCATCAATATCTGTCAGTCTGGGTTTGTCAAGGGTAGGTCAATTACTGACAATTCGAGAACTCTTCTCAACATCATACATCTTGCTTCCAAGATGGACTCTCCAGTTGCAGCTATTACTCTAGATGCTGAAAAGGCTTTTGATAGGGTTTGCTGGGATTTTATGTTTGGAGCGTTGAGATGGCATGGTTTTAGTCCCCACATTCTTCAACATATTCAACTGTTATATTCTACCCCTTCTACCTCCATTTGGGTTAATGGTTCTCAATCTAATTATTTTTCTCTCCATAGAGGCACCAGACAAGGTTGTCCCCTCTCCCCTCTTCTTTTTATTCTTGCTTTAGAACCTTTTTGGAAAAAATTAAACCTTCACCATCTTAAACTGGTTTTAAATTTCAGAACATTGACATTAAATATACCGCTTACGCTGATGACATTTTACTATACATCTCCAACCCATCCACCTCGTTACCTGCTCTTTTCTCCTTACTACGTGAATACTCTCTTGTATCGGGCTATAAGTTAAATATTGATAAATGTGAGGTTTTGCCTTTAAACAAATTTTGCTTCTCTCATATGTTTCGTGATTCCGGTTTTGAGTGGAATACTATCAGCATCAAATGTTTAGGTGTCCACTATACGAATACTATTAGAGAAACTATTAAGGTTAATCACTCAGACATACTGAAAAAGTTATCTACACTCATTGAAGGTTGGTCCCCTCTTTTCCTTTCCTGGTGGGGTAGATTGGCTTCTATAAAAATGATGCTCCTCCCCATAGTCAACTTTTATCTTTCAATGCTTCCCATCTCTCTCCCGTTTTTTTTTTTCAGAACTATTAACCGCATCTTTATTAAATTTTTATGGAACAATCGAAAAGCTAGGATTTCTCTTTCCCGTCTTCAACAACCCAAAGACCTAGGTGGGGTTAACTTTCCAAATCTTAATCGTTATCACTCTGCCTTCACGTTAAAACAAATTTGGCCTTTTTTATCAGACTCTTCTTGCCCTCCTTCAACAGCCTGGAGCTCAATTGAACTTGCACAAATTGCGCCCTTTTCATTTCTTACAGCTATTCGCTTATCCCAACCCCTGAAGCGCTATATCACTCCCATATTTAAATGCTCCAAAACACTTACCCATTCACTGTCTCGTTTCTTCACCTCACATATTGACTCTTATTATCAAACCCCGATCTGGTATAATAAATTCTTAAAAATTAATAACAGAGCGCTATTTTGGAAGGAATGGATTGATAAAGGCATTATTACTTATGATCACTTACTTAAAGATAACTCCCCAAGGGACTTCTCAGACATTTGTGATTCTTTTCATATCTCAAATGCATATTCCTCCCAATATCCCTTGCTGTCCCATACCCTAACCTCAATTCTTTCTCAATGCAATTCTCTATCCATCCACGCTCCGTCCCTTTCCCGTCCACCAGATTTCTCCAATCCTCTTAAAGCTGCTGCTATCTACAAAATACTATCCCATCCATCTGTTGATATGTCCAAGTCTAAAATAGAACTCCTATGGGAAGAGGACTTAGCTCAAGAATTCTCTTTTCAAGTTTCGGATTCTATTTGGTCAAAAATACACACTGCTTCCCGTTCTGCAAGCACCACACAGACGTTATATTTTTTTTATAATAGGCTTTTTCTCACCCCTTCCAATCTCCATAAATTTAAATTGCTTGACTCCAAGAAATGCTGGTCTTGCCCACATGTTGATAGTGACTTTCTCCATATGTTTTTTCATTGCCCATTGGTTAAATCCCTTTGGTCTCACATTTGGTCCAAACTAAATGATATCTTAGACACAGATTTCCCATTTGAGATTGTACATATTTTTATGGGTGGTACCTCACCTCTTTGGAATGTTTCATGTAATGTACGTAAGTTTATAGATTTGTATATTGCAAATTCTTTTCAGATTATCACTACTAATTGGAAGGATACTTCAAAAATGTCATACATTGCCTGGTGGAATCTGTTATGTCACCATCACAGGCTTGATCGTGCTTTTGCCACCTCTGTACCTTTATTAATCAAAAAGGATTTGTTATGGCTACCTTTAACCGATTTTCTTTCTAGACATGCTGTTTGAACTTTTACCTTTCTTTTTTTAATATCTCATTTGTTTATCTTTTATTTATTATCTTTCTTATTCCCAACTTATTAATACTCAGCCATAAATGATTTATTTAGTTTGTTGCTTTCTTTCTTTCTCTCTCCTTTCTTCTCTTTCTCTCTTTTCTTCTTTATCTCCTTCCCCTCCTTAAAAACAACAAAACTCTTAAAAGCTTTTTGTCTTAGGTACAGTTTTTATTTCCCGATTTGGGATTGTAAGGTACACATGGTTCTTTTAATATCTTCTCAATTTCCTTCATTACCATATTTTTCTTTGTATTGATGTTTTACTATGTTTATCATATTCAATAAAGCTTTTTAAACTCAAAAAAAAAAAGGAGCAGCCATAGCCTTAAATCGACAAGCACATAATCGATGTTGCTCCTATACACCCCCCTTTTAAAAGTGGGTGCCATCTATGGATCAGAATGGGTACATCTGTTGCAGGCTTTTAGGCCCCTACCCACTACAACTGAAGCTACCCAGAGAGCTGTATTAGAAAAATATCTTAATGGTTTACCAGTTAAGGTCGGAATGTTCCACTGCTCATCCTCCAGCTCAAGCACAGAAATAATGCAGACTGAGGGCTCAAAGGTAACATTGCAATCTCCAGCGATAATAACTTTAGCATGCTTCTAATAAGATTCAATGAGACCATCTAAGAGCTCTAAAACCGGGGAGTTATTATTGGCAGGCACCGATCTTACGTAAACATTAAAAATGACCACTTTTTGGGGGGGAGTTTTATATAGCGCAAACTCGACCCCAAGGTTTCAGAGCACTTTACATGAAAACCAGTTGCGTTACAGATGGACACATTTATTTTTTGTTAAGCACCGGAAGATTAAGTGATTTGCCCAGAATCACAGGTTGTAGAGCATTCCTGCTGAAACTCAAGCCCAGCTCCCCATCTTCAAAGTCCACCGCTCTAACTATTAAGCCTCATCATTCAAACCTGGAAAAAACTTAAAGCTAATCCCATTAGGTCAGGTGAGTTAACATTTAACAGCGAATGAGTACACAGGGTAGCATTCTTCCCCTTAATCAGTAACACCCCTGGAGCCACCACCTGATTTCCGGGATGGTAGCCTCAACATTATAAGAAGTAAAACCATTGAAATGCACCTTATCCACAGCGCATGTTTCTTGAAATGCACATTCACCAGGATCGAGTTTAGGGACCAGAGTCATATAGATTACCCTACTGGTTCTGTTAACCACCTCTCTAGAGGAGGTTAAACCTTCAGGGGTGATGAAATATGGTTTACATGGTTGAATATATTGGGCCAGCCCACCCATGTCCAAAGGCTGACCATTTGGTTGTCTGGCAGGGTGCCTCTCTCGTATTGGCCACATTAGGAATCTATTTTTACTAGTGGCTAGGTTAATATTTTTGGGATAGTGATATGTGTGTGGGGCCCTCCCTGGATACAACCTTACCAGGGTTACCTTAACAGTAGGCACTGAGGCATGTTTGGCAGGAGTAGGAATTGTAGCCTTAGTATGGGCATGCAAAGTAGGAGTGGAATTCGTTGTGGGCCTGTCTAAATCATGATGTTTTAAGGTTAAACTAGGGTTCCCTGTTGCTGGATTGCCCGCCCCACAGTTGCAATTGGTGATTACATTGTACGGAAATTTCACAAGTTCATCAATACTTGCAGTAAGCTTCATGACGAGGGTTTTCAATTCTTGCAATTCACATCCTAATATTCATAATACAGTACTAGTATCAGTGATTTGGTTGGTAGCCTGCTCTACACCTGCGTGGATTAATTGGGGGTGGGGGCTTGATTCATCCAACTGTGCTAACTTGCAATGACCATGGATATTTGGAAGAATAGTAATTTTCGGGGAAAAGCAGTACACTCTCAGTCGTTAAAGTTCCTTCAGGTTCTACATTTTCAATGGGGGCATTGTGACCAGTAGTGATTTCGGAAGTTCCTCCCCCAATAGGGTTATCATCACCTTTCCTTACTTTATTCCATCTAAACATATTGTGCACTGCCATAGGGCCAGTCTTGACAACCGGCTTCATCTCTTTGGTTTTTAAAATAGTCTCGACCTCTTCGATAAGGAGATCAATATCTTTCAGGGTGCAATTTGCACCAGCACTTTTCTGAGATTTTTTCGGATTGGAAGAATTTTTGTTGGATTCCAGCGCTTTACGTTTCCCCATTTTTAAGCTACCACACCAGCAGTTGCTTGAAGAACATTGCATTTTAAAAGCCTACTCAAGTTTATTGCACACAAGGACAATATATTGCCGTGGAGACTTAGGGGTCTATTACGATGGCGGGCGGACTGTGTCCGCCCGCCACCGCAATGGCAAACGGGACCGCCCGCAAGAGGTGCGGCGGTCCCGCAATGGCAATTAGGATGCCACTGCCGCGGTGGCATCCCGCATATATTGCATTGCGGCGGGCGGTGCTGTAAGCAGCACCCGCCACAATGCAATATATGCATGTTGTGCATTGGCATGCACAACGTGACAGGCACCGCGCGGTGCCTGCCACCTTGTCCATGCCAATGTTGGGGGTACCATAGGTACCCCCAAGTGAAGCCTTGGGGGTACCTATGGCGAACTCTCCGCCATGGAAAGGCATTGAAAATGCCACATGCTAATATGGATGGCGGTGCCTGCAAGGCCTGCAAGGCACTGCCACCATATTATGGGCCTTTTCCGCCCGGTAGGCAATCGGGACGATTGCCTACCGGCGGAAAAGCGGCGGACAGACTTTCCGTCCGCAGCGGTACCCCCTGCCATAGTAATATGGCGGGGGGTAAATTGTGTTGTGATGGCGTGCGGATCGCCACCACCCGCCACCACTGGCCGGGCAGTGGCAATCCGTACGACACCCTAATAGACCCCTTAGTAAGGTATAAAACAGTTTAAAGAGTAGTGCATTGGCTGCCTTATGTTGATCGATACTCTGACCCTCGATCCGATGACTTGTGGCAGATGAAAGAGAGCGGGCCCTACCCTGCCTCTTCCTGTCTCTGATGGGTGCAGGATGGTCCCCCTTGACCCGGGCTTGCGCGCGCATGTCCTGCTGCATGGGAGATGACAAGACACTGTATAGCATGGCTGCATGGGAAAGGAATGTGACAGCCCCTCCTCTGGCCTTGAGAATGATGGGACACATACTCCATGTGCCCAGCAGCAGCTTCTGAATAGTGTGCTGTGACGCAGAAGATGAAAAGGTGCTATATAGTGAGGCTGAACAGGAAATGAATGCGGCGGCCCCTCCTCTGGCCATGAGTATGCTGGGACACATAGTCCCTGTGCCTAGCAGCAGCTATAAATAGCATCCTGCATCGCGGGAGATGACAAGACGCTATATAGTACAACTGCATGGAAAAGGAATGCGACAGCCCCTCCTGTGGCCTTGAGAATGTTTGGGACAGTAGTCCCTGTGCCTAGCAGCAGCTTCTGAATAGTGTCCTGTGCCACAGGAGATGGCAAGGTGCTATATAGCGTGACTGTGTGGGAAATGAATGCAGCCACCCCTCCTCTGGCCTTGAGAATCCTCTGACACATAGTCCCTGTGCCTAGCAACAGTTTCTGAATAGCGTCTGAGCTGCAGGAGTTAACAAGGTGCTATATAGTGTGGCTGCACAGGAAAGGAATGCAGCAGCCCATCCTCTCTGGCCTTGAGACTGCTGGGACACGTAGTCCCTATGCCCAGCAGCAGTTTGTGTATAGCGTAACGTGCCGCAGGAGATGACAAGGTGCTATATAGTGCAGCTGCATGGGAAAGTAATGCGGCGGCCCAGCCTCTGGCCTTGAGAATGTTGGTACAGGTAGTCCCTGTGCCCAGCAGCAGCTTCTGATTAGCGTCCCGTGCCACGGGAGGTGACAAGGTGCTATATAGGGTAGCTGTGTGGCAAAGAAATGCAGTGGCCCCTCCTTTGGCCTTGGGAATGATGGGAAACGCAGTCCCTGTGCTCAGCAGCAGCTTCTGAATAGCTTTGCCATATAAGTCTATACACTGTAGTAACTTTACACTCAGACATTGTGACTAACCAACAGTACTAAAGGTACTGCAAAGTGTAAGATTGAAACTGATGATTGAATCTACATTTGTGAATTTACCCTTGTGACTAGAGCTCAGAATTTTTCTTCCGACAGTCTCCTACATTTTATTATAACAGGGGCCCTTGAGCTTTATCAGATGTGGTGGTCTTCACAATGAATTAAAGCAGAGTATGAGAAGAAAGAATGACTAGACACATGGCTGACACAAAGGCCCTTTATAAGTGGATGGTTTGTGCAGAGATTCGGAATGTCCTTTGAGTAAATATCTAACAGATACTGTAATAAACTGCATTCCTACTAAACTTCCACTACAATATATACCAAGGAAACATTGAATTCCCAGGACCGTGGAGGAAACAGACCAATGCAGTTTTAAAATGTTTTTACGTGACTGAAGACTTGTCTTACTTGTTCCTTGCTATCGATGAGCATAAATATGTCAACTAATGGATGATAATGTGTAGATGATATGATAACCAATAGATGGCAGCGCCCCTGGACCTACTGGAGCTCTTACCCAGGTCCAGGTCACAGCTTTCCACCCTGGGGAAGCTGGAATGCTATGGACTGTCCTGAGGAGCCCTATCCTGGGAGCTTTATGTCATGCCGGCAGGCAAAGGGAGTCTAGGCCCAAGGGAGTGTGCCCCCACGCCTGCTGGAGCTCTCACCCCGGGCCCCGGTCAGAGCTATCCACCCCAACAAAGCAGGCAGGACCTACAAGGGCTGTCAGAATCCTGTTCTGGGAACTTTGTTGCACAGCAACCCAGTGGATGAAGCCCAGACACAGGAGACTGCACGCTTGGGCCTGCTGAATCTCTGACCAAGTTTTCCGTCAGAGCTCTCCCTGACAGTAAAGCAGGTAAACCCTTCCCAGTCCTGAAGAACTCAATCCTGTGCCGGCCTAGGGGACCCCATTCCAAGACTGCTGGTTAATCAGAGCTTTCCACCCAGCTGGAATGAGAGACAAGCCATCTAACTACATCCTTGCATAAGCTTTCCCATAGCCCTCGCACTATCCAGGGACAACAACCAAATGAAAAGAAAGTCACCCATAACTTGTCCCTACTAATTTGGAGAAAGGTCACAATCCTTTCTTGTACTTCATTCACACTGACCAGCAGAGGGGGGTGTTTGAGAGAATGTATTTGACCACCATGGAGCACTAGCTGGTCTTGATTCTTCAAAAAAGCCAATATCGGGGTTTCCAAGGCTGATCAGAATTTGGAATACTGAATGATGTGTCTTGTTTGTTTATCTACTTACATGCTTATTTGTTTCTTTCTCTTTTTTCCAGTTTTTTCATGCACAGGTTCCCACTGCTGCTGGCATGAAAATTGTTTTACACACTTGCACATGTATGATAAAGAATCTAATGTATGTGGAATTAATTGTTTTTACAGAAATTCCTGAACAAGTAGGATGTGGCCTAACGGCTAGGGCGGTGGACCTCAAATCTGGGGAACCGGGTTTTAGTATCGGCAACGACGCTCAACATCCTGTGATTCTGGGCAAATCACTTAATATCCCGTGCCTAACAAAAAGGAATGTGCCCTTATGTAACGCAATTGGTGCTCATGTAAAGCGCTTTGATACCCGATACATTCGGGTCAAGTTTGCACTATATAAAACTCCTGGAAAAAAAGTATAATTGAGCTAATCTGTGGGCTGATAATTCACTGTTTTTTAAACTTTAAAATGTGATTCTGGGCAAATCACTTAATATCCCGTGCCTAACAATAATGAATGTTCCCTTATGTAACGCAACTGGTGCTCATGTAAAGCGCTCTGATACCCGATAAATTCGGGTCAAGTTTGCACTATATAAAACTCCTGGAAAAAAAAGTATAATTGAGCTAATCTGTGGGCTGATAATTCACTATTTCAAACTTTAAAATGGAGCTGAAAACAATAATGAAACACCGTAGTCTTATGGAAGGCCTGCAATGACCACGAAAATTGGGACAGTATTAACTCTACTTATACAGCACCAGAAATCCAATGATGTCAATTTAAGGCTCAAGAAAAAAATCTAATAATTAATTATTCAGTTATCCATATAGAACAATGTAGGGCAGTGGTTCTTAAGCTGTGGTTCAGAGAGCCCTGGGGGGGTCTGTGACGCCTACTCCGATGGAGGCAACTTCTTAGAAAATTAAGTAATATGAACAGACTAATAAAGTGCATATAAATAAAGAAGCAAAATATGCAATTGGAAATTTTAAAACGTTCTGGAGAGGTGAAGGAATTTCGAATTGCTGCCTCAAAATTTCGGGCCTGATTCACAAAGGTAAATTTACATGTTTGTGTAAATTTACGTTTTTTCAGTATTCACAAATCTGCATTTTAATAGTAAGTTTATGAGTGTGAAAACTCCGCAGTCAGGGCAGAGAACTCTGCACATCAAAAGACAGGACAGGCCTATTTTTTTATGTGCGCGTTCTCAACTCCGACTGTGGAGTCTCCGCCCTTCTAAACTTACTATTAATTGTGATTACTGAAAAAAAGTAAACTTACACAAACATGTAAATTTACCTTTGTGAATCAGGCCTTAAGTTAGTATCCTCAGATTGATTCATGACAGCAGTGCAAGTGCATCAAACAGAATATAGTGGATGATGGGTGGCCTCAACTGAATTTAGAAAGGCTCCGACCTTCCTATTACAATGAAAATGTGGATTTTTTTATATATGTTTGCAAACCAAATAAAACATTTCATCATTTGCGCATTTGTTTGAGAAATGCCTTTTTCTTTAGTTTTTATGTATTGTTTTGCTTTTCAAATCGTCAAATCTTCAAAAATGCTTAGGTTGGCATCCCAGCTTCCAATTATGATTCCTATTTATTCTGTGGCCAGTGAAATACTTCAACAGCATGTAAAATTTGTTACATTTATGTAGGAATTGAATTTAGCAATAAAACAAATTAAATACTGTAGTGACTTGTTGGTTATGGTTAGTTTTTTAATTGAGGCCTGGCTTGAACTAACTGAATAATTGAATTTTAGTTAATCTAATTTAAAAAATATCTTGTTATCATTATTTTTACATTTTGGGTTGCATTCATGCATAATCTATATACCGTGAGAAAGTTAATTATGGATTGAGGGGTATAACACCTCCATATGTATCAGACACTTCATATGTAGATGAAGTACATCATTTAGAGACCTCCAACTCACCTCTCAATACTGTGCTCCATATGAATATATGTTACACTTATGTTCTTACAGGGAGGATGTTCCCATCTGTTTAGTAGAAAATACAAGTTGGATATACTGCATTTGTAAGGCGGTCGACAGGGGTGCTGTTTCATACCACAGTATTAGAAGCAGATGTTATTTTGGTGAGTGATTTGTTTAGAATGCATGTTATAATTGGTTTGTGATTTTAAGGGAAGGTGATGTAAAGATATTGGGGTCTGATATATATTTCTTGTGTACTTAGATGTGATTGGTTTGGTACCACCATGGGAAAGTACACTCTGTTCAGAAAGCTTAACAGGATATAAGTTAGGAAACGATTACTAGAATGGTAATTCATAGTTTACCGTTTTCTTAAGAGGAGGTTAAGACTTATAGAATGATTTATTTTATGCAGGAATGGATGATTTTTCTCAGACAATCTACAGGTATCATTTGAGCTAACACTGAGAGTGATACTTAGGGTGTTACATGTATGCTATAATTTAGCAATGCACTACAGGTCTCTTAAGGTTGCCACGCGTCAACATGAAATTATTGTGCTTTTTCATAATTTTTTAATATCACAGGTCCTCTATACAGTAGGGGCTCCTGGAGGGAGTGCTGTGGGGCGGTGGGCGGGGCGGGGGAGGGGCAGGGTGGGGGGCAGTAAACTCCGGAATACAGCCGAACGGAGGTAAGTACATAAATAAAACGAATTACATTGTGCACGCTGCATCACCATTTGGCGATGCAGTGTGCGCAATGTAATTCGTTTTTTAAATTTTGTTATGTACTTACCTCCATTGGGCCGTATGCCGGAGTTTACTACCCCCCACCCTGCCCCTCCCCCGCCCCGCCCCACCGCCCCGCAGCACTCCCTCCAGGAGCCGCTACTGCCTCTATATGGATGATGGTAGGCTTAATTGAACATGATACAGTGCGCATACCCACGTTTTCACATGTTCTTATTTGATTTATCGCATTCTTGACATGCATTACTTGTGCAGTAGGATTTAACATGTGATAGATTAACTTATATGTGAATTACCACATTCTTTGGTTTGGCAATATACTTTGTGACACAAACTGTCAATTATTCTGAAACCGATATGCACAGGTTTCCACTTATATGCCACAATATAGGTCTAATGAGATTCAAGTGCACACATATCACCATGTGATCTGGAGGTGGGACAATATTTGTGTACTTCAAGCTCTTTTACAATGGAGATATTTCTGTTTAATTTTAGCCCTGATTAAATTCATAGGGCGTGACACCCCATGTGACAAAACACTTGTTGGCTAAAAGAGATTGGCCAAGAGGCTGAAAATCAACAACGAAAAGAACATCTGTTGTTTCAAGATTTAAGATTGAACTGTTATTTGAATTTCTAGCGTGTCCTTGAGGCTATGTAACTGATAAGGTCACTATCTTACTATCTTGTTAGGTCTACTTAGCGGTTTCAGTAATTAAAACCTGAGCTCAACCCCAGGTAGCTATGGCACAGAGCAGGGAGGCTTTGCTTAGAGAAAATGTGTAAAGCATTTAGAAGTACTAATACAGTTAAAAAGTCAAAAACACAGAACAATAAACATCCTTCTCTAATTTATAAAAATATAGAATCATTTAATGAACAGAATGACACCAAAACAACCAAAACCCAAAATGGGGAAACAAAGATATGAATTTTAGAAGATTTAGGAAAACTAGGGCCAAGAAATCATGCTGTTCCACTGCGTGTGAACAAAGGACAAGGGAACCCTGTAAGTCAGGAGGGACCAAGAGTATCAGTATGCTATTAGAGACAGCGGTCCCTATCAAGGAAAATACATAACCATAACCACAAAACTACAATCAGAGTTGGATATATTACTGTCCAAATGGAAGGTATTGTATTTATTTACACATTCAATAAACATGAAGCAGCATATAGTATCATGAAGTATAAGACACGTGTTGGAGCGGTAATTCCACGGTAATTTCTCAATGCAAAACAACATTACCTCTTGTTTCCCGCTCAAGGCGATGAACCTTTGCCACCGTGTTATGACCAAAAGGAGACTTTACATAAACATGAAAAAATCAAATGCAAATAAATATTTAAGGCAATAATGAGAGATGTGAGTAGTTTTAAAAGGATTTATTTTCCAATCAAAATTTAAGGTTCTCTGACCCTTTATTCATTAGTCGGATGTCAATTAGGTTACAGAATTGAAAATAGGAAAAAATAGAATTAATACAGAACATATTATAGATTGCATACAAAGCACGCCATAAAGGAAGAAATCTCTATTTCTATGGAAAATGAGTCATAAATGTCAGTCAGGACTCATAAAGAATTCAGGAAATATAATGCAAGAGTGAGTTTTGCAAAGCTATATCAATAATTAACAATGGCAAAAATCTCCCATAAAGAGAAATAAATGCATAGGACAAATACATCTTTACAAAGCCAGTTAGTCAAAGCATAAAACTTAGGGTTTTAGCATCTAAATCTGCCCTCGTTCCCTCAGTTGATTCCCTGTCTTTGCGCTATTCATCTCAGTCTGCCTCTCTGTGTCTCCCACAGAGGCTGCCCTCAGCCCCTCCTTTCTCTCTGCAGAACTAAAAAAAAAAAGCTGTGTGTTTCTGCAAGCGTCCTGCTAAAAAATAAAGCAGAGACCCCCCACACTCAGCTAGCAACCAGTATATATTCTTGACAAAACATGTGACTTGGTCTTCGTACTTTGTCCAATTGGAGTTTCAGAACACATTGACACCCCATGGGCTGACAGCTCACGTCATCAATCAGGCGAGTTCTTGCAACACATTTGAATCTTGTGCTAAATAACTTCATCTCCTAACATCCTGAAACAATTACATTTTCTCCAACAAAAAAGTATTAATTATGTGGAAACAGAAAATACATATTACAAGAAAAATGTGTGCTTTACAGTTTTCACTCCACGTTATGAAGTGAATAATGCTTTGTTTAAACAACTGCATACTGATAAAAGTAAACCACAGTAAATTATAAAAAAGGTCTTTTCATGAAGAGACAGAAACAGGGAGGAAAGAGCATTCCATTCTTATCTCAAGGACTTAGAGTGAACTTTTCCAAAACAAACTAAATCACGAGCTGTGTATTTCAGCTTTTCTTCTACACTTTAAAATGTGTGTTAATTCAGCACAAATATATATGCAAAACACATTTTTCAAATTAAATGTTCATTTTATAGTGAGGTCAAATCTAAACTAAACACATTCAAATCAACCATGAATTAATTAATTGAGCATGGTTTTACATGATTCATTAGACTGAAAGCATCTGAGCAGGCCTCATTCATTGTTTTCACTTTTCATGCACCGAATGTCTGCGTGCCACTTTTTAAATGCAGTTTATGTCTGAAACTCAAAGCAGCTTTTGTCATATAGTAATGCATAAATCTATAGGTGAAATTTAAGCAACATCACACACCACCAAAGACGTTGCTGCAAAAGCGAAATAGTAACTGTCACACCGGCATGTGCAGAAGCCATGCCCTCATGCGCAGCTACGATCAAAGAAGGTCTGAGGTCCTCATTGGGAATCAGCCGATCCGATCACCAACCGATGGAATAGTCACAAATGGAATTTGTTCAGATGTTAAATGATAGGCGTAACGAGAAGGGAAACCTTGGGGAAACTGCGTTCCCTCCTTTGTAGCATCAAAAGCCGCTAAAATATTATCATCAATTTTAGTCATAGACCTAGTAACTGCTTGTGAGAAGTTGTTCTGGTATATGCTGTCCACTAATTAAAGTGGACACCCTGTACCAGTCCAAACAACCCTTATGGTGATTTAAGAGGTCAAAGATAACTTTGGAAAGCTATCCAAGTGGTAGCTGTGGAGAGCAGCCTTCAGGTTTAGTCTTGCAGCGTGTTTTACCAGAATGCAACCTTATAGTATTGGTTAAATGAAAGGAGAACCACATAGTAGTTATAAAAATATGTATTTATTGATATAACACTATCTAATATGACACAATATCTCCTACACGGAGATAATCACAAAGCACACAATACTGTAGCACAGAAATGAAGGTAAATAGCAATAATACACAGTGGGCCCCGGGGGGGACCAAACCATATACTAAAATAGTGGTATAAGAACCACTACTCGAGTCAAGACACTGTCTAGAGGTTGTAGAATCGCTGGGACCCCAAGGAACCACCCAAGGTGAGTAAGTAGGGATCCCACGGAGGACGGGTGCAGTGTGGTAACACGACCACGTGCTCCGTACAATTGTATGAGAAAGTCGCGGTTGAAGTTTTAGAGTTTAAGGACCCTTCCCAGTGGACTTCGAAGAAACCCAGTGGAAGTTAGGAGGTTGGAGAGCCACCCCACCCATGGATACCGAGGTACCTGAGTTACCTATCCCAGGGAAGCTGAGGGCATAGGTCTGGAGTGGCATCGGAAACTGCAGTCAAACCCAATAGAGGACTTGGAAGAAGAGCCACTGCTGGAAGGAGGAAGAGTGTCCGTTGGAATCCAAAGGTGGATTCTTGTTGAAGAGTACCTGAAAGTAGAGGGGACAGAGTCTGGGTCACTCAGGAGTGACCAGGGGCTCGGAAGACAAATGCCCACCGATGTCAGATGCTTCAGGTTCGTTGATGGAGTTCTTGACTCTGCAGCCACGGGGACCAGGAGATGTTGAGGACAACCAGGAGCCAGATACGAGCTGTCCAACAAAGGATGTCGAGTGCTGAAGAGTCGTTGTCTGGCGGGAGCACCAACAAGCCTTGGATAAGGCAACCCACACATAAGGTCAAGGATGGTTACGGTTCAGACCAGCAAGGTCCAGGAGCCTCACCAAAGCAAGGAGAGTCAGGGCAGGCCTAGAGCAACCAGGGGAGCCCAAGAAATGCAAAGTTGACCATAAAGTGGACCCACAGGCCGGAGGCACAGGAGTCGCGAGAGGACCTTGAGCGATTTCACAAAGCAGCAGCCCACGGAGCACTCGGTATGAGGAGGCTGGAGTTCTTTGTAGGAAATGATGCCAGAGGTTGGGGCTACTAGGAGCCCAGTGCACTTGTTCGGGAAACGCCAATAAACATATGCACTTGCAAATGTACGCAGTGCACAGGGGTTTGGGTTTTGCAGCCCCCATGATGGATTCTGGCCTCAAACTTGGTGAGAGGGCAGCTTGGACCTCGAGGGACGTAGAAACCCACCTACTGTGTTGCTGAGGCCTTTGCAGTCCGTAGGAGCTTAGGGGCTAAGGGTCAGCAGACCAGACAGCAGTGTTGTGGTGCCTGCGAATGCAGGGGAGTGACTCCTTCACTCCAAGGTAGATATCTTTGGTTGTCCTTGATGCTCCACAGGTCCTACACGGATCCTGTATGGTACACAGGCGAGAGGGAGATGAGGTCAGGCCCAAACGAAGTCCAGCAAAGTCCAGAGTGTCCAGACGGTCGAAGTTCAGTGGTTTCTGGTTCAGAATCTTGTCCACGTCCTACAGCCAGGTGAGCCCTTTTTTACCCATGGGAGAGTGTTGGACAGATTCAGGGGACCCTCCCAGGGGAGGGTCTGGACAGTGGGGAGGTTACTCCCATATCCTTTGCCCAATTCCACACCAAAGCAGGAGCCAACGGCTCCCAGGACTGGTTTGAACTGCACTATGCACAGGGACACCAAATGTGCCCCTCAGGCAGACTTTCGGTCTCTGGCAAGTGCACCCACCCAGCCCTAATACAATGAATCCTGTCTGGGAGGTGGTCACACCTCCCTGTGACAGGATGCCTATTGTTCTGCCTTCCCCTGCTTGAGCTTGGCTCAGCAGTAGGAGGACAGAAATGTGTCTCTGGTCGGCAGCAACCATTTTGTGCTGCCCAGGACTAGAAGGCTGGTACCAGGAACACCAGGGACCCAACGAAGCTCGCTTCTGAGGGGTGGAATCATTCCACAATTTTGATACCAAACACGATAGGGTTACTTTCAGCCGTTTTAGAGTTTGTCATCACGCGGTCGCATAATGCCACTGTATATATCGTAAATGGCTGATGCACTAGTGACAACCCGGGAGAATGGACTCCATAGGCTGTAGCGGTGTCCTGCTCATACAGTGGCACCCTCTCACTTAGAACCAGGCACCCTGCCTTCAGGATTATTAAGGCCTACTATAGGGGTGACCCTTAGATATAGTAAACCTATATCTTAAGTAAGTGGTGCATGCACCAACTTACACAGGCTGCAATGGCAGGCCTGTAGGTTCCATTTTGCATGGCCTCTCATGGGTGGCATAATATATGCTTCAGCCCATGGGAGGCCTCTGGGGTACCTATGCCCTGGGTACATGGGAACCATATACTAGGGACTGACAAGGGTACCCCAGTATCCAATCTGGAGTGTACCAAAGTACATAACATAACAGTTTAGGGAGAAAGCAGATAGACTGGGGTCCTGATTAGCTTGATCCCAGTCAGACTAGTCAAAAACAGTATTACATTCAGCAAAAAGTGGGGGTAACCATAAGAATCAGACCCTACTTTCCTACACTGCTGCTACCAAGCATGTGGCTACTGCAGATTTGGCTGGCTCATCAGCCAGTGAAATACCAACAGCATGTGCTCCCACACGTTGATGGCCCAATGTATGGATAGCATGTGTGAGTGGCAAACGTTCCTTAAGAGCGGCTACTCGGACCCAAAGCATTTTATGCTTTATTGCGCAACTTTAGAATCACGAAAAACATTTTGTGTCCAAAAGAATAGATTATCATTGAAGGATTGTATACAGTAAGATGAATCACACACTACAAGTGTAGGGACGTCTGGATCAGCAAACTCAAGAGCCAAAACCAAAGCATGTAGCTCGGCCAATTGTGCCGTACAATCCCCAAGGGATTGTGTGTGCACCAAGGATGATTTGAAATCACCATCTACTATTGTGCCAGCCACAATTGCGCAGGCTGCCGAATAAGCATGTTTGGAACCAATGGCTGGTTGTCCAGACCCATCAGTATAAATAATGCATCTGTACTGATCAAGAGGAAGTAATGATAAAGGAGGTGGATGAACGTGTTCATCTTGTAAAAACTCCTCTGTTTTCAAAGAAGGGTCAAAGATAAAGTTGACATCAGCTGACGTCAAAGAACTAGCCCATTGTATCCAGCATGGATGCAAGGCTTAAGAATTCGGTACAATAGCCTTTGCGAATGCTTCTAAAGCAGGCACTGGTGAAACCATGAAAATGCGTTTCCCCTGAGCCAGAGAGAGTTCTTTCAGAATTGCCATCTGAACAACCGTTAAAATCTTTTCTGTGGAAGAAAAACGCATCTCAGCTTGAGTATACAAATGCGATTTATAGGCATTAGGGACAGTGTCCCCTTCATTGAAAGTTACGTAAGTGAATCCCAACGCACCTGGTACAATCCATATGACCAAATTAGTCGTATTATCTCTCGTTAACAAAAATTTAGTTGAAAGCAGATCAGATTGCAAAGACCTATGTACTGTGGTATGTTCCGGAAGATGAAAAAGAGGGTTGTATCAATGCATAAAGTGGGTTGATACGCTGGGCATAATTCGGAATGTAAGTCCGGCCAAAATTAAAAAAACACAGCAAAGACTGCAATTTTTTAAGGGTAGATGGAGGCTGTAACTGAGCACATTTCTCCAAAAAGTGGGGGGGCCAACCCCCTGCCTTCATTATTGAGTTCATAACCAAGGAAAAGTACTGCCAGAAAGGCAATATGTGATTTCGCAAAATAAAATTTGTAGCCTAACTTTGCAAAACATGTGATAATGCGGTCTAAGCCCATAAGATGCAGAATCATTTCATCATCCATCAAATAGATGTCATTGACGTATGAAAAGGCATCAGGGTAAATCTCATGTAAGAATAAAACAATGCGTGCCACAAACACGCCTGGGCTATTTTTAAATCCCATAGGCAATCTCGCATAGCGTCTCTGATTGCCTAAAGCACTGAATGCGTTCAAATCACGGCTTTCCAGAGCCAAAGAATGGCTGAAAAAGCTGTTGGAAATATCCAAAGTAGTTTTATACTTTTTTCAAACAATGTTGTTTACTAACGCAGACCTATGTGTGTTCCGAACCGCAAAGGTACCAACATGACTGTTTAAATGTCTGTAGTCTAAAACTATACGATATGAACCGTCCGGTTTCAATATCGGAAAAAGAGGATTATTAATTGACGAAACACAGGGTTCAATTTCACCCTGATATTCCAATTGAGTCAAGATGTCACTTACAGACGCTTTAGCGTCACGTTTAATTGGATACTGCGGTTGGGGCTGTGATGTAGAACACAAAGGAATCACATGAAATGGGGAATCCATGTCCCAACCCGCCTGGTTGCAATATAACGCAGGAGCAAGGGATAATGCCCACTCCGTAGCATAAGCAATTTCATCCTCATCAGGTACATATTGTGAAAAACTGGGTAGAATAACATCCTCCCCTCTGGAGGAAGCAAGGACAAAAGGGGGAGGCCAATCAACCTCCGCCAATAAAATATCATAAGAAGATTTGAGATTTTCCCAAAAGACTGCTTTAACTGGGCGTTTAATATCACCTTCAATTTGGAGGCTTACTTCAAAAAGCCTATCAGGAGGAGCAACATGAGTATCGAATGTTTCTACAGTAATAGAAGTGTCCGTTGCTTTCGCCTCCAGATGCTGTTGGAGTGTCTGTTGCACTATGGTAACCTCCGCCGCGCTGTCGAGGAGGGTTACCACCCAACTCCAGTCGAGGAGGAGGGTTCTCACCGTCTGAGGCATACTTTGCTGTCAAAGTGGCAACTTTCTTCTTCTGAAATGGGGCACGATATTTAGGTGGTTCCTTCTGTTTGACTTTTACATCAAACTGGCGCTGCGGGTCACGTCTTGCCTGCGAAGACTCGCCTTGTCTGCGATCGTGTCGCACTCCTCCACCGAATTGTTGATCCAACGATTCCTGAAAGGAACGAGGAGAACGAGGATCAGGAACCTGGAACCTCTCGGTGTCTTTATTTTAGAGCGGTCACGCAAATCATATCTGCGCTCAGAAGCATCTGGTGTAGGCGAACCTGCATGAGAACTAGGCTTCTGTTGTTGCTGCCGCGCATTTTTGTTCCATGCCTTTTTAGGAAGGACTGGACGGCCCTCCTTCTCTTGAGGGGGTTTAACTTGCGGCTGAGTAAAAGGTTGAATCCCTAAACTATTGTGTCCAAAGGATGAATACACATCCACAATAATAATCGGCAACTGTCGCTCCCGATCCACATCCACCACTGCCGCCGGGCGTTGGCGCACTTGCAAGCAAATGGCTTCACTTTTAATGTTGGCCAGAACCACATCAGAGACAACAGGGAACATGCCCACTAATTTCATCCCCAAATCCAGGGCTGGACCAGCCCTGTGTTCATCCTGTACCTTCTTCAGAACGCTCAGCAGAACGCTCATGGAGGGGGTGCAAAAGCATAGTGTATACACTGAAGCAAACGCCGTCCCCCAGGTGGTGCAGTCCGCTAAAGGAGGAATCAGACCACTTGGCATACTCATTGTAAGAATCCTGCGTTTTTCAACGGAAGATGTATGTGGAAAAACAGCCTTGATCTGCCCAAATTTTTTTGCGAGCCAAAATGGCAAGTCATCCTGATTTTGAGGACGTTTACCCATCACAGAGTTAATCATGACGGGGCTAATAACAAGTCCTCCACCGTGACCTGGTGCCGGAGGAGTAGCTCCAGCCGGAGCTGCTTGAAGTGCACGAGACAGAAACTGTATGACTCGTCTATGGAGATAAACCAAGTGTGTGTTTAAAAGACGTAGCTCTACGATAGTAACATTGAGATAATGAGGATGTGGGGTAAAACCAGCCAACACTGGCCTGGTGGCCTGGTCAATAGACAAGGGGCCCATTCGAACAAAAGGGACAGGGTGAGGAAGGGTGCTTTTAGGTGCCACAATAGCGACCGGTTAGGTGCCGCAATAGCGACCGGTTTTGCCATGTGTGTAAAGAAATTAACAAGTAAAATGACAGTGCAAAATTAGGGTCAAAATACCTTTTATACTTCAAGCTTGAAAAACCTATAGAAATAGGAATGCCCTAAAAATACAGGATGCTAAGTCCCCCCACCACGGACATCTCTGGGAATCGGTGAGAGGGTATCATGGACAAGCACAGGCGCTACTCAGGGGTCTCGTGAATAAGTACCAGACCAAACGTTGACAGCGCCATGTTGCAGGGATTCTGCCCAAAAACAGAACTATGCATAGGGTTATGGGACCTTAGTGCATAGGGACTGAGTCATCCTACCACCTTAGTACCCATGAGCCCAGGACCGACTAGCTATAGTGTCTCACTTGCTCTCCTACTCACTCACAGAGAAACTGGTGATTACACACCCCAGAACACAACACTCCCAGATCTTTCAGGAATCACGGTTGCAAGACACACCCTTTCGCTTGCATTATTCTACTTGTCCACAATAAGATCTGACAGATACATGAACACGTTTAAAATATTTGTTTTAACTAACGTGCTATAAGATGCAGTATACATGCCACAACAAGCAGAAAAATGCATAGTACAAATACGGTCAGCATAGCAGTTAGTCCATAAATCATGAAACGAGATGTCATTGTGAAAAGACAGTATAGCCTAACCTCCCTCCCCTTGCATAGAAATAGTGTTATTTTATATCAGAAGATCTCTGGGCTTTGTCTGCAGACCCCATACCTTAGCATATAGAGAGTAGATCTACATCATAGGTGCTGTCTCGCTCTTCTCCCTGGAAAGGTCCCTCTCTAAGTGTGTGCTACCTATTCGTGTATTCCAATAAGACCCAAGTTTGTTGTCACAAACAACAGCTGCATCAGTATGTTTTGTCTAGGTGCTAAGGCCTGGCCAGAACAAAATAACAAGGGGCATTGTTGTTCGACCTTGCTCACAATGTTCAGACAAATCCCAGGAACATGCATAGAGTGAACACAGCGATGAGTTCTCATGTGAAAACAGCCATAGAAATGATTGCAAAAATAAAGTCTTGTAGTAACATGCACAAAGCAGCGGGCAATCTGCAGTGTGCTCATGCTAACTTAGAGAATACAACAATGTCCCACGGGCCAAGGAGTGCTTCATGAGGTCAGATACACATTGAATGGGGACCCAGTGATACCACTGGTTTGGGAGTAAAAAGATCAGAGTGGATGTTTTCAGATTTCCCCCCCAGGGAAGTTCTATCACTAGTTGGATACTTTTGGTGCCTTCTCATGTGCAATATTTGTACTAGCCCTTGGTGCAATTTGAATTACGCCAGAGCAATCTGAGTAATTTCAGTCATTACACATTCCTCTTGTGATGTGAAATTACCAAAATTACATGCTTACACCAGCTAATTAAGACTAATTTGGGACTAAAACCCTAGCACAGGAGCAACAAACTAAGAGAGAGTGAGTGGCTGCTTCTTAAATTTGTTCATGTCCTTTAGCATTTAGTGCTCTTTTCATCCTCTGGCCCATTTTGGATGGAAGGGTGCATTTTGCACTAGGAAAATAGTGCTAAATGCTGTATCACACTTCTCATGTAATTATGCATAGTTAAGAGTAATTTTTCTGTATTTAGAAGTAACTATGCTAAATTACATTACATCAGTTACTCCCACCCTTACGTTTTTCCTTTGGACATAGTCAGTTTTTTGGAGCTCAACAAGGCCAGCGAAACCTGTTTCTTCAACCCAGTGAGGTTGCGCGTTGTGCTGATTGGCTTGGCAGGTTTGTTCTGGTCCACTGGAGATCTTGGAGTCCAGAAATGTTTTAAGTCCCAGGTTTTCAGAGGTGATACATGCTGACCAGTTACACCTAGCCAAGGGGCACAGGACCTGAGTAATAGCACTTGGGGTTCAAGACTCACTCCTGCAGAGGCCACCTGCAGGGATTACATCAGTTCCAGTTGCTTCTAGGCAGCCAGACACCTCAGACAGAAAGGCTTCCTGCAGTTTGTTGTGACCCTGTAGCTACAGAGGAGGCTAGTCAATTGGCATTGGAGTCCACTTCTATTTATTAGGTGCAGGTGGGAGCAGGTCCAGTCATTCAGGTCTCCTGATAGGTCTCAAACAGCAGGTGGAGCCCTGCTTCTGATCTTCTACAGGTCCACAGTGTTTTGACGAAGGTGCATTAGACTATGGGTGGGGTGACTCTTGGCTCTTCCCTAACCAATAGGTTAGAAGTTCCCAGGGATAACCTAATCCACTTTTTCAGCAGTTCATGTGACCTTACTGCTAACAGTCTCATCATGTCCCTTACTCACTAAATCCAAAATGTAAAAATCACTATCTCCTTGTGAAGATCCTGTGTGCCCATCCAGAGGTGTAGTCAGAGTAATGAGCAACCCCTCCACTGTATTAACGCCAATCTATTTCTGGGAGCAGCTGCCCTCCACTTGGTTTGTGCCTGTCTGATGGGGCCTGCTCAGGTATCATCTGACATCTGCATGTCATAGGTGAGCCCCTTTGAATTAATTTATGCTCCTGGGCACAGCCCAACTGGCCTTCCGGCCAAGTGAACAAAACCAGGACATTGTCTTTGCTCTGAGAGTAGTTTTCTCACCTCAGCAAGGTTATTCTCCAGCAAGGTGACAGTTGAAGGGCTAATGCAAATTAGCTTACAGGAGCTTCAGGCAGGAAAAAGGTAATTTTCTAAAAGTCCATTTTCCTTAGTATTTCCCAAAATTCTGACTTCACCATTAAGTTGGACTTTTAATAAATAACAAAAGTAGTTGTTTAATAAGTTTTCTAGCTGGTCCTTAGCCTGAGATAGCAGAATTCATATTTAATATTACTTCCTAGTGTTTCTTTATGGGTCAGCCTTCCTGGCCGCAGTAAAAATAGCTTTTGGGTACCAGTCACTCTAAGGACATGTTAACTTTACGTTTTTACAAATTCTACTTTAAAATATTATGCACCCTGCTTTGTGGGCTACATAAAGGTAACTTATTAATACTTAAAAGGGAGGTTTTCTCCTGTCAAAATAGGTAATTTTGACAGGTCGGGCTGCAGGTTTAAAACTGCATCAGGCATTATACAGTGTTAAGCACGTAATGTTTGCTTTGTCCACTAGTGGATAGCAGAGTAGTACTGTACCTCCTAGGGGACATTTAACTTTCCATACCATGGGTGCATATTGGCACACCATATACTATAGCCTTACGCTAAACGTTAAATATGCCAGTTAGGAGTAAGCCAATTTACATATGTTTAAATGGTCTGAGCACATGCACTGGGGTCTGGTTAAAAATGTCCTTGTGCAAAGAATAACAAACATAGACGCACCAATACACAAAAATGGGTGGTACCATGCAAAAAGGGGCACTTTCTCACCTATGAAATAAGGTCATACTTATACTTTTATCACACCCAGGAACTCTCATTAAAATGGCAGTACCAATTGTTCTCAGGTAGACTATAAAATGTTAACTAGCTTCTATCAGAATGGGTGTTTCTTTCTCATTGCTATCAATGACAGGTGACTCGAACATTAATGTATTATGATCGGAGCACAACTGAGCCATTTTGGATTCTAGATAGTGTACCCTCAAATGAAAACCTTTGGAAATTTGAGGATGCCAGACTATCGGACAAGGGGGTATGGACCACTTTGGAGAGCTGCTCTCAATTGCCTTAGTTTCCTCTTGGGACTGTCATTACCAGACATGATTTATCTTCAGCCACACCAGACATTTTATGTGCTGGTGCCTTGCCTGTATGCTATTGCAACCCTATTTATGAAGAAGCCTGAGTGCTGCTAACTGTGGAGTCAAAAAGAACAAAGTGAACAGGAACTATTGAGGGTAAGGGATTGCATGATAAAAGCCTGTTCTTAGCTTGATATGGCAGAAATTATGATATTGGAACACTCTGCTCATATGTTGTGTTGGAGCTTGTTCATATTGTGACCAGCCAACGAAATTGGTATTCTGAGCAAAGTATTCAAAGTCTGCCTGTACAACAGGTGGTAAAAATATTCATATCAAAACAGATTTGAATTACTCACACGTTTTTGATGATATTCGAGTACCAATCTGTCGAGGCAAAATATAGAGCCCACACATCTTGTTTGAATCATTCTGAGGCTTTCCATGTCTAAAACACTCTCCCCAACTGAGGAGTCTTATGCTTTAGCAAATACTTTATACATGAAGTGACTGAAGGATGTTGTCCAATGCATAAGACCTGACATTCAATGGATGCACTGTACCCTGCAATGACTGTTCACAGGCACATTTTCCTGAATTACGATTTTGTCTGTTCTTTCTCACTCTTCACAGCCTTTAAAATTGCTTATTGTGAAGCACTCAGTAGACACAGCCTTCAGATGATCAACACTGGCATGGGTTCAACACCATAAAAACAAAAGCATCTGACCGTCATGACAATTTTTTTCACTGAACCCCACCAAAACTCAACCACACCAAGGCTTATTTCTCCGGATCACAAAAAACAATAAACACATGCTAGTCCAAATGTAACTTGATGACATAGACCTGAATGGATTATATATCCATCCATCACTCAACTTTAAGTCATATTGTTAAGAAGGCCAAAATGGCCTGGTACCATCTCTCTATGCAAAACAAAGGGAAAACATTCATCCTAGAAGGCAACTTCAGAACTGCCCTTTAAGCCCTTATATTCTCACATCTCAGTGGTGGCAACATGCTGCTCCACAGCCTCCCAGGCACCACGCCGGTCTCCTAAAAAGGCAATCTGTATGCCTCAGATGGCATCATCAAGGGCCTGAGGAAATTTGACCACATCGACCCCACTCTGATGCAGCAAACAGTCTCACCTCACCAAACCACACTATATTTGTCTTCAGCAGCTTGGTCTAATAAGACATCACATTCAGCAACCTCCCTATCTAATATATATTCTCTTCATCTCTGGGGGCTCTTGAGATGATGACATGAACAAAAAAGTTCTTCTCCACCTACACACATAGAATCTGGAAGATCATCCTCGTTTCCATTAGGTTGGCCTCAACCTTCATTCAGTAAATAAAACAGTTGAAGACACAGCTCTTTAAGGAACACTACATCTCAATGGCGTAGAAAACCCACTTATTAATCAGCAGCGCTGTTTTCATCCACTGTGAAAATGGTCTCTAGTGATTTTTTGGGCCCCAGTACAGGTGCTCCACTGCCTCTTGATAGGTCTGTGCTACAAATGCCACATCCATCAATGCACCCCTACAAACCTAACTTTACTGTGTATCATTGGTTCTTTGTAACTTTTGCCATAGTCTTTCTAAAAAGGCACATCACACCACTTATGGCCTCATCCCATCTCACACATTTCCAATTGGGGAGCAAATGTGTTTGTGCCCTTTTCAGAATTACATGTTTTGCATCAATTACCTCACCCTGAGCTGCTTGCTTGCATATCGCCTCAGAGCACCTGAAAACACATGCACTAAGCATGTTATTTCCCATTTGGATGTGCACAAATCAACATGGAGTGGTAATATCACACCACTAAATTACCCATCCGATTTTGTAAATTGTGGGTGCACTAACACCGGCCTGTTTTCATGTGGGTCTCAGGATATACTACTTAGATTTGTATGATTCCCCCCCCCTAAGCTTTTAATAACTCATCCTAACGTGTATGAGGATTTGTGGCCCTATCAACTTTACCATATTTCTCCTATGCTATTCACTTTTTAGGTTTCGCCTAGGCAGCGCATGCGCTGTCTCGTCGAAAGATGGTGTATACAGTATTGTGGGGGAAGCTCCGCCCACTTTCTGCCCATGCTTTTAACTGGCTCAACTCTGAAATGCTGCATTCTGATTGGTTGCTGGCGTATTAGTCCCGCCTCCTTACTGCCATGATGTCATGTTTATCCTTCCATGGCTATCAGCCCCTTTACTTCAGCAACTCTTTTGTTCCCCTGCCTCCCCCTGTTCCCTCCCACAGTCTGTGACTTCTCTGGCCACCACCACCCCCCAACCCACTCCTGTTCCTTCCTTCTTTGGTGCCTGCATTTTTGTTTACAATGCAATAGGACTCGCGTAAATACGAGTCCTATTGCATTTGTAAATGCTTGTTTTTCCGATGATTGGCTGCCTGCATGCGCACTCTATTTTGCCTGACCTGTCCGAACTCAAGCATGCTCGCGATGCTTTACTTCGTACGCATGCGCGCCAAAAGTGCTTCTGCCTCTTGTTTTCCCCACTTAAAGCCCTGCAGTTAGTATATATGGAGTTCCAGCGGAGCTCGGTAGCCTGCACTGGACGGGGTGCTCTGGGGAGGGCGGGGCTGTGAACACCTCGGCGTATTTCTTACTTGCAGTTCAATGTGAAGTAAAAGGAACCTTCCATTTTAATTCGGATACCGCTTTTATGCACAGATGAACACTTTACACAGATCCGAGTCCGTATCTCACTTAGTAAAAGGACTGACTACATCTTGTTGCCTAACAGCGAAGCTGCATAACCGAGTGAGACCGCGGGCCTTCAGTCCGTCTCGCATCGGCCGCCGCCACCTCGGGTGCACTTGTGATTCGTGAGTGCCTCTCACTGGTCGGCCATGGGGCCCCCAAAGAACGCCCCACTCCCTGGAGACCTGGAGCTCGTGACCTTAAACGGGGCCTGCACTGAGGGGGCAAAGCATAAAAGGACCCTCAACACACTGCCAGGTGAGCCAATGCTCTACCTCCAGGGCTTTAAGTGGGATAAAAAACTGGTGGGGGAGAGGGGTCACAAAGGGGCGTGGCCGATTAAAACCTAAAAATCTGTGGTTAGCGTAGTGCGCTGCCCAACTGGTATTTTGCAGCTTCCATCATTGCATCCAGATACATAATACAGCAAGTAACATTACACCCACAACAAGCCAAAAGTATGGGCTTTCTCAATAGTTGTTAGTTGCATAATAATAAATAAGCAATAACTAATACTTGTATATAATATTGAAAATGTTTCAGTTCTCAACTGATGAGACTGAAAACAACTCAAACGAGTCTCTTTAAAGTTGCATCAGAGGCTGTGAAGCAGTAGATTGTATGGATTAGAGTGCAGTGTGCATTGGATTGTAGTGGGTTACATGGAAGTTGTGGTTTGCAATTCATTGATATTCTTACAAACACAATCATATCCCACACCAACACGTTAGTCTTCACCAGTTTAGCACACACCCATGTTAATGCCGGTTCGACATTCCTCACGCAAGCACGAGAAAGTAATGCAGTTGCGCCGCTTCGGACTAATGCAATGATGTACTCTGTGGCTGTTAAGAACTGATGCTGACTTTAAGGGTAGATCTGCACCCCAGCCTGCGATGGGGATAGATGTGTCGGGGAATAAAGCCATGTTGTTATTGTTAACACCCGATAACTTTTACAAACCCGGAGAGAAATCGAGAGAAAGTGACCTTCCATGGCACAAAGTACTGCATCAAAAAAGAAAAAAAACTATTAAAAAAAACAATTAAAGGAGCTATTGGGGGCGGGGGGGATGGTACCTTAAGCAAGTCTGGAGCAGCGGATAGGTACTGCTGAAGTTGACCTAATCTGTACTTGCTCCCTGCCCCGCAGCAAGTATCACAAGTTACGTTTCGTCTGGGTTAGCCAATTATAAGGCTGTAAAAAAGGGTAGCAATGAAGACAACAAATGGTAAGCAATGGATGGGCACAAGGCCCTTTTTATAAACAATAGTGTCTTGCAAGCAAGACGCATGTGCTAGCTCATACCCTTGTAAACTCGACCCCAAAAAATAAATGTGACCTTGTGTAATGTAACTGTTGCTCACTTAAAGCCCTCCAATAACTTTTGGTTGAGTTTCAGGTACATAAAAATATGGGGTGATTAAGTGATTTGCCCAGAATCACAGGAGGTTGAGGCAATGCCGAGACTTGAACCTGATTCCCTAGTTCCAAAGTCGACAGCTCTGGTAATAATGCCACATTTTTTTTTTGGTTTGTAGTTTTATATCGCGCAAACTCGACCCAAAGGTATTGGAGCACTTTACATGAAACAGTTTGGTGCTTCCTTTCCCTCCATGTTAAAGAACAGTAGATGTTTCAGCACCCAGGCTAATGTGCTGCATAGCTAAATACATATAAGATCCCAAAGGCGAGACCGATTGCATTGCAAATGCTTGTTCTTGTGGTATCTAGCTAGTACCTGTTCATTTTTAGGTCGAGCCTATACAGCGCTTGCGCTGTTAGGCGATCTGTTGTCTGTACTTTGTGGGCTAGGACTCGTTCCACGCTTTGGATAGGCTACTGCATGTGTCATTTAAAAATCATAGCCTGCAAATGGCTAATGGTGGGTGCATGTCCCACCTTTTTTGAAAAGTTCACTCCCATGGAGTATTGCCGCGGGTACGAGCAGCAACCCGCACACAGTCCCTAAGTGCAATGCTGATGTTCAGTCAATGAGCGCTTGTTTCTATTGCCGTAATTCCCCTTTATTGCGCGCTTCCATCTCACGCTGCCTTTAACTCTATTTTGATTGGCTCGCAGCATATTTTGCCTCGGGGATATAGTCATCACTCCTTTTGCACCAATGGTGCTCTGAGGCTGGCAGCCGGTGTTTGTGAATGAAGAAGGCAGTAAAGTCGGGAGCTGTGGAGACCATTCCGCCGGTAACCGAACCAGAGCCCTTAGTCGGCACTATGTCCTTCTTGTTTCCAGTTGCTTTCTGATCAGTGGACTCTCAGCAGTCCCTGGACATCTCAGACACAGCGCTATCATGTACTCCATCACAAGTTATGTCCCCGACCTTGCCAGCGCAGCTGATGTGATGTCTGAGAATAAAATAGTGAGTAACGTGTGGACCTAGCTGGTGCCAGGATTGGTATCACGTGACAGAAACTGTTCGCACGCCGTTTGGATGTTCGAGTCCCAGCAGTAACAAAAGCTCATTGTTGTAGATTTTCACTCCTCCAAGTGGCGAATGTGATGGAGTTCTATACTGCAAGGAACTAAATGGACTCACTAAGCACAGCTGGGTGTGGTGGTCTCATGCTGGGCCCTGGGCCCACGGCCCACATGCAGATTGGAATGACGGACACAGACACCAATGGTTACTGGGTAGCAATGGCCACGAGCACGTGCGCTCGGCCCCTTTTATTGTCAGGGTCACCTGACTGGTGACGCCTGTGAGGGGTGGGTGTATTGTGTGGTTGAGGCACAATGCAAAACACTAGACCGGTGATCAGGCGATCACTACATCCCTCCTAAACTTTCTTTAAAGTCAAAACAGAGTCCAAACCTGTGGGAAGGAAATAGGATTGAAACACAATACAATACATTAACAAAACTTCCACGCAGCCTCTTTAACTGCTTGCCATCCGCCGACAATGGAAACCTTGCCGGCGGGATCACTAGTTCTCTTTTGGCACGATGTCAGGGTGCCCTGTGGACCTAGTCTTTCTTGGACTCAATAAGGTGGACGGGTACTCCTCAGTCTCTCTCCTTCTGTTCCACGTGTAGCGAAGGTTCATGTGGAGTGATGGTGGATGAGGTATGTTCTGTGTTCCACCACACAGTCCTGGTTCAGGTATTCGCTCCATATGAGTAGTCGTGATTCTCTCTGCAGATAGGTATGCAGTTGCAAGATGTCCCTCTCACAGATGCCCCTCTCTCGTGGGTACCCACTTCTTAGAGACGTTAGAAGCACGTACAACAAACAAATCAAGAGTGCCAAAGCTGATTACTTCAAACTCCAACTTTCACAAGCTGCTAACCGGCCCAAGAAACTATTCGAGCTGATCAAACAGCAATCAGCGGTAGGCCTGATTAACCCTGTTTCTGAAAGCTGCCCACCTTCTTGCGATGATCTTGCTGCTTTCTTTACTGAGAAATCAAGGCTCATCAACATTGAACTCGCCACTAAGAAGGCGCTATTACCATCCCCAGGGTCTGATCCACCCTTTGATCCCTCAGAAAAGCACAAATTGATCACCAAGAACAATGCGACTTGGGACACTTTTTCACCATTCAGTGAAAGCGACATCAACAAGATTCTCCAGAACATCAATCCTTCTAACCACTTCAGTGACCCGCTGCCACCGGCCATCTCAAAAGAAATCAAAAATGTACTCATCCCCACTTGGACAAGGATTGTAAATGCTTCCCTATCACAAGGCATGATCCCAGAATGCCTAAAAGCAGCGCAAGTGTCTCCTATCCTAAAAAAACCTAATGCAGATAAATCTGACCTCAATAATTTCTGCCCTATCTCCAACATCCCCACCTTAGCCAAACTACTTGAAAAATGCGTACTGTCCCAACTCTGTGTTCACATAGAGAATTTCCAACTCCTTGACCAGCATCAATCCGGCTTTCGGAAGGGGCACAGTACTGAATCGGCTCTTTCGCACGTTATGGACGACATCCTAAAAATGCTGGACCAAAATGATGCCTGCCTCCTAATACTCCTGGATCTCTCTTCCGCCTTTGACAATGTTAATCACGATAACCTTCTTTCCATTCTGAAGAACAGGATGGGATTCTCGGGCCTGGTGTTCCAATGGTTCTCATCCTTTCTTCACCACAGATCACAAAGAATCAAGGCAAATCACTCCCTCTCCCAGCCCTCCCCAGTTCTCATGGGTGTACCCCAAGGGTCCGCCCTATCTCCTATCCTCTTTAACCTTTTCTTGGAACCATTAGCTAATCTTCTAAATGCTACGAACACTCTCTTCCATATGTACGCGGATGACACACAACTTTATGTGAAAATCTCATCCCCGGACAACCTAATCTCACTCAACACTACCCTAAATATTACACAAAACTGGTTAACGGAGAACCATCTTCTACTAAACACTTCTAAAACGGAATTTCTTCTCATCTCTCCCCCGAACCATGTCACCAAGCTAGACCCTTGGTTGAATCTCCTCACTGCCTTCAACTGCTCCCCTCTTATCATTGATTCAGCCAAATCTCTCGGAATCACCCTTGACAATCACTTGAACATGAAAAATCATATCAGCAATGTCTGTAAGGAGCTAATCACCTAATGAGGACACTCAGAAACATAAAGCCATTTCTCCCACAAAAGACTTTAAACATGTGGTACAGGCTCTGGTCCTACCGAGACTGGACTATGTTAGCGCCACGCTCTGTGGCCTTCCCAAATACACGCTGGCTCCCCTAAGGGCTTCACTGAACACAGCGGCCAGACTGGTTACAGATACCAAACGTAGAGAGCACATATCTCCTATTTTAAAATCTCTTAATTGGTTGCCCTTTGAAGCTCGAATTCAGCTAAAGATTGCCGTTTTGGCGCACAAAGCCCTGCATCTCAAAACTTCAAAGTACCTAACTCAAAATCTGGAACTATCTTGCGGTGGTAGAGCCTCAAGAAGTGCTATCACCCTCCTCCTGAAACCTCCCATTTTTCGAAAAAAGAGAACTGGTCTCCGAGCCTTCTCTGGAGCAGCCCCTAGGATTTGGAACTCTCTTCCACTGGAAGTACGCGCAATCTCTTCAACGATTACTTTCAAACTAGAAGCCAAAAGATTCCTAATGAACACATTTTTACATTAAATGTAGACAATGATCACGTGCTCGTCCACATTTTGACTGCAACCATTGTTCACTCTTTTGTTGTTATGCTTCCTCACTGCATTGTAGAAGCCTGTCTTATCTTTGCATAGTGTATTACTCCCCGTGATTCATTGGTCCGATGTGTGCGAGTATTATGTCTGTTTATCCCTACCTAAGACCGATACTGGAATTAGGCCCTTCCTCTCCGCAGGTTATATCTCCTCTCAAAGCCTGCTTCATACCTGGTTATTGTACTACTATCCGTGTCTCTTTTGTCTGTGAACTACTCGGTTAGGTGGTTAGAAGGAAGGCGATAACCTCCGGGTGTGCTTCCATATTTGTTGTCATTATTTGAATGTTGACTTACTTTCCGTCCTTTGTAAAGCGCTCTGATATCCCTCGGGATCTTGTTCGCGCTATATAAAACTTTATAAATAAATAAAAATAAAATAAAAAATAAATAAATACCCCCTCTCACAGGATGGCCCGGAGGCCCTCTTCTGCCAAGCTTCTATTGGACTGGGTGGACTTCCGCCGTGTCACTCCAACCACGTTGGAGGAATCGCTACGGGCCACCTCTCGTGTCCCACGCTCCGCCTGAAAGGGTTGTTGTTGGCTCCTGCCCATTCTCACGAGACCTTCGTCCCCCTGGAACCTGCAAACGAGCGGTTGTGGATCCATCTCTTGTGTCGGGACCCGCTGCCACCGGCGTCCCTGGGGCCCTTGCCCCTTGGATATCCATGGTCTCCCGTTCTATCCCAAAGGTAGGTGTTACCAATGGTCCATCCTGCTTGCCTCTGCCGTTACCAGGAGATCTGGGGACTCGTAGGTAGATGTCGTAGATAGACGTTTACTCCCTGTGTTCCTGATGTCGGTTCCAGGCCTGGTGCTCCGATGTTCATGCACTATTCACCTTTCCCTTCAGGTGTTTTCCTTCTGGTGTGTTAGTTGACTTGTCACACACCTCTTTACTCTTCTCCTTTGCTTTTCTTCTTCACCATGGCGTCTTGCCACTCAACTTCTATCTTCTCTTTACCTTCCTTCGTGACGCGGTCTGGTCTTCTCTCCTGCTTGTCCGTCCTAACCAGGCCTTTCCGTGTAGCGTGCACTCCACACGTGTCTTCCCGGTCTTGTCCTATCCCTAGGACACTGTCTTCACTTCGCTCGGTGACTGGACCTGTCGTCGCGACCTTCTGTCGTACGATTACTTCTGGCTTTTGGTGACATTGCCATACTTCTCTTCTGACCTCTTCCTGGTCCTCGTCCTGGACCTCTCCTTGGTCTTCATCGTGGACATTTCCTCGGTTGTCCTCTTCACGGATCTCTCCGTCATTCTCCTTGCCGGACTTCTTGTCAGCTCTCCTCTCTCTGACTTCTTCCTTGGTCATGGCTCTCTGACCTCTTTGGCAGTCACTGCTCTCTGACCTCTTCCGCGGTCACTGCTCTCTGACCTCTTCTGCGGTCACTGCTGTCGGACCTCTTCCGCGGTCACTGCTGTCGGACCTCTTCTGCGGTCACTGCTTTCGGACCTCTTCTGCGGTCCCTGCTCTCAGACCTCTTCTGCGGTCACGGCTCTCGGACCTCTTCTGCGGTCACGGCTCTCGGACCTCTTCTGCGGTCACGGCTCTCGGACCTCTTCTGCGGTCACGGCTCTTGGACCTCTTCGTCAGTCACTTTTTGAACCGGCCTCCGCCCCGGTCGCTTCTCGAGCTTCTTCCTGTACCGCCCCAGTCGCTTCTCGAGCTTCTTCCTGTACCGTCCTCGTCCGGGTACCTCTTCTGTGCAGTCACTCCGTGCGCACTCGGCTCGCTCTCACTTGCGGCGGCTTCGTCTCACCCCATGGCGCGCACACTGCTCACTTGCAACTGACGTGGCTTGTGTTGGAGCTTCTCCTTCCAGGCAACATCGTTGAATCTCTGCTTCCACTCTGCACACAGCATCTCAGCCTCCCAGTGTCCCAGGTCTCTCCTCACTGCTGCAGTGACCACCTATGGCCATTAGGTGTCACTGCCTTTCTTCTTGGGGTTCCCTTCTTGTGTCACTTGATCTCCCCCGGTCTCTCCTGTTTCACTTGCTGATTGATGCTTTCTTTCTTCCTCCTCACGGGAACGACAACGTCTTCTGGATTTGCTTGTCCCTTCAGTCAGAGCCTGTGCCCTGACCTCTCCATCTGTTGTGGGTGCAGAAACTGTCCCTGTGGTGCATTGACATACTCCTGACGCTTTCCTGCGCACTCCTCACCTAGTGCCTTTAGTGCATTCCTCGCTGCCTCCTCGTGCTGCTCTATCTCCTGGCACTGATTTATCTTTGTTGATGTCCCTACTTGCCATCCGTGCCGCTCTCCATCAGCCAAATCCTCTCTGTGGGTCCCAGCAGCCTGGAACTGTCTCTGAGCAACCTCAGTGCTCTCCAGTCACTCTGTCCCTGTTCTGTTGCACTTTATTTGACCAGCGGGTGCGTTACCGCGAGCTGGCCACTAGGTGGCAGTGCTGCCTCCTTTTTCCACAGCCTCAGCAGCTTCCCACATGCTGCGGGCTTCGTGCTCACTGCTCTCGTGGAGGAGCCCCTTTCACCGATGGCTGCTGCTCGCACCCATTCACCAGGACCCCTCCAGGCCACGGTACACGGTACAGCTCTCCTCAAAGCGTTAAGTGTCTTTCATTTCCCCTGTGCACCTCGGATAGGTGCAGCTGCAACCAATTACGCGCTTGGCAGCCCTTACGCACACTGGGCCTGATTCACAGAACTAACTTATTTCAAAAACGTAAAGTTAGTACTTTTTGGTATTCACAGAATACACTTACTCATTTTGGTATTCACAGAATGAACTTACTCATTTCGTTATTCACAGAAGTTAGTAGTCCTAACTTTAGGACTCCTAAATGCCTTCTGTGAATACCGAAAGATCTTAAAGTTAGGATTTTCTCAGTTTAGGAGTAGTAGAGTTAGGAGTCCTAACTCTACTACTCCTAAACTGAGAAAATCCTAACTTTAAGACTTTCGGTATTCACAGAAGGCATTTAGGAGTCCTAAAGTTAGGACTACTAACTTCTGTGAATACCAAAATTAGTAAGTTCATTCTGTGAATACCAAAATGAGTAAGTGTATTCTGTGAATCCCAAAAGTACTAACTTTACGTTTTTGACGTAAGTTAGTTCTGTGAATCAGGCCCTTTGGCTCTTGTGATTACCGCTTGTGCTGATATTGTCCCCGCTGTGCTCGGATGGGCCTCAGCAGCTTTACTCACGCTGCGGGCTACACTCCACCATTACTGCAGTCTCGCGGCTGCTTCTGCCGCTCTTTTGGAGTCTCGTTCCATCAGACTTCACTGGAACGTTGCTGCATGCTGGCACGGCCTGATCTCTTTTAGTCCCTGCAGGCCACTCGTGCTCGCCTCCTGCGGGGAAGCACAGACACTGGAGGCTGCCCTTAGACCACACACCTCCGGAGGTGCTCTGCTTGGCTAGCCGCGCCTCCGCCTACGGCCGCCTCCCGCACACTTCCATTACGGCCTCTCCCGAGGCAGCTCACACGTGGCCTCCACCTTCCTCTACCCCCACCGCCGCAGCCTCATTCATCACACGCTGCGCGGGGTGGAGGAGGTTCGCGCTACTCCTGGGGGCTGCTTAGTTCATTCCGGGCATTGCGGTTCCGGTCTCTTTTTTTTTCACGCGCACACACACCCTGGGCACTTATGCTGCACTCATCTCCACGCCCGGCAGCGCTCCCATCGGCCCCAGCAACTTCACTCCTGCTGCGGACCTCACACTGTCTCCTTCGCACTCTGCTTCACCCCCACCGCAGCAGCCTCACACAGTACTCTTCACTGCGGGGGGGGCAGTAGCTGGCGCCGGAGACCGCTTGCTCCGTGGTGGGGCAGGGTTCCTTTCCCTCGCGGGGGCGGGGGAGTGGGTAGCTACTCCACTCTTTGACCTCCCGCTTCAAATCCACTTCGCTGCCCCTTCTGACCTCACTCTGGGCTCACCTTCCGCCCGATGTTGACTCAGGCCTCATCTTCAGCGCCGGCCGGCATCCTGGCAGTCCAGCCCTGCATGTCTTTACTTCTGCCCTCCCAGGGCCTTACATCTCCGGACCCAGGGGCAGCCGGCTCTTCCTATGCGGGGTGGGCTCCCGCTCGGCTTCTTGCACCCCCGGCGCTCTTCTCACGCCCTTGGACTATCAGGTGCGTCCGGCACTTCGGCGCAGGGGGCACAGTCAATGCAGGCACTGCAGGATCGGGGTGGGCTCCCGACCTCCTCACCTTCACCCCGGGGCACTTCACACTCCCCCGCGGGTCTTCACTTCGGCGCGGGGTGGGCTCCCGAGCCCCACTCACGCCCGGGCTCTTCACACGCCCCGTGGACGATTAGGCGCTTCTCTCGCCTGCTCCAGGGGGTGCCCTCGACACGGGCCACACTCTCCCCCTCACCACCTTCAAAAAGGCGGCTGCACACGCGGGATTAGCCCGCTCGTCGCCAATGTGGTGGTCTCATGCTGTGCCCTGGGCCACATGCAGATTGGCATGACGGACACAGACACCAATGGTTACTGGGTAGCAATGGCCACGAGCACGTGCGCTCGGCCCCTTTTATTGTCAGGGTCACCTGACTGGTGACGCCTGTGAGGGGTGGGTGTATAGTGTGGCTGAGGCACAATGCAAAACACTAGACCGGTGATCAG
Organism: Calotriton arnoldi; assembly: GCA_963921515.1. Lineage (NCBI taxonomy): Eukaryota > Metazoa > Chordata > Amphibia > Caudata > Salamandridae > Calotriton > Calotriton arnoldi. The sequence goes on from CAWUFW010006271.1 coordinate 1,024,275, forward strand.
GCGATCACTACAGTAAAACCAGGAGCGAGGTGTAGAAGGCCCCTTCCATCCCCGGGCCTGGTATCCCTGCACCTGCTGCACATTGGTAGCTTCGCCCCTTGTTACTCTTTTAATGAACCACTTTCCCGACCCCTCCTAAATCTGCTCTACATTACTGGCACCACTCTGTGGTATTCAGGAACGTAACTTCTGCGTTGAATCTTGCTAAGTGAAGAGTGGCCTCCAAGTGCCAAATTAAATAAGAGGTGTACTTAGGAAGGGTGATGCGTCTCGGGGGACAAGAAAATATTTCCACACGAGCAGTTTCCTGCATCAATTTAGCCGATTATCAACCCTCCCCTAAACTTGCCTCAAAGACTCTCCCAGTCCAGTTTTTGGGCTTTTTTTTCTTGGCGAGTTCTCTCTCGTGTCTGAGACGCTGCCCAGAGAGACGTGAAATGGCGACGGGCCAGGTCCTAATGGCTTCCCCCTCCTGGTGCTCCAGACTGCAGGTGCCGCATCGGTTCAGCGTTGGGTATCAGATTGTGAGGCGAAGCCTCTGCTCTGCCAAATCCCAGCCTTCGCTCCACCGGAGGAGCAACTTGCTAAAATAATTGTCCCCTAAATCCCCCAAAAAAGAAAGTAAACTAAAAACTCTTACACATGCACAGAGGGCAATAAGTCAGCAAGGGAAACAATGGTTTAATTAATTTGTTGCCATATATTTAACATGCACACTGAATATTTGTTCTGTTTTTTTTTCTGGTCAGTATCATATTTTAAAGACCATTGTCTGTTGTCTGATTGTCCAGGTTACACTCTATTTATCCCATCAGTGGCAATCGTTTCTAGCTTCTTCTTTTGGGGATTTTGCTAACCCAAACTGATCCTGTTTTTGGATCCCTAAATTGTGCTAATGTGAGGAGTTTTTTGCTCAGAACCTTCTTATATTCCTTTTCAAGGTAGAACTTGCATATAAAATACTTGCGGGGTACCAGGGCAACGCTGGTGTCACTTTCAGGAAATCTGCGCATCTGATTTCAGCACCATCTACCATTACCTGGGATAATGTACCATAGGTCGAAGGAAAAAGCTCACCAATCAACAAGTAAGCAAGTGTGCTTGCATCATAAAAACATTGCACACCCCGGATCTCAGTGGGAGGTGGTCATTACCTCCTAGAGAGTGATTACTGTGTGTGGAAAGGATCCTCACAGGAAATGGCTAGGGTGGTCTAACTATAGAACATTCCTCTACCATCCCTTGGAGCTCATACATCGATCATGCTGCTTTAAACTTTGCAGTGATTCAGGGTTACAAATGCAAGGCTGTTGTCCTCTTTCCATGCATAGCCAAATGTCATCTGTGATCATCTCCTACTCAGCGATAAATGCTGCTACAACAAACTCTTCTGACTTCTTGGTTCTTGATGGCACGTTTGGTTATATATATAAACTCAGGTGTCCCAGGGTCTCAGCTAGTATTGCTCTCCAAGTGGATGACAAACTTGCTGCATTTGTTTACTTGTCTCTCGAACCATTGCTCGCTAGATAATCAGGGTTCACTACAGGAGGTACTGTAGGACACAATGATAACAAGAATATGTCATTATTAACATATTGGAAATGTAGGCCAGGTAAAAGAATGAGCAACAGAAAAAAAAACAATCATATCGCCTTCTGGTACCGAGGTACCAGCGAAACTGTTCATAGCACCAAGCAGTAAGTCTCTGCAATCATAACAAATGCCCATCTGTAGACAATGTAAACATATTACAGTTACTAAGCTGTCCTCTAATACGTTTGGGCTCAGTCCCCTTCTCATAATGTTCTAGAGACAATGCTACAATATTTAAGTGCACTTTGATACGTTTGCCCTTTGAACTGGTTTCACAGCGACCAGGCATACATGAAGGGGGAAACTTACTGGGTTCGAGTCAAGATAGAGGAGAATCTGCAAAAATGTCACAAAGCATAAAAATGCTCGATTCACACCAGAAACACCACCTAAATGTGAAGTGGTATTCCCAGCCATCTAATGATGTAGTTTAAGGGGACCACAGAGACTAGTCCCAATTCAGAGCTCTAGTTTCCAGTTAACAGGGCGTCTGAATCTTTGATGAAAGATTGCGAGGGGCCCCTGATATTTACACAGCTGGTGGTCAAGGCCTATCTTTGCAGTTCTGGGGTAATGTACTTCCATACATTGATGACTGGCTGTTGAACATGGGCTAGTCACAGTTAGTTAAGGACTACCTGCAGATGACCATATTGCTCCTACCTTCCCTGGGGTTCACCATCAACAAGCTGAAATCCCACCTTCGGCCGGTGCAGAGGATTCCCTTTATTGGGGCTGTTTTGTACACTGTGGCATTCAGTGCTTTTCTACCCCCACAGCGAACCTGGGACTTTCAGGATATGATTCGATGTTCCGGGCTCGGTCCAGCCTTCCATCCAGGACAGGTGTGAGGCTTCTTGGTCTCCTGGCCTCATGTATCCTGCTGGTGCCTCATGCTCATTGGTGCATGCAGGTTCTGAATTGGAATCTCAGCCTTCAATGGACTCATCATTAGGGGTGCCTATCGAACAAAATCTGTGTGTAAGATGAGGGGGGCAGCACTTTTAATGTTGGATGAAGGACTCCAGTCTGACCTGTTGCAGGCCATTCTCCCTGTCCCGTTCGAGCAGAGGAAGCATATCAATCTTCTGAACCTGCATGTCATCCAGGTGCCTCTCAAGGCCTTTCTACTTTCCATCAAGGGCAGACCTGTGCAAGTTTTGACAGACAATGCAGCCACCAGGTGGTACTGCCAGAAAACAGGGCGGTATGGGGCCAAGTGTGCTGTTTCAGGAGACACTGAGACTGTGGAGCTAGCTTGACCCTTAGGGAATTTCCTTGACTGCTCTCATTGCGATTACTTCTGCACGCCGTGTCAGTGAACTGCAGGCGCTGTCCGATCAACTGCCATGTACCACTAGAACAAATTAACATGGTGTGTATGCCTTGTAGGCTGCAAAGTTGAGCCCTCTAAGATAACTGACACCATTGACACAAATGAAAGCATATAGATGCTTTACATACTTGATAAAGTGAGTTTGTTGTAACCATTGTGGAGACTGCTTGATGTTGATGTCAAATGACAATGCCTTTTATTTATCTGTTTTAAAAACCTACACATAAATAAAAGGCTTGACATTTACTAATGCCAATAGCTCAAACTCTTGCAAATGCGAGACCTATTGCATTGCAAATGCTTGTTTTATTTTGTTCTTCTTTACATTCTTCAGTCTTTTGATTACATTTCCAGTATTTGATCTGGCACCCAGTAATACATTCACACGACTCAGGGGATTATTTAGCCCTTGGGAATAGCCCATTAGTTCTCTGAGTCAGCGGAGGCGTTTGCTTGACTCACCGAGCATAGGCCTGTTAGTCCTAAATAGATATGCATATGCACTTGGTGGAGATCTATGTGCCCAACGTGTGTCCATTGTTTTGGTACATTGTGTGGTGGGTGCACTTTCGTCACAGCTGAATTCCAAGTGGCCCTCCCTGAGGATCCGGACTACTCAGCATTCCCTTTTGTTTTTCAGAAACAAACCCACAAAAGAGTGGTTTAATAATGAAAATCAAAAGAACTGCTCCTAACCCACAGAAAGTTCTCCCTGTGTGTTAGAGACATCTCTCTCTTTTCCTGCTCGGGCCCGCCATGGCAGTGTGAATCAAGTCAGTGAGGGATGCACGTGCTACTGTTATGTTATTAACATTTATAAAGCGCGAACTGCTACCCGAAGGTGTCCTGGCGCTACCTGAAGTCATAGAGAGATCCTGAGTCAAGAGGCAGAAAGATAAAAACCTAAGACTGTGCTGTAAAGCGCCAAGTTTTCAGAGCCTTTCTAAAGGGCAGCAGGCTTGGCAGGGATCTCAACTGCAGCGGAAGGCCATTCCATGCCTTGGCTGCGCTAACCACAAAGCTTCTTCCACCCCAATTGGTCTTTTTTGCAAAGGGCACCGATACAAGTTTAGCTTCCGAGGAGCGTAGACATCTAGTTGGTGTGTACCATTGGAATTGCGTAATGAGATGGTTGGGCCCGGTTCTATGAAGGGCTTTGTGTACTATACACAGAGCCTTAAATTGTACCCGTTTTCGCATCGGCAGCCAGTGAAGTCTTTTAATCTCTGCTGAGATGGAGACATGTTTTGGGGTGCCGGACAGCAATCTGGCTGCCGGCTTTTGTAAAAGTTGCAGTTTATTCATCAAACCTTCCTGGATGTTGAGATATAAACTGTTACAATAATCTAGTCTGGAAATCACTAGAGCGGTGATCACTAACTGACGGCTATCATTAGGTAAAACATGTATGATCTTCTTGCAAGTTTTTAATATGTAGGAGGTGGATGAGACTACTGCATTCACCTGATCCTTGAGGTTGAGCTTATTGTCTATCCAGACTCCTAAATTCTTTGCCTTTTTGACAGGCATGGGAGGAGGGCCTAGTGTGTCAGGCCACAAGTCGAGTTCCAAAAGTTAGCATCATTGCTAAACAGAACTACCTCTGTCTTACTAGAATTTAGTTTTAGACAGTTTTGGGCCATCCAGTTGCCCACTGCTATCATGCAGTCGTGAAATCTGTCTGCCGTTCCCTGCAACTCTCCTGGCCTTAATGACACTACAATTTGGGTGTCGTCTGCATATGAGGTTAAATTGAACCCAAATGATTCAATCAAGGGAGCCAAGAGCGACACATAAATATTAAAAAGTGTTGGGCTCAAAGACGACCCCTGAGGGACCCCACAAGGCAGAGAGAAAGGTTTGGATGAGAATTCGCCAAGGGTGACTGTCTGTTGTCTGTCTGAGAGGAAAGATTTAAGTAATTTCCATGCTGAGCCCTGTACTCCGATCTCTCGCAGCCGGTCCATCAACAGGGCGTGATGGACCGTATCGAAGGCTGCAGAGAGATCCAGCATAATCATGACTGCTTTTCCTCCACGGTCGAGTGTAGTCCTAATCTCCTCTGTAGTTTTAATTAACGCAGTTTCCGTGCTATGACCACTGCGAAAGCCATATTGAGTAGAGTCAAATACCTGAGCTTCTTCCAGGAAAGCGCTGAGTTGTTCATTCATAATTTTCTCTGCAATTTTCGCCGGGAGAGGGAGTCTAGATATGGGTCTAAAATTAATCACATCACCGGGATCCAGACTCGGTTTTTTAAGCAGTGGTAATATCAATGCCTCTTTCCACAACCTGGGAAAATATCCCTCAGTAAACATTGCATTTATAATGTGGGTCAGGGTAAGGACCACAGATTCGGCTGCTAATTTTAAAAACGAGACTGGGCATGGATCCGAAGGTGATCCCGTTTTCACTTTCAAGAGTGCATTGGAAATGTCCAAGGTGGTTTTTGCAGTGAATTGGACTAGTTTTAACCTAGTACTTGTTTCTATTTCAGAGTCCCAAAGATCTTTAGTAGGGATCATGTTCCCAGAGCCAGTAAAGGATGAGAAGATGACATCCACTTTATCGAAAAAATTTTTGCAATTTTGTCGCATAATTCCTGACTGGCCTGAATAGGCGGAGGGGCTGGATGCGCTAAGGCATTTACAGTTTTAAAAAGTTCTTTAGTAGAATTTTTAGCTAAGTTGATTTTCTTCACAAAGAACTCTTGCTTTGTTTCTTGCAGCATCTTTTTATATTGGGCTAATCCATTTTTATATTCATGTTTTTTCTTTATCCTTATACTCCCTCCTCCTCGATCTCTCAAGATGCTTACAGACCAGTTTCAGGTCTCTGAGTTCCTGGGTATACTGTGACATAGCAGCCTCGAGGTAAATCGTTTCCAAAAGTGGAGCAAGTTAAAATTTCTGTCAATGGAAATCCAGATATTTGCCCATCTCCAAATATGGCACAGGAAGGAGGGTTTGGAACCCAACTGACTGGTGATCCAACACCAGTTCTGCAAAACCCTAAAAGACGCCTTCAGTCTGAAGGTTGCCCCACATCACTAATGACATCATTCTAAGTGTCCCAGAATGTTTGATTTGGGCAGAAAGGGTAGATTATGTTTGAATCCGTAATCTGATGTGTAGATTGTTACCTCATCCGGAGTTTTCTTTGGACTCATTTCGCCAGGTAAATCCTGGCAGAATATGTTCAGGAAAAATCTCTGGAATGTGGGAATTACTTCCAGAAATTGGGACAGAAACTTCGATTTCTGCAATAGTTACTACATTCTATAAGGGAGACATGTAATGTTGCAACCATAGCACACATCTAAAAATATCTGCACATAGTGGTTTCACAGAGGATTTCGTGTTGTGGTGTTAGGGCATCGGGGTTGCGGGAGTCCCAGTAAGGCCCTAATGGTGATTTAAGGAATCTTTAAAGAGATATTTGGATTCCTCTTCAGAGTCTTCCTCTCATGAGTTTGGTGTCAACGCATCTGAATCACATATACACATTTTTATTCAGTCAATCTTACACAGATAAGAGGATTTTTATCATTAAATTCGTATGGATAAAAAGGTGAGAACATTGAGGTCCCCGTTATACCCATGCCTGTCTTAACCACTTAACCTCTAATTTCATGCATTTTTTTTTCAAAATTGGTAACATTTTACTTACCTTACTATCTTTCTTTAAGTGAATTACAAAAATAAATGTGTAGCAACAATCTGCAAAAAAGAACTGCACAGGTAAAATGCTCACACTATTTGGGAATGGAAACATTTCAATTGAATAGTTGTTATATGGGTATTCGTGCCATGACCTTGAGATACTTTCTGTACTGCTTCTGTTATAACATGCTCATGAAAAAGTCATTAAAATTAGTGATGAGCCCCAGAGGCAAGGATGAATAATTGATACATGGTTAGGAATTTGATTTCACCTTTTAGTCAAGAGATCAAGTTCATAAATGCTTTATCAATTAGTTATTGGGTCGATACAGCTATTGCATATCTGTTTCAGATTGTTAGAATTTCTGCAGAGCTCCTGAACTATCAGTCAATTCCGTTGCATAATTGCGCGAGCATGGTATTTTGAAGCAATACAGAAAAGTTTGTTTCTTTAATTGCTATCCATACAAAGTACGTTTTGTAAGTTACAGTTTCTATTTTGTTTCTCAGAATAAAACTAGTAAGCTCAGAGTACCATCACATGAACATTTCTGCCTTTTCAACTTTCGTCACTTTGGTTGTGCTTAATACGTTCATTATCTTTGTTTCCATGGTTTTGCAGATATAATTACATTTATGCTAAAACCAGGACCTAACTCCCACAACAAATCGAGATAGGTTTTCTACTGACAGCGCTAATTAGGTGCTTGTGCACCTAGAATGACATCTGAAACAGCTGAATGTCCACTCTCCGTTAACCCTAAGGCAATCACCGCTTTCGAAGATGTCAATTTTTTTAATCAGTGCTGAAGCAGCCCTGAAATTGGGCTGCTCCCATGGTTTCCATACATGAATCCAACGGGGCTACCCATTGTACCGGAGAAATCTGGGCAGTTATAGGTATGTATACAAAGCAGATATGTTTGGGATAAAATGACCATGGGCCACAGACTAGCTAGGGAAACAATGTTTAGACACATAATACATATAATAAAAATTACCATGGGTCGTAGTACAGAACCAGTTAATATATGTATTTATGCATGTATTAATTTGTTGACAAATAAAGGTGTAACAAAAAAGCGTGAACTGCATGTAGCTTATACTGTGATCCAAATATGGTAAAGTGATTCATATAACACGGTTGGTGAGCATAAAAAATAAAATGTTTTAAACAATTGACTGGTAGACTTTTATTGATAGCGTGAAAGATCATAATAAACGTTCACAATGTTTTATTAGGTGATGTTTCGACCACCCTTGAGTACAGACGAGGCTGGACTCCTTCAAGCATCATTTATTAGCTTGTAAAAATCAGAATAAAACTGTCTTTAATTTTCTATTTGCGTGCTATCAGGATCCCTCTTTTCTGAGTAATCTGCAGCTCATGATAAAGCTCTGTTCGATTCCCATCAATCTTGTAGTAGAGACCTTGGGGCATATTACCAAGGATGTGCAATAATGATCGCAAAGCGCACTTAGCGCTGTTTTTTTTATCGCCGGCTATCGCTGGATTACATCGCGGAGATAACGCGTTATTATCAACGCTTATCTCTGAGGCGATAGAAATTCCAGCGATAGCGGCAAAACCCAGCAATAGCGCGAGAAATCCAGCGATAAATTCCACGCGCTGATGAAAAGCTTGCTAATAGGCAGGTGAGGACTTAACCTTACAATCCACCTCCCATTGACTAGAATGGTTAAGTCAAGTTTTAAAGAGGTGTTAGATTCCAGCGATAATCGCGGTTAGCGCAAATTAATTTATCGCTTCGCGGGCATTGCTAATAGGGGGAAGATGTGTTTGCGACTGTTTTCAGTCGCTTTTAGTTGGGAACGCCTACTTTGCATGTCATTAGCGATAATTATCGCTGACATGCAAAGCGGTAAGGAAACGGCCGCTTTCGCCATGAAGCTGTCGCTAACAGCTGTTAGCGACAGCTTGCTAATGAGGCGATAAAAATATCGCCGCTTTAGCGGCATAAAGTGCCGCTAAAGTGGCGATACTGCCCTTGATAATATGCCCCTTTGTTCTTATTGCAGACCAGGATGACGTTTGTAGAGTTCTTCATGATCGCAGCATTGCTGCTTCGATAGTACAAGAATTATAAGCAACTACCCCATCTTATTATCCACACTTAATGCAAGGCGGATCCAACACTTTGCTCTTAGGTGAATCAAGTATTTTCTTCTTGGCAAAACTCTGGCATTTGAGCTGATTCTTAGGACTGTATGGTTACACGTATGTGGTGCCTTTTCATCCTTATTTTTACACTTTAGATTATAAAATCTATGCGTGCATTGCTGACAGATAGGTCACTCACCATTAAAAGTGATCTGAATTACAACGTCTCTTTGCTCCTGGAATTCATTTGTTTATTTGCTGAATGGATGAGAATAATACAGGGAAATTCCCCACATGAACAAAATAAGCTGAGCGTGTTACACTTTGCTCAGATGCCATACTTCGTTACACCGTGGAAACTTATTACATTGCACTCCCAGCTGCAGAATGCAAAGGCATTACATTGCAAGCACTAAATTCTTGCAATGAACTTCTCTACAAGGTGGTAATGGACATCATGCGTGTTCTCGAAGCCTGGCCTTCAGGTTCCAGCCCAGTGTTTCTGAGGCCAACTAGAGGAGCACTCCCATGAGACTAAAGGACAGAGAATCACTAAGCTTGAGCCTTATGGACAGATAGATATTCCATACTGCAAGTTAGTTTATAAGTGAATGAGGGGTATTTTGTGAAATGATTTGTAAACCATGACTGCCCATGTGGCAGACAAGATCCTTTAGCAATACAGCACAGAGATAGAGGTGATGCTCTGGAGTACGGCAGTGGAGTTGTAGTCTGGAGTGAGAGTCAGGAGAGCTAGCAAGAGAGAGCAGCTGATATGAGTTTACTGAGTGGGAGTGCAGGAGGCAGGGTCGGACTGGCATAAAGGGTAATCTGGCAGTGACCAATGGGCTGGTCTGAATGGGCAGTGTGTGAGGCGTTTTTATGACTGTTTGTGGGCCTGTTTTAGGGACGGGTGGGCCAGTTTTTGCTGTGAATTGTTCTGATATTTGCCTGCAAGTAGCACAAATGCATGTAGTCTCCCATACCTTGTAAAACAACAATACAGGGTTTCCTCACATGTTCAAAACTGCCCGATGTGAAAATGTGGCCTATCTGATCCGCTACAGGGGGCCACTTTTATTTTGGTGCCTGGGTCTATTTTCTATCCCAGTCTGATCCTGTCATAAGGGTTCAATTGAAGTGCAGAAGGAATTGTGAGCAAATAATAGAGAAGAGCAGAAGAAAAGCTGGGTCCTGATTTTCAAGAGGGGGGCTTTTCTAAGTTCTTTGAAACACATGAAAGCTTGAGCTGGCCTGGGAACTAAGAAGAAGAGGAACCAAAACTCCAACATGAATAGGGTAAATAAACCAAACCACAAAATAGGGAAAACGAAATGTATTGTTGATTTGCCTGTTTCAAAAATATTTACTGCCTTGGCTTTGGGGCAGGTTTGTTTTCAGAGCGTCCCAAAATAGAATACCAGAAAGTACCAGAAAATTTGAGTTTTTTCCCAAGCTGATCCCGGGGAAGGCAAACAGTCAAACCAATGCGGACAGAGCCACGCATGTTCTAACAACACAAGCACTACCACGCTTGCCTTAACCACGCATATGCCTTAACCAAGGCAGTGCATGCTCTAGCTGCTGCTGGGCAGAAGAAGGAAGTATCGAGAGGGGACATGGTGAGGTGAGTGGGGCTGGGGCCAGGTTGTGGGTGGGTCGGGCTAGTTTTTATGGGTTGGGGGATAGTTTTCAGGGCTGGGGGTCGGGGTTGTTTTCAGGGCTGGGGGGTCAGGGAAGTTTTTAGGGCTCGGGGGGTCAGGAAAGTTTTTAGGGCTTAGGGGGATCATGGAAGTTTTTAGGGTTTGGGGGAGGGGTTGGTTTTCAGGAGGCAGGAGGTAGTTTTAGGTCTCAGAGCAAGGGCTTTGGGGCCGTTTTAGGGCTCGGGGTGGGGAGCAGGGATCAGGATACTTTTTAGGGCTTAGGGGGCAGGGTAGTTTTTAGGGATCGGGGGGTCAGGTAGTTTTTAGGGCTTAAGGGAGAGCAGGGTAGTTTTTAGGGCTTGGGGAGCAGAGAAGGTTTTAGGGCTTGGGGTAGGGGTTTGGTTTTCAGGAGGGAGGGGGGTAGTTTTAGGTCTCAGGGCGGGGGGCAGAGGTCGGGGGTAAGACTTACCCGAAAAATAATAACTACGCATATGTCTTTGCCATACATGCCTTAACAATGCATTTTTTGTTGTAAATGCATGCGTGATAAAGGCATATGCATGGTTAAGACTGGCGTGGTTAAGACTGCGTGGAACCAGCTTGCATGGTAAATGCATGTGTGGTTCCATCACACAACCGAACAACGTCCTTGTGTATTATATGTGTATCCCAACCCTGACCCTCCTGAATAGGCTCAACCACGTCCTCTGTAGGTTCATTTTGATAGGGCATTAGATATTAGTTTGGTGGTACAGTCTGGTCTTGTCCCTGCTTCTGGTTTTGGTTTCCCTGATAATGATGCCTCTGCATTTGTGGGGACTTTTAGGTTTGTGATAGACAGGACCAGGAGAAACAGATGCACTCATTGGCATTGTACCCTCTTGTGGGGCAAAAGGAATGCAGCTTTGATTTGCGTGATCTTTACCTTGGAATAGACATCCATTTAGCTGGCAGAAAATAGTTGCTCCCAACATGGTTGGTGTTTTGTTGTGGTGCCTGATTTTGAGGACTGTTATGATATGAGAAAGGTTGGACATATTAAAACTCCAGTTTGCAGTACTTGGGTTTATGTTTTCGGCCTCTCTGACTCATGTGGGAGTTTAGAGGTCATTTGTGATGCAGCCACTTTCACGGGTGGTATAAGATTGTGGTTTTTGAACTTGGATTTTGTTCCGTGAGAGCGTATCCTGTAGATGCAGCAATTCATAGAATGACATGGTTGGTCAATAAGCCATCTCATTGATCATTCATCTTTTAATTCTCCAGTCAGCTGTCTCTTAGTGTTGTTATTTAACCCATAAAAATGCTATTTTAAATTCTTCAATGTCTGTAACTACAAAATCATCACAAGTTTTAAATACCCCTACCAATATAGATAGGAATTCTGTTAGGCTTAGATAGGTTTGGCACTGCATCCAATATATAATTCTCGTGGCCTGCTGTGCATTTAAGTATCCAAGGGCCAGATGTAATGAGACATTTTGCGATCGCAAACATTCCAATTTACAAAATCACAGGGTTTGCGACTGCAAAAAAGGTGAGTGGAATACTCTAAACCCGTTTTTCTATTCGGTAAAGGGTTACTAAATTGAACTTTGGACAAGGTGTATTAGAGAGTCCCTTCCAAATTGTGATTCAGTATGCAATATATCAATGGTTGATGTCCGCAATTCAAGTTGTAAGCCATTGAAAAGTGAGAGGCTCATCAAAAGAAGTAGTAACCCATTTGTAAAGGGGAGGGAGTACCTAAGGACCCTTTCCTCTTTATGAATGTTGGAAAGTAGTTTATTTTACAGTAGGCAGCGGTTCGGAGACCAATGTAAACTCTTAAACAAAGCAAACGTTTAAACAAAAGAAAACTTTTTTTTTAAACAGTCTAGTTTCCTTTAGGGAAAAGAGGCTGCATTTTTCTTTTTTAATTTCTTTATTGAACGACAACCCAGCAGGCCAACATCCCTGTGATGGCTTGCAATTGAAGTGAATGGCAATTTACGACCTGACTCACACATATTAATGAGGTAGGAGGGATTGTGACCCACTCTGACTTCTTATTTTGCAAACTAACCTATAAGTACATAGGACGGTTCTCAATATCTGATTTCATTCACAAAACATCAGTGTGCAATTTGGACCTGCTTTTTTAAAAGAAAATGTTCAGCCATCTGGCCCCAAATACTTTACCTATGATGTAAAGTTTAACATCATGCCAGTTTTCTAAGCGTTGATCATCCAAGGAAGCAAAAAGCCTTGTTTACTCTTCTGCAAATGCCCATTGAACAAATCCCACTCCCTCCTCTGATCTTGAGAATCATAAGAAACTCATGACTAATTCATACACTTCTAGGCCCTCTGCACCTGGTTGTGTATATTTGGTTGTATATGATTTGTTCATTTACCTTAGATTGTTTACTACTTTGACAAAATCAGGGTGCTAATCTGGTGGGTGGTAACCTCTAACATTTTCTCATCTGCAACCACATCATAGCACTTACTCAATAGACAATATGATTTTGAACAAAATTCAGCTCTACTTGACCCTGTCAACAGTCTAAAGATGGCCGCCGCGTTGAGGAAGAAACAGGAAGTGATCGTGATCTGAACTCTATTTAAATAACCTGGAAACGCGGATCAAGCGTATATTTTTCAAGACTCTTTTGAAGTTGGTAACCTGGCATTTGCTGTTTGGATTTCCAGCCTTAGGACTCACGACTTGGTGAGCTGCGGTACCAGTGTTGGGTTTTCACGGCATCTGGATCTTGGTTTCGGTCGAGCCCAGGAAACCATATCTCTCAGACTGCATGCGAGGCTGGTGGCTTTTCACATGTACACTTTCTCTCAGGTGACCTCGCTCCAAGGCAGTTCAATTTTCTAGAACTTCAGTTCCAACTGTGGTGAATCCTGTTTATTTCAATTGCACTCGAACTGACTTTGGAGTAGCCCGTTGCTTTAAGAAAGTAGCAAATATTATTATCCAGCGCTTTTGCGTGAAAGACATATTTCACCATCTCAAATTTCTAAATCAAAAATGTATCATTTTTATGAACATTAACATCTTCGTAGTCTCATGTTACAAAAAGTGGGAAAGAAAAGGGGAACATTGTATTTGAGAATATGTTGTTGCTCAGAGCACCATCAGCTAGGGGAAAATTCCATTCTAAGCTTTCAGATGTGAATCAGTTTATGTTCTGTGGAAGATATATTTGTTTTTTACGTATCTCTTGGGCTCTTGATCTATTGATTAGTTTTTGTCTATTTAATTGCCACTGCATGTATGTTGATTGGGTGGTGTTTATAGAGCCGCAATATTATATTGGGGATTGCCGTAAAATTTTAGTTGATGTTCTGCCAATTGTGATTGGTCACCTCCTTCTGTACCTTACGATTTCTTATGGTGATCCTAGGTCATTTTGCTTTTGTGCTCTGTAATTGTTTCTTTCATGTTGCAATTCATTTATAGGTTTCCCTCCCTGCTGTACCTACCCTAAAACCCTTCACCCAGTTTGGACGACTCTGTTACTCTAGTGTGTTATAGGAGAGCCAGAGCTGCTGAAAGGCGGGTCTCTGGGAGGTAGTGTTCCTGAGGATCCAATGTCCTGTCAAAACACAAAAATAAACAATTTAACATAGATATTTTAATATTTTTTAATAAAAATGAACCACAAACAACAAACTATATAAGACTTGCAAGAGATTAAAAAAACTGTATAAACCATTATAAGTAATACAAATTGTTTAAAAAAATAATACTTCAAATATACGTTTTCAAACTAGTTATATGCAAACATTTAATATTACAAAAATAATTATTTGAATAACAGCAAATTTTCTAATTAAAAAACAAGTTTTAGAAAATAATTCTGAAAACAAATTTTTCTACAATTTAAAATATGACACTTTAAATTACAAATCAAACTATTGTATCACATTTTTTTATATTATATTTTTTAAATCTACCCACCCTTTTTCCTCATAAACCCAAAATCAGGCACCTAAAGCTTTTGCAAAGCTCAAAATTAGAAAATAATATTAAAGCATTATTTTTAAAGAAATAAAACTACAATAGTAATTTTTTACAATCAATTATTATTATAAATTGGCATAAAACAATAAATAAATAAATAAAATACAAATACCATACAAAGTTAAGATTAAAATCAATATTATGAACAACAATCCTTTTGCTAACAATACTTTTTACAAAGATATTAAAACCACAGTTAAAATGATATTTATGTCCACTATATTTTCAATTTGATATTTTGTCCTCATACCTCTACTATCAAATGTCTTCACCCTTGATCATACCTGCTTCCCCATTGGGTTAATCTCAGTGCTCTTTGACATACAAAGTCAAACTGAACCTCACGATAGTACATGGTAAAAGGTCGGTCAGAGTCATACTCAGGTTCTGAACATGCCACACGAGACCAAAACGAAAGCAGCTTCCTTTATTTATTTATTTGAAAAGTTTTATAAAGCGCGAACATGACCCTTCCGGGTATCAGAGCGCTGTACACAGAGGCAGAAGCATGCATGAACTCAACATTGTAAAACAACAAGGAGTAAACAATCAAGATCAGGTACCGGGTAGAGGGCCCTGCTAGTTCAGTTTCTCATATAGTGCAATATATTTCCTGTAACATTCAGTAAAACAGTCATAGAGTGGCTCATCACAGCATAGTAGAGTAAATGACAAATCTGTAATCGGCCCAAGAAGTATTCTTCTATTATAGTTCCGGAAGGGCCCTAGAGTAAAATAACAGTTTACCATCCAATCAAAAATAAATAGCGAAAGATAAGTTGGGATAAATGTCAAATCTGTCAACAAGGGGACTAGAGGAAGAGTACAGGATGATGCAGTTAATGTCCACTCAGGAAAAGCCATTTGGTCTGTTTCTTGAAATAGGCAGTGGAAGGATTGGCTCTCATCTCCGTAGGAAGAGCGTTCCAGATTCTAGGCGCAAGGCCGGAGAAAGCACGTTTGTACGTACTTTTCTTTTTGAATTTAGGAGGTTTCAAGAGTAGTGTGGACGTACTTCTTAAGTTCCGACCGGAGCCAGAAAGAACAAGCTTGTTCGCCAGATAGGCCGGAGTGTTGAAATGCAGGGCTTTATGCATGAGGCAAGCTATTTTGAAACGGATCCTGGCTTCAATAGACAACAAGTTGAGCTGCAAAAGGTCAGGTGTGATGCGATCGTGTTTTTTGGAGCCTGTGATGAGCCTGGCCGATGCATTGAGCATGGCTCTGAGAGGGGCCAAGCTTGCTTTAGAAAGCCCCGCAAGGGTCACCAGGCCATATTCAAGTCGTGATATCACCAGGGATTGTACTGCATGCTGTAAGTCTTCTGGCGGAAGGAAAGGCTTGATTTTCTTAAGTGTGTTAAGATGAAAGTTGACACCCCTAATAGTGGTACTGATGTGAGTTTGCATATTAAGGTATTTGTCCAAGGTAATGCCCAGTGATTTAGCTGAATCAACCACGTGAGGGGTGCAGTTAAGGGCTGTGAGTTGTTTTAGCCATTCGCGGGTCAGTGCAGAGTGGTTGAGTGGGGCAATCAGCAGGAATTCAGTTTTGAAGGTATTCAACAAAAGATGGTTCTGGGCTAACCATTGTTGAGTTTGCGAGAGAGCCTCATTTAAGGTTTTAATGTCCTCCAGAGAGGAGATCTTCAGGTACAGTTGCGTGTCGTCCGCGTACATGTGATAATGAATGTGAGAATTGTTCAGAATGACAGTGAGAGGTTCCATATAAAGGTTGAAGAGCGTGGGCGAGAGTGCGGATCCTTGCGGAACTCCAATCCTGACCGGGGTACTGGATGCGAGGGACTGGTTTAGTTTAATCCTTTGAGTGCGGTTATGTAAGAAAGAGGCAAACCACTTTAGAACCGGCCCGAGAGACCCATCCTAAGTTGCAGAAGATTAATCAAGTTTTCATGTTTGATGGTATCGAATGCAGAAGACAGGTCCAGAAGGATCAGAAGACGGGACATTTTGATCTAGGGATTTCAGGGTGTCATCCACAATGTGAGTTAGAGCAGTTTCAGTACTATGCCCTGCTCTGAAACCGGATTCATAAAGGTCAAGTAGTTGAAATTTCTCTATATGGTTGCAGAGCTGCTTGTGGACACATTTCTCGAGGAGTTTGGCTAGTGTCATGATGTTGGTGATCGGTCGGAAATTGTTAGGATCAGATAAATCCGAGTTGGGCTTCTTAGGGATTGGAGTTACTTGCCCAATTTTGAGACAATCAGGGATGCTCCCCTGCAGGAGAGATTCATGAATGATCCTCGACCAAAGCGGTAGAATGGCCGAGTTGAGGTCTTTAAAAAATTTAGCCGGCAGAGGATCATTGAAGTGGTTGGCTGGTTTTAGAGTTGTCATAGCGTGTAGTAGTTCTGTGCAATCTGGCAGGATAAAGGAATTCCAAGAGGCATCATTATTGGGAGAACAACCCAAAGGTAGGGAGAGTGCCGAGGGAACCCCGAGCTCACCTGATGATGTGGTGTAGATTAGAGGTGGCACCCTGGGAGTGTTAGGTTGCATCTCCTGTTCAATTTTCTTAGTTTTTTCAGAGAAGTGCACTGTGAAGTCCTCCCCGCTAGGAAGTGGAGTCAAGGAAGCCAGGTTGGGGTTGGAAGTGTGGTTTGCTTGCTGTTTGATGATTTCAAATAGCATCATGGGTCTATTTATAGCACCGTCCAGCTGCTCCCTGAAATGGTCCGTTTTAGCAATGCAGATTTTTTTGTTCTAGGCGCTTCCCTTTTTCCTAAGCTGATAGAGGCTAGTAGTGGAAGGCTCTTTTCTCCAGAGCCTCTCTGAAAGCCTAATTTTACGGCGTTCGTCATTTAGGGTACCATTAAACCAAGGTTTGGATTGTTTGAGAGGGATCCTCTTAAGTTGTTTCGGCGCAATGGTGTCGAAGATATTAGCCACAGTGCTAATGTAGTGCTCAGAAAGATCATCAAGGTTGGTCATGTCAGGGGGAGGCTGAAGTCTATTCATAGTGATGGAAGTAAGATCATTAATGTTGATGTCTCTCATATTGCGAGACAATTGTTTAATTTTAAGAGGTTGTCCCTTTCTGCGAGTGGTCTTTTCCAGTATGTGGAAGGCAATTTGATGATGATCCGACCAGTCACAAGGTAGGATGTCATCCAGTTGGATGATATTGTCTCTAGCAATAATGAGGTTGAGTGTTGCGCCTTTGTTGTGGGTAGGTCCCTTACAAACCTGAGATAAGTTGAGATCCGAAAGGAAAGACTTAAAGGAGTTGACTAAAAGATCATTGGTGTCATTCCAATGGAGGTTGAAGTCTCCGAGGAAGATATGGTATAGTTGATCCGAACACGAGCTGATAACCTCCATGATTTGCTCTATGAAGAGCAAATTGTCACCCGGTGGATGGTAAATCATGTGAAGCACACAGACAACCTTGCCCTTATTCCAAATTTCTGCTACTAGTAGTTCACAGGAAGATAGGAGAACATTCTGAGATTGTTTTATAGTTAAGCTGGAGCGATGAATGCAAGCAATGCCCCCCCCCGATTTTCCCCAGACGATCACATCGTATAATGGCATAATCAGGCGGGACTAAGATGTCAAGAATAGGGGAGGAGGCCTCGTTGAGCCAGGTTTCGGTGAGAATCAGTAAGTCCAAGTCTTGCGCTAAGATGAATGCAGAGATGTCCGCAGCATGTTTCGTGGCTGATCTGCAGTTGATCAGCATCGAATTAATGTAGGGGGAGGTGTTAATCTCTTCCTGATGAGTGGTAGTAATTTGGAGTAGGTTTTCCTTATTAACCGATCTGGAGTTGACCCTGGGTTCCCTGTCAGGGTCCGGGGAAATAGCGAGGATGTTAATAGCGGAGTTAGAGGAGGTGCCTGGGCCTGTGCCATTGTATGAGAGTACAAGAGCGAAGGTGTCCTCATCCGAGAGCTGAGGCTGAAACCTACGAGGTTTGGATTGATGGTTAGGAAGAGGCCTAGAATTCCAGCCGGAACTAGGTGGGAATCGGGTAAAGGATTGTTCGTCCCCATCCCCGAAGACTCCAGGAGGATTGCGTTGCACATTCCCCAGTGGAGGGAGTATATTCCATACCTTCTCCATCTTCATGGAAAATTGTAGTAGGGACTGCATGATCTCTTTGACAGCCCAGAGATCTTGCTTGAGGTCAGCGAACTTCTCCTCAAGGTAAAGCCCATTAGAGACCTCCTCAGCCACCCTAGTAATAGACGAGGGAAAGGATGCCGACTTGTGGAGGGAATTGGAAGGGATAGTAGGTCCCTTACCACAGTTGCAAGGGGAGATGGAGTTCCGCTTGAGCATGGTTTTGTCGTCAGCCAAGGGTAGATTATCCGCATGAGTTGGAGTCAGATGCGATGCAGGAGGGAGCTGCGCCGCACCAAGGGAGGGATTGGTAGCAGGCAAATTGGTTTCAATTGGTATCTTCCTTTGAAGATAATGGTAAGTTTGTTCCCACTACAGATCTCAAGGGATAATAGGGGGTCCACTTGAACACTATACCAATACCTATGAAGCCATGGGGAGGGTCCCAAGAAATGTCTGCCATTAAACTCCAAGAGGTAGACATTCAAATACAATGTAATGAAATGCAGGTTATAACTTGGATTTGTAACCCAGTCCAATTTTTCAATTCCCTTGGAAATCAAACTACCTCAATGTGTACTATGGGGGATCTTATCACCCAAGATAAAGGGGATAAAAATCAAATAGGGAATATAGCCATCCTGAATGGAAAAGTGATACAAAAATTACAAGTGAATAGTGATGGTCAAGGGGAAACTAAATGCAAGTTAAGCAGACCTTATGTGGGAGACCTGCACCTCAAGAAATGCAACCAACCCAACCAAAACCCAAAAGAGACTGACCCTGTAGGATTTCGCTTCCAGGTAATTTCATTTTTAGGTTACATAGTTAAATAGTTGCTGTTTGGCCCAGCCCCTATCCGCTGGTTGGATAGTTGTTGGCCATACGAGCTTCCTCTGCCTCCCCCCACAGCTGTTGTGGCCAGGAATTTAGGAATTCGATTTAACCATCAACTTTCATTTAAAGCTCAGATATCAACAGGGCTCGGATCATGTTTTGTTAATATGATGATTCTAACAAAATGTATAAATCTACTACCATTTGAGGCCCAGAGAATGGTGGTTTATGCCTTAGTTACATCTAAACTGGTTTACACCAATGCACTCTATATGGGCCTCCAGGACTACTTCATCAAGCGTTTGCAAGTGGTCCAGAATGCAGTTGCATACCTCTTATTCTATCTTAACTTATCTATTGGACCTACACAGGTTGCCTGTTAGAAAGAGAATTTTGTTCAAATATCTGGTAATAGTGCAACAGGCTTTTAACGAGACAGGCTGTCCAGTACTTAACTGAGAGGCTTCCACTGTACCATCTGGCAAGAGCACTTCGTTCCACAGAGGCTCTTTGAGTGGCATTGGCTCCTTTTCTTTTCTTGCCTCGCAAGCTTGGAATCAACTTCCTTTCAAGCTTTTTGATGCCCAGATTGAATTCCAGTTTCGGAAAGCTTTCAAGACATTTTTGTTTACCCTCCATTAAGTATTTCAGCTGTCATTCTTACCTAGTCTGTCAAGTCCCAGTTTTTACCACAGCTGTCACTGCAAGAGGGGCCACATTAGCAACAATATTACATACCACATTAGCAACCACTACTACAGAAACAGAAACACTACTACAAAATCAGAACCTATTACAGAAACAGAAACTACTACAGAAACATTAGCTGCAATCACAGTTGTAACCACTGTAAAGATCACAGTTGCTAATGCTGCTGGTAAGACAGCAGCCACAAAAACAGGGACCACTGCTGTCACAATAAAAAATGTGGCCCGGCTACAGGAGCTACTGCCACAACAGCAGAGCCATAACCATAATCACAGCTGGGACAAAATCAACAGCTACCACTGCACCAAGAACTAGAGCAGTTATAACAGATTCCATCAGAAAGCAACAACAGCTGCTACCTCCACTGCATCAACTAAAGCTGTAACAATGTCGACAATAGCTGGTACAGTTGTAGCAACTGCAGGTACAGCAGCTGCAATCACAGCAGGAACCACAGCAGTTACCAGTCCTGCCACCATGGCAGGTAACAGAGGAATGACCACAGCAGTAACCAGAATGGCTATCAGAAGAGTTACCACCTCTACCAACATAACAGTGACAAAATGAGAAGAAACTACAGCTGAAACTACAGGAATGGCCACAGCTGCCACCAGAACAGGGACTACAGTAGAGACCACAGCTGTATCAGTAAGAAAAATAGCATTAACTGCAGCTGCTACCATGGTAACGAAAATATCAGCAACCTTGGTTAAAATCGCATGAGGGGCAACAACAGCAACAATGTGAACCAGAACAGTAGTCACAAAAGCTATTACTGCAACCACCACCACCACAACAACAACAGCAGATGCAAACATATTTGCAAACTGTAAGAAACTGGTTATTAGTTGCTAAGGATGTGAGTCCTTCACAAGTAATATGTCTCCAAATTTCTGTGAAACAGGGCAATGAAGCAGAGTAGTCCAAGGCCTACTTGGGGAGGCAGTGTGGGCTGAGAACCTCAGCTCACCGGTATGCAACAACATTCAATTAATGATTGCCCCACCAGTGCTTTGTCTTTGAAAAAGAAAAAGTACTTTATTACGCACACGCTACTAAATACTAACCATTAAATTACAAATATATACAATTAGCTAGATAGAAATAACTTTGAAGACACCCCCATGACATGTTACATAGCTAGTGGGTTCCTAAACTATTAACATATTACCCCTCCTATACTAAATTGTATTGCTTCGCCCGCCCAAATAATAGAAAATGCTGCACTACCACACGGAGACACACACACAGCAAAGCAATAAAAACACCTGGAAAGGGATTTCACTCTCATAAAATGAGGCAATTCAAAAGACAGTTTTCAGAATAAAGCGTGATGTTTTATTTGTGCAACACTCTCTATCAAAAAGGCTTTCCCAGATGTCAAATGAAAACAATATACAAAGGTATATAGAGCTCTATGTGCAAGCAATAATAAGACACTTATAAGTAAGCAAATGCAACGGTTAAATACATGGAATAAAGTACAAAGAATAAAATACAAGCAGATAATAACACTGAAGGAACACTGCAAGAAATAAACACTGTTAAATGCAAGTAATCAGACATAAGGAATAAACCATGTCAAAGGAAAGATATAAGATATATACACTAAATAAATCCAGATGATTATAACCACTGGAGACTTGAATGTGCACACAGACACACTCACACATCACAATGCCAATAATCAAAAACAATACATCACCGGCTTCAAACACTGCATCCTAGCCCACTCCTGACTGGGGGATTCACAGCTGGGGTCAAGAGACTCAGCAAGCCGGGAACCGCTACACTGAATTAGACATGGCTGTCATTTATTCAGGTTCCAAAATCTCGCTCTCCAAGTCAACAAACCCCAGTTTTATAATTTCACAGCACTAGAAGTTTCATTGAGGACCTCCTCTGCGCCAAGGCAACTTACTGGAGTTGGCCACTCTCCATTCAAGCATTCCAAAGGCAAAGGAATTCTTACATATTCTTCTGCACTCCCACATGTTCTTGCCGCTTATCTCAGCGAAGCTTGAGAAAGTCTCCAAAAGTACAGAAAACAATCTCCAAAAGTACAGAAAACAATCTTGAACGTGGCTAGCGTAAACAACTTGAGTGATCTGGGGGCCTGCCTGTGTGCGCAAAGCTCAAGCTAAACAGAGTCAGAATTCAAGATGGCATGAGAGCATGTCAAAGCCAATAGTAAGATCTTCATAATACTTCCCAATGTACAACACAATGCACATTTGAGCACCACTGCATATAACACTACACTCTGAGGCAGAGAAGTTCATTCCACACTTTTCTCTCTCTCATGCTTTCAAATGCACATCCCACACCTGCACCTTTGTCAAAGAGACTCTGGTCGGCTGTGAGAGCGCGCGTTTTGGGATTTCTTTTAACGCTAGCTATACCATGTCCGGGCTACTGGTTTATTGCCCGGGCTACTGGTTTATTGCCCGCCAGGACCATCTAAAGAATTTAGGGCAGCACTCATCGACACAGTCAATTCTCTGGCTATGAGAGCGGCCAATTTCAGCGTTATTGGTGACTTGAGCCAGCACCTAGAGAGCCCTCATGACTCGGAAATGGGTAATTTTTTAGCAGACCTTGCGGCGTGTCAGATGATTCAAATGGTCCTAGGTCACACCCACTCCGCCGGCCATCTGCTTGACCCTGTTTTCTCTAACCTCTCCTCCCTCACAGTCAACACTCCTATCCGGATGTGCTGGTCTGATCTTTATCTGATACCCATGACACTCTCGGGGGTAAAGCCCTCTCGGAGGGTGTTTCAGAAGTTCTCTTTTAGGCGCCCCTGGCACAAATTAAATATCGACCAATTTCATGCCCTCCTCTCTACAAATACTCTCAGCATGCCGGATGACCCGGATGCTGCCGAAAAAAGACTTACCTGACTGGATCCTCCGGCCTCTGGACTCACTCATCCCTGCTAAGTGGTCTAAGAGCCGTAACACTAAATCCAGTCCTTGGTATAATGACAAGCTCGCCACTATGCGTAAAGCATGTAAAAGGTTGGAGTGGGCATGGATACGGGATTACGATCAGATCCTTAAGTAGTGCTATCAGGCAGCCATTAAGAACTATCACAGGGCTATCCAGATAGAACGGGCAGCTTATTTTGCGGACGAGATCAGGAGCAGTAGCAACCCCGCTAAAAGTATTTTTTCTATACTTAAAGATCTTAAATTGTCGGGGGTTTCTACAGCACCTCTGGTATCGTCGGATGAGCAATGTGAGGTTCTTTCCACCTTCTTTGTCAAGAAGGTAGAGAACATCTAGAAAACCTGTAACGTGTCCAGGACCTGTTCATAGACCCCTTCCTACCCGCACTCTCGCTGCCTTCCCGGCGGTCTCCCATGATGAGTTGCGCATGCTATGTAGCAAAGTTAGATCGGGCTCTCCTGCTGACCCCCTTAAGCCTGAGCAATTTATGAAATCTTTACCTGTGCTTCTCACACCTCTGGGTCAGGTGATCAACATGTCCTTGTCCATGGCAGTTGTCCCTAGGACTTGGAAACAAGCAAGGGTTGTCCCGATGCTCAGAAAACCCACCTTGGACACAGCCAAACCTGAGAACTTCCACCCTATATCTCTCCTGCCGTGGGTATCCAAGATCTCTGAGGCCTACATTAATTCCATCTTGACAGGATTTCTGGAAAATAACAACATACTAGATCCCTCTCAGAATGGCTTCCGCCCGGGGCACAGCACGGAGTCTGCTCTCCTACCTGTGACCGAACATCTGAGGGTAGCACTAGATGCGGGCGTACTTCGGCACTGATTTTACTAGATCTCAGCGCCGCGTTTGACACGGTCTCCCACCAAATCCTGCTGCAACGGCTGGAGGAGGCGGGCATTGTGGGCTCTGCCCTGGACTGGTTCACCTCTTTTCTCTCCGAGAGGACTTTCCAGCTGATGGCCCCCCCCTTTTTCTTCCCTGATCCATACTATTAAACAAGGGGTGCCACAGGGCTCAGCACTGAGCCCAATGCTGTTCAACTTGTATGTGCAACCGTTAGCAGCTGTGGCCAGGATCAGAGGGCTTACTGTAGTATCATATGCTGATGATACACAGTTGGTAGTGGTACTCTCTAACAACTCCACGCAGGACGCCCGCAAGTTTCGGAGCGATCTTGCAGCTATTGCTGAGTGGATGACTGCCAACTGCCTCCAGCTTAACGCCAGCAAGTCTGAGGTCTTGCTGGTTGTAAGAGACTTAGAGCTGTGGAGTGAACGCTGGTGGCCTGCAACCCTGGGCTGTGCACCCGCCCCCAAACAGGTGGTAAAAAATCTTGGCGTCTGGGTTGATTCAGCCCTGAGTTTCCAGGACCAAACCAAGAAAGTGGCTGGGACCTGTTTCGGTATACTGCGGGGGCTCAAACCATTGCTGGGTTTCTTCGATCCTCCCATCCGGCAAGTCATTATTCAGGCCTCCATTCTGTCTAGACTGGATTACGCTAACTCGCTCTATTTGGGGACAAACAAGACAGAAATCCTGCATTTGCAAGGGTTCAAAACGCGGCTGCTCAAACTCTCCTGGGCCTCCCTAGAACTTGCACTACTACTAGTGCCATCCACCAACTACACTTGGCTGCCGGTGGCTAAACGCGTAGAGTTTAAGTCCCTTTGCATTGCTTTTAAAATCTTGAATCTCTCTACTTCTGGCATCTTGGCCAATTTGCTCTTACCCTATACACCCACCCGCCAACTCTGCTCTATGGGTCAACATCTGGCAGTTGTTCCTAGGGTAAGCAGGGTGCGTGCTGGTGGGCGCTCTTTCCGCACCCTGGTGACCAAACTTTGGAACTCTCTTCCTATACATGTTCCTGGCATTCCATAAGGCTATCAAGACGCACCTCTTCCCTTCGCTTTAGGTCCTGATTTCGGCTAGTAGCCTCCCAATTTCCTATTGTCAGCGCTTGGACGCCCCTTTGCCGGGGCAGCTGTGCGCTTTATAAAACATCATAACATAACACGTTCTGTTCCTGGCAAGGCTGTAAAAAGCAAACACTCCCAATTTGAAGCTACAAGGAGACACAAAAGAAATCTTCAAGGAAAAATGCACATGCAGGAAAAATGATGTTGAAAATTCAAGCTAAAATAAATCAAAACACCTAAAATCAATTAAAACATTGGTAGTCAAAGGTCATCACTTGGTCCCAATACATGGGAGTGCCTCTGGCACTACATAAATGCAATCTCACAATATAATGGGGTGTTGCTATCAATATGGCAGGCCTACTGGCTTTGTCAGGGTTTAACCACATCAGTTAAAGCAGCAACATGTTATATTTTGCCACTGCAACTCTATTGAAATCACTGGGGACAGGACCAATATATGATAAATGTTATAACCCACTTTTGAAGTCAATGGGGCTAGTATCAACATTCAATAACATTCATTATACCATTGTCATTGTCAATAAAGCATTACATTTAATAACATGTGGCCCAGAGTCCTTCTTTTTCTTTTACTAGGCAGGAAGCAATGTGCCGGTGTGCACCGCTCCCCTTGACCTAGGCACTGGGGACAGGCAAGGCGCTCATAGATAAGCTTCTCTTCTGTCCTGGGGCAATAAGGTCTTCTGGAATTCCTGAATTGCATCTTGGCCATGGCATGGGGTCCTTGGGGTCAAGGTGGTTTTGGGTGGTATGCATGCCCCCTATCCAGGGAAATAGAACAAATAATAATTGCATCAACACCCAGGGGCATGGCCCTCCCAAGAGGATTGTTTTAATAATGGGCAAAGCACAGAGCACTTTATTCTCTTCTCAGTATCTCTCTAGCAACTGAGGTTTAAATTGCAATACCTGTGGCCCTGTAGAACCACCAAAAGCATTTTCTGTAGGCCTCCTGGCCTCTAAAGGATGCATTTTGTGGGGAGCGTGATTCTTGTTTGCTCCTTGCGCCAGACCTGTCCTCTGCCAGTGTTCATGTGGCTCTCTCCTGCAAGCGAGGTATCTTCCACAACCCCTCCACATCCAGTCAGCAGAACACCCTCCCCAAGTGCCATAGCCTCCTTGCTTCTTGAAGGGTACATATTTGTCAGCAGGGTCAAGTGCCAGTTCACATAAAGTCTCAGTGGTACCCTCCAGGGTCACCAAGGAGGTCCATTCCCCAATTGTTCCTCATGGAGAATGAGGGGGGAAATCCTACTAGCTCTGGAGAGGCCTATCCAAGTCATGGGGGCCAGCTGGAGTTAAAGTCTTTCAGGGGCAGGAGGTGGCTTCTGCTTCCAGCTGGGCATAGTTTCACCAATATTGCTCTGAGGTCCAATGTCTTGTTCTTGGACGATTGTTGTTAGAAATGGGGGTCTCTAGTTGGCAGAGGCAGGTACCTTTTTCCAAGGAGGGACCCTTCTTTCTAGTCAGGGTAAGGGGGGTACACTTCTAAAATAACCCATGCTCACCCCCTTGGTTGCTTGGCACGAGCAGACAGGCTTATCTCAGAGGCATTGTGTAAAGCATTTGTGCACACATACAGTAATACAGTGAAAACACTACAAATGGACACCACACTAGTTTAGAATAATAAGTAATCTTTATCTAAACCAAACAAGACCAAAATGACAAAAATCCACAATACAGTAATAAAAACATGACTTTCTAAAGGTAGAAGCAGTTCTCTTCAAAGCAAATTGCAGATGCAACACTTTCAACACAAAGTACCTTGGATGCATCAAAATCAAAAGCAAGAACAGCCGCAGGAAAGGTGATGCGTCGGTTCCTTTTGCGCAGGGAAGGTGATGCATCGGTTCCTTACTCCAAGGGAGGTGATGCGTCGGTTCCTTACTGCCACGCAGGGGAGGTGATGCGTCGGTTCCTTACTGAAGGGGAGGTGAGGCGTCGATTTCTTACTGTGCGGGGAGGTGATGTGTCGGTTTCTTACTGCGGTCCCAGTGTCCTTGTAGACTTGGCACCCCGGTGCGATGCGTGAGAATCGGGGAGGCGTCGGTTCTCGATGCGGCGGCGCGATGCCCGCAGTCCCACGATGCGTTGGCTCTTGCAGCCGCACAGCAGGGCCTGCATCGGAATCGGTGAGGTGATCTCGCCCTTCGTAGATCGGGGCACTTGATGCGGCATGCGGCGATTTCTCGAGCCGCGGGCAGGCGCTGCGTCAGTTTCTTCAGCAGCACGATTGTGAGAAGTTGGCCTGGCATATGCTGTCCACTAATTATAGTGGGCACCTTGCACCAGTCCAAACAACCCCTTATTGGAGATAGGTTAAAGACAACCTTTATTGAAAGCTATCCTAGTGGTAGCCATGGAGAGCAGCCTTCAGGCTAAGTCTTGAAGGAATGTAAAGCAGCTTGTTTTACCAGTCTATAATCTCTTGGGTGACCAAATGAAAGAGGACCACACCAGGTATATATTCAAAATATATGTATTTATTACTAAACACACCCCTCTAGTCTCTTTATGAGGCTAGAGTTCGAAGTACATACGTTACGAGTTAGTTATCTACAGTAATAGCACAAATACACGTTTGAGCCCCAGGGGCGTACCAAACCATATACCAATAAAGTGGTATAAGAACCACGACTGAGCTAGACACAAGGCCTAGAGCCTGTAGAAGTGCTTGGACCACAAGGAACCACCCAAGGCAGTGACACAGGGGACCCACGGGGACGCGTGCAGTGTATGAACACAACCGCGAACCACCGTTAACTTCTATGGGGAAAGTCGCGATTAGAATTTAAAAGAAAAGGGACACTTAGAGGAGGACTTGGAGCAAACCCTTTGAGAACTAGGCTGTTCTAGTGTCAATACCCACGGGAGCACCGGAGTACTCGAGTTACCTCACCCAGGGAAGCCGGGTGCATAGGTGTCTTTCGGAGTCGGGTTTCGTCGTCGCTTTCAATGGCGATCTGCTGCGAAGTGCTGCTGGCGGCCAAGTCGAAAGTGTTCGGGTGGATCCAAAGGTGGATCGAAGATCTGAAGAACCTGAAAGCAGAGGGGACAGAGTCTGGGTCACTAAAGGTTTGCTTCGCTTTTATTCTACTGTGGCAGCTGGTGAAGAAAGGCTTCCAGTTAAAATATGTTGCTGCCAGCACTGAGTGTACATTTCTGGTTGGCTTGTACTTTAATGGCAAAGATGTTAAAAAGGAGATCACTGAAAATAAAAGTTCAAAGGAAGAAAAAGCTGCAAGGCACGAGAGAGAGAAGGAAAGAGTGCGCTATAAGGTTGTATATGGACAATGGACCAGGAAACAAAGTAAAGTACCTCATTCACCACTGTTTGCAGTCTTAAAAATCTTTCAGTAGGAAACGAAATGTAGCTATTCAAAAAAATCTGTTTTTGTGTGTCTCCTACACCATCCTCGATTTCCAGTGCTGTCCAATAAGGACTTTTGGTTCCAAAGAAAAGGCAAAAGCATTGCAAAAGCATTGCATGCAGCGATAAGTGCTAAGCACCACAATCAAGACATAACTGTAGGAATTGGATATGTCAACATTGTTCGATAGAGGGTACTCAGTGGCTGGAATTTGCTCCAAAATCTTTTTCTTTAAATTATAAAAAAATAAAAGAAATTGTATATTATTAACAATGTTTGTTCCACAAATATCGGTAACAATTTACCACATGTTCCATCGTTTAAGTATTTCCATCCATCAATCAAGGGGTAATAATTATTTTGTGCTTTTATTTTCTGTTAATATGATGGTAAGGTTTTCTGTGAACAAACGCAAATCTCTAAATGTTTTCTCCTCCTGTGTGTCTTTGATTGGCGGATAGAAGGGCACGTAATTTGGTGTTGCTGCTTCACTTTTGGATGCAAGCCCTGCATCTGTCAGTCACTTTAATGGAACATGAAATTTCAATCTAAGCGCAATGCGTGTCAGTAGGCCTCATAACTTATTGAGAGAGAACGAGGAGTCTGGGACCTAACCCAATTAATTAGGTATGCAGCAACAGCGTTTGCTACCCTCTAAATTTGCACTCGATGCATATTCAGAACTGGCAGGCACATATTTCAACTGGAAGCCTTTCCTCACAGCTGTCACTGTTGAATGATTAGTACTCTTCAAGATGAACAGGAACCACATACAGTGTGTTTGAGCTTGACCCCATTTGCCAGAGCAAGGGATCATTTAGAGAAATGGTGATGGTGGTGAAGACAGATGGCAAATGATAAGAGCACAGGATTGCTTGCAGATCCTGACAAACGCCTGACACTGTATACAAAGGAGACATTAGCTGAAGGTGTTCTAAGGAATTACCACAATAAAGCTTCAAGTGAGATGACACCCTTAGCAACATCAGCCTCCATCGTGTGGCTTATAGTGATGTCTATCACTGTACTCCACAATGTCGATAGCACATGTGCTAATTAGACAGCTTTTACTTTGCATAAAAGCTTAGGCGGGTGAAAATGAAGTCTATCCTTATTTATTTAGCACGTCATTGGTGATATCTTATTCCAATGTAGGCTGTCAGACTGAGAGCAAAGTCACTCTTTGAATTACTCGTCTTTAGCGCTGTGATAGAGCTGTCACTCATATTTATGGACTACTTCCCCTGCTTGTAGCCTTCCTAGATATTCAAAGGAAGTAAGTACACATCTTACCTCTAACTGCTCCCCAGTCACTAGCCCGCCCGCTACCTCGTTTGAGTTTGAAACATAAAAGAGTTGCTTGAGTGAACATTTTTCTCGTATGAATGTTTCTGAGAATTTGTTTAATGACAATAACATAACACTACGGCCGATCTTTAGCATGTGCCAACGTGGGACTAATCACTACTCAAATAAAGGACTCCAATCGCAATTGTGGTAGAGTTTTGGAAAAAATTTAAATGTCCAAATTTTGTGTGAAAATTATTTTTCTTAATGTTTTCAGAAAGCAAAGAGTCGTAACAGATGAATTAATGATGTTACAACTGAAATGAATTCTTTAAGTAATTTAGAAGGATAGATAATGTGACAAATAGTCATGCCATATTTACTGCAAAACGTAATTGTTGCTAAAAATGGATATAGATTCTGATGTTCTGTTCAACCTGCTCCTGCTAATTCCCCCCTCCCAATCAGTGTCTCGCTGCAAAGCCATCTCTCCCCTAGTGTCCACAGAACAATAAGTGCCTGATTCTGAGTTTAGCGGTGCGCCGGGGCCAAACCCACGTAAGAACCACCTGCCGTATTATGACTTTTTTAGTCACTGGCGGGTGGTTTCTTTGGCGTTCCCATGGGGGTGCCTATAAAATATGCACCGCCCTGGGAACATCAAAGGACGTTCCAGCACAGCATGGACTGTGAAGTCCATGCTGGTCTGGAACTGGGGGTGCATGCACACAGGGGGCAAATGTTGTGCCCCCTGTGTGCATCCACATGGAGTGAGGCACAAAAGAGGCCTGTAGGGCCCCCTTTCCCTCCTCACCACCACTGTTTTCATGGAGGAAAGACCTCCATGAAATCAGTGGCAGTGAGGAAAGTAGTAATATGCTTGGCGGGACCACGGCGGTCTGCCAAGCATATTACTGACTCAAGCTCGCTGCGTCACTGCCAGGAAACAGTGGTTCTCTGTCGGAGTTGGCGGACCCAAGGTGGCACGACCCATAAGGTCATTCCGACCGTCACCGCAGCTGCACCACAAGTCTGGTGGTCCGAGGACCACCAGACTCGTAATCAAGCCCTAAGTGAATGACATAAATGTAATAGTCAAGTACAACACTATTAGAAAGACTGTATTGTGATGAAGCTTCCATCATGTACCCAAAGTATAATTTTCAAGAACTTACGCTGAAATTTTTGGTGTGGACGTGCAGATACTATAAGGCATTTTTAGAGGGATGTTTCATTTTGTGTTGATCATCTCTGAAGGGTGGTTGCTGAGGAGAAGATGGAAGAGTTCTCTTACCGTAAGAAGTGGATTAGTGTTAATGTATTTTTTAAATTTCCGGGATGTTTCTGATTTGCCAAAGCGACCTTATCCATGGTAAGTCTATGCTGAATTTGCAGATTCTATTTCTAGAAAGTGTGATTTGTGTAAAATGGTTCTTGGACTTCAGCTGTTCAAATTTAGTTTGGGTTTAGTTTTAGCTCATTCTTTTTGTGTTTTGCTGGATTTTACAGCTGTCATTAGGAATGTTGTTACTGGAGACTTTATTTTTCTATGTCCATTTGACTCAAACTCTCTAGGGGTGTGTCTATACATTTTATGAGTTTAACACAAAGGGCTTGATTATGAGTTTGGTGGAAAGGCACTGCTGTCGCTTTTTCTGCGGTCTTCCCAATGTATGCCATTTCATAGACGAAAGAATGCTGTGGTCCCACCGCTACCACCAGGAAATCTCAACCGCGGCAGCAGTGGGATAGGCTAATGCAGTGTTCCCACTGGCTCAATTTCGATGTGCCCTACAGCCGACATGACTGTGGCAGTCCAACCACCACATCTGAGCTGGCAAAAAGGGAGGGATATAGGGCTGAAACTCACCTGTACTCAGCTTCACAAGTCCTGTGCCACCATGGAGCTGATCCTACATGTCCTACCACTACTGTTCCTGCTTGATGACTTCAAAATGCACATCATCATGGACGCAACTGACCGTAAGCTATACTCATACCCCTTTCTATCGACTGCTCAGCAAATAGATGACCCACCATGGACCTGGCAAGGGGTTTGGAGTCCCTGGGCCAAACATATTTTGTGGGCCCCTGTTCGGAATTGTTCTCAATGGATGATCCAGTTAAAGCTCTATGCTGCCTTCTTTGGTCAGATCACTGACACTACACAGGCACACTCTACAAAAGTCAACATGTGTTCATATCTCATAATCAGGGATAGTGATATGTGCAATAAATTGTGTCACCTCCTCATCAATATCACACCTATTTATCTCTGTGACACCATCACATTGCTCACCTGCTAGGAGGTCCTGCTGTGATATCAAAGATACATCTGTATGGATGTGTCATGAACTGAAACACACCTTCTCTGCTAAATCTCTGTAATGGACTCTTGCACATCAACAACATTAAAAGCTAATGTCAGGTACATGGGATTCCAAATAATCAGTGTGTGAAGCTTTTAAAGGGCACAATGTAAAGACTCTCTGCAGAATAGGTATGCCTCTACCAGGGGACCCCTGAAAGGCTAGGGCCCTGGGCCACAGTCCACTTTGCACATAACTCAAAACCTCCATGCACAGGACCTGTGGACTGAAGTATATCAGGGACAATCAATAACATAACCAACTGCCATGCATGTGTGGTAAATGTGTAAGTGCAAGTCAAGAAACAGCTTTTGTAACACATTTAAATAAAGTAGGTGTATGGTACAAACACAAAGACGGACATATGTCCATAAAAATGTCTACAAAGAAATGACAATTTAACACCCTCCATGTGTGGATAAACAAATATCTGACTTGCAAACATCAAACACATACCCAACCTACATCATAGGGGGGAAGTGCAAGATAAATGATGGTGACATTGGCCAAGCCAAGCTGAAATGCTTACCATTTGAAATAGCAATGTCAGCCCCAATTGGAATTCATCCCACATATCCAGCGATTGAAAATTTCCTCTTGTCCTATTTGACTCCAGCACTGGCTCCAAGGTCAGGTTATAATAACCACTTCAAATGGATCAGGAATCAGGGTGAAACAAACACAACTGTAGTCACACATCCCAAAGTATCCAATAACATCAAATAGAACAGTAATGTCAGGACTAATGTGTTATAAACCAAACAAATATTTTTATTAATCCAAAATAACTAGATGAAGTAATCCAAAGGCCAATGGCCAGTCCATTAACACACTGTGTGCTCCAGCACACTGCTGATGCCACTACACTTGTCCTTCATGACACTGCCAGGGAACTTCCTCACTAAGAGGCATCAATTGGGCACAGCAGGCCCATCGAAGATCTTACTTGGGAGGGGTGGGGTAGGAATTGGGAGGGGTGGGTTTGGTTTTGGGAGGGGTGTTTCTGAATTTGGGAGGGGTGTCTTTGGTTTTGGGAGCGGTTTTGGATATCTTAGGGGTTCGGCTGGGTTTAGTGGTGGGGGGATCTGGTTTCTCATGGGAAGATTGGGATGTGGAAGGGATGGGTTGAGGTGTGAAAGAGGTTCTTTTCGCTTTGGAAGGGGGTAGGGTTTGACAGGGCTAAGGGCAAGGGCAAATAACACACTTTCACAGGAAAAATGGGCAGAATGTTCAGAAGGGATTAGGGGTTGGGAGGTAAAGGGAGTGGAAATGTCAGGAGTGGGTGGGTGTGTTGTTAGTGCATATGTCTGACGTATGATGTTCGTGTTTTGTAGGTGTCTGTTGTGAGGATGAGTGTGAGCATTTGCGATTTTGGGGGGTGTGATGCTGGGTATTCTGGGTGTTGGAGATGGGTCTGTGGATGTGGTGTCTAGGGGAATGCTGGGGGTGGTAGATAGGTCTGTGAGTGCCGGTGTGGTATCTGGGGGAATGCTGAGTGTTGGGGATGGGTCTTTGGGTGCAGGTGTGGCATCTGGGGGTATGTTGGTGTGGTGGTGAGGGGTGAGTGTCATGCGAGTGTCTGCATGCTTGAGTGATTTCTGGTTATCTGTTTGTGTGTGCTGCTTGGGGCTGTTGAAGTGTGTGTGTGTGTATGTGTGAGTGTGCTTGGGACAGGCATGCAAATAAGGGATTTGGATGTGGAAGAGGCTGGAGTTGG
The DNA here is from genome assembly GCA_963921515.1 of Calotriton arnoldi. Classification (NCBI taxonomy): domain Eukaryota; kingdom Metazoa; phylum Chordata; class Amphibia; order Caudata; family Salamandridae; genus Calotriton; species Calotriton arnoldi. Next base: position 1,057,944 of record CAWUFW010006271.1, read on the forward strand.
GGTGGTAGTTTGGGATGGGTGGAAGCCTGCCATGAGGGAGGAGGCCAGAGCCAGACAAGATCTCTGTAGGACAGACATATCACTGTGGATGCCTTCCAGGTAGGCCATCATCAGTTGCAGATGGCTGCCTTGCCCCTGGATGGCATGCAGTTGTGCCGTTTGACCCACAGAGAAGTTTCTCAGAAGGTCAATAGCCTCCCTACTCAGGGCAGCGGGGGTAACATGTGCATGGGCTGAGGTGCCTGAAGTGAAGGAGACGGCTCCCCTCTTAGGGGACTGGGCCGGTCAACTGGTTGGGGAACAACAGGGAGGATGGAGATGGAGCTGTGGGTGGTGGATAACGATGAAGGTGGAACAAATCCTATGGGGTCGGCCACCACTCGGGAGTGTTCACTGGAGGATGACTCTGATGAGGATGAAGTCAAGCTTCCATCATCCGTGGCACTCCCCACATACTCTTGGTCACTGGGTCCCACTGAGTCTGTACTCTATTGACCAGAACCACTGTGACCAGTTGTGTTCCCAATGATGTTGGCCCCTTCTCCTTCACTTGCCCCAGATGAATCTGAAATAACATATAAAATTGGTTTATTGCAACTACGTAATCACACCTGACAATCAGATATCAACGCAAAAGATTTCTAAAGTGAACAGATCACACCAGCTGCATGGTTCACTACTTATGCTTCAACATTAGCATGAGCACATGCATGCATGCTACATGACCTGTAAACAGTTGCTCACAGTGAAATCATAACCACAGACAGCTCCAATTGCATGAGTAAAGTTGTCTGATCTCCATCCTCATGTATCTAGTTGGATACCTGATCACCTTGCATAGTTTGGCCCTTGTAGTATACCTTAGTAACCTGATGTCAAATAGGATGACAAAGTCGAATTCATTCATACAGATGGCACATAAGGCCCTGCAATCAGCAAATGGCCATATACCCAATGCCACATCATGATGAAATGATGGTCAACTAATACAGTACATATCACTAAGGTGGTCCCCACGGGGAAAGTTAGCCCTTTACTTCCACGGCAATAGTGTCAAAATATAGGTAGGAAAAATCTCTCACAAGAGTAGGTTACAATTATGGGTTTATTTCATTTACTTTTATGTATCTCTCAATCATGTATAAATAAATATTTGTAGCAGTTATTATGCATTATTTATATCTCAAAAAGAGATAAGGTGCTCCTAACAGGTGACGTCGCAGTGAGAGTGATCAATAGTGAAAAAAGTGCATACATGCTATGTACAAAAATATATGCATGTGGCTGATAGGGATAATAGAATGTTTGAAGTCAACACTCGTCAAGCGAATATTGATATCCACCATCAAATTCTTAAAAACACAGTCCACATATGTTGTTTCATTAACGTTTTGACCCCAGGGCATAGGTTATTTAGAGCGGGTCATCATCAGGAGGTAAAACATTCAGGAAGCACCAAAGATTGTGGCCAGAAAATGCACTGCCAAATGGAAATTCAAACTCTAGTAGGTGAAATGACTTCAAGATGGGTATTTATCACAGAATCCAGTTGAAAAACGGGTGCAATGCTAGATGCCTAAATCATTCTAAATTAAGTTCCTTGTTTAAATGCATTTAGTAAATCGCGCTTTAATAAGCAGCTTCCATTGGTTCCTTGAGCAGCACATCCCCTGCTCGGCTTTCAAAATGGGTCAAACTAATTCAGCTATGTTGCACCAATATGTACAGTATCAGGAAGAAGGTGACATGGAAATGCTCATTTCACACTGTTGACACTTCCTAATAGAAACTTCCTCATATGTCCACTGTCGAAATAGTCTCCTGAAAGCTGTACTTACGTAGCTTCGCTACATGTCACATGTAGCACAGAAAAGTAGACTGGGGAAAATCTGGCCCAAATATCTGGGAGAGTTGTCTACAAATATCAACAGCAAAATGAATCAGCTAGGCCTAGGTGCATCCTCAGTCTAGACTGGTACAGGTGAGATCACCATTCTTGCATTTCATACCTAAAAGACAATAGACCATTGAAGCTTGTTGAGCCTCAGGGAATCTCCATTACATGAAAAGATGGTTTAACCTGTGTCCTAATGGGAAGGTACATCACTGTACCATTTTGTCTCCTAAACACAAATTCAATTGTATTACTGAGTGTAGACACTCAAAAATGATCCGTACATTTCTGCATGTTATTCCCTAATGCATGTCACCAGTCAGTGAATGAACCTTGACAAATCCACATGTGCAATTCACATAATTGAATGCTCCCTCATCAATGGCATGGAAATTCACACTGTGAGAAATTACTGTAAGTCTCCTTGTTATGTTCTTCATTGCTTCATCTATTGGACTTAACTAATGACATTGAGTAATGGCTTAGGGTGTGTGACCCATCCACCAATGTATACACACTCCTGTCTGTGGTATGAACTGTATACCCATCACAAATAACTATTTACAAATACAGATAGGCCTGAACACACATTTGTGATAGAATCAGACATCAACCTTTGAAGACACGTAGATCATGTATGAAAAAGTAGTGTAGATGATACTTCAACAGGGAAAGGTATACAAGCGGACATGTAGGCACTAATACTGATAGCACCAGTGATGTTTGCTATCTTATGTTACAGTGCATTCCCCACTTACCAGGGGAAAGTATTGCTCAGTGACTGCATTCAAAGTGCACTGTATGCTATGTCACATGTAATGGAGCTACCATCACGAAACACAGTAGTGAGGGAGCATCACTCCTGACACATAGAAGATACGTGGCCTGTTTGGTACAATTGTCACCCATACCATCAAAGAACATGAGCTGAATAATCACTTTACTCAGTCATGTGTCTGCTCAAGACAGTAAATTGATAGTGGACTGGACTCTGCTGTGTTCCTTGACACAAAGACAATAGGCAAAGCACATCAGCATGCACCTGCTACCAGACCTATACAACCAATAACTGTTCTTGTGCATCGCACATGGGTCACAATCAATATTAATGGGAAAATACCTGCCTGTAACACAAAAAGTAGGCAATGTAACATGTATGACTCTGAACAGAACTTACCGCCTTGTAGCTGCTGTTAGGCCCTCAACTGCCCATCAAGCACCGGGTAGACCACCACCAGTATGGGGGCCATTAGGTGGGGTCAGAGTCTGGCGCGTGCCCTGTCCACATTGAGAGGACATCCCCAGCTGGATCTCCATGAACTTCCATGTCCAGCGCCTCAGGTCCTCCCACATTTTCCTGCAATGGACGTTGTGCCGGCAATAGACCCCCAGGGTACGCACCTTCCAGGTGAAGGTTTTCCAAATGGATTGCTTCTGATGGGTGTTGACCTGTATGGATGCAATAGATGAAGAAACAGATTAGAACTGCAAGCTTTAATATATCTGTATGGTGTACACATATTTTGTATACACCTAGCAAAAGCATTAATCAATACTTAACACACTACATGTTTAATTCTCACATGCCAAGCACTACAAAGACATGAATACACACTTTTATAGTCATCTGCTGACTATCCTAAACCCTGGTCATGACTTACACTGACTAAACCAGCCCACTAACATTATGTAGCCCAGGTCCATCCTACAAGTACTGTGATGTGAGCTACTATTAAACACAACACACCATTGTGACCTTTTGAGAGGTGAACTACTTGTGCATTCTACAGACACCTTTACAGCCAGGCCCATTAGCTTGCTGCATATGGTCCATACAGGCTGGTACCATAGTATATACTACATCCTAAGACGTAGGTCACAATGAAAGGGCTGGCATGTGTGTCAATGGGAGCTCCCTCTTTGGAGATGTGTGGACATGTGTACTACTTAATGGGATATCATGCTACATCTGATTGAGTTTGTGTGGTGTGTACTGCCATCACAGGACACACCTTTTCCCAAATGTGGCACTCTTACAGGGATGACATTCAACATACCATGTACCATTGTATGAATGTTCAATATATATATGCGCCCGCTGGCAGATATTGTGATGAGACATGGAATCAAGTTGGTATCCTATGCTGACGACACTCAGCTAGCCATGACCCTAGAACAACAAGAATCTGGAAGGGCTGCTGATTTCAAAACATGTTTGAGGGAGCTTATGGACTGGATGAGACTGAGTTGCCTCCAGTTGAATGCAGGGAAGACAGAGGTGTTGGTTGTGGGAAAACAGCCCTCTTTTTGGTCACAGCATTGGTGGCCTGAGGAACTGGGACCTTGCCTGGTGCCGAAAGCTAAGGTGAAAAATTTGGGGGTGTGGTTTGACGAAGCACTTTCCTTTACTCAGCAAATCTCTGCTGTGGCCGGTACCTGCTTTGGCATTCTGAAAATGCTGCGGAAGATTCTGGACCTTCTCCCCCTGGATGCTAAAAGAACTATTGTACAGGCTTTGGTTACATCTCGTCTTGACTATTGCAATGTTCTGTATCTAGGGGTGACTGCTAAAAACCTGAACATCTTTCAGAAAGTCCAAAATGCCGCAGCTAGGCTTATCCTGAATAGTCCCAGGAGGGCTCCGGTAGGAGAAGCTTTAAAAACTACACTGGCTCCCAATACAGGCTAGAGTTACATTTAAGGCTCTCTGTATCAGCCATAGGATCCTTAGGAAAAAAGGGCCGCGCTTTCTGACCCCCTTCTGACGGCTTACCAACCATCTCGGAATTTGAGATCTCTTGGCAGTATGAGAATGACTGTGCCTAAGGTGCGGAGGGCCAGGGCTGGGGGAAGATCTTTGGGTTCCTGGCAGCTAAGGCCTGGAATAAGCTTCCTGTGGACTTGAGGATATCTGAGTCAGAACCTTGGTTCCGTAAGAAATTGAAAACCTGGCTCTTCCGTGATTCAGGGGCGGTCGTCAATACTCTGCTGCCTTCCTTGCTTAGAGGTTATGTAGGTAGTCGATTAGTGTGGCATGGGTTGGGGCTCTCAGTTGTCCTAGCGCGGGACACTCCGTTGGGAGTAACCATTGCGCTTACAAACGTCTTAATAATAATAATAATATGTCTTGTTTGATTGGATTGAATGTAACAAAGCTGGTGATTCACATATCAAAATCACTTCAGAAGTAACCAACTATCCGCACTGTTCATGTGCCACATGTGCAATAGGCCAGTACATTGCAAGCATGACTAATGGAAAAGTGAACAGACCTCTAGTAGTCAGGGGCCAGTCATTAGTAAATGTCACACAATGACAATGTGGGTCAGTGGAAAGAAGTATCAGCTTTGGGGGTTACCTCAGTAGCCATTCCAAATGTAGCCCATGTAAAAACAAACAATCAGGGTTAATTTGGTTCTGAAAACTAATTTGGGAGCATCCAAGGATCTGCATGTCAACAGGAAGATTACTCTGTGCATCACTTGCATTGCCACGGTAACTCTGCCTCAGCCTGGCCCATGGTCCAGACTGGCCACAACTCATTGTCAGGCCTTGCTCTCTGCAGGCTGAGCATATTTATCCCACATGAACATCACATTTCCACCACTTCAGTACATAAAAGTACATCTTGTGGCCATCCAATATGTGACCACAAGGTTGTGTGGCGCTCTGAAGGGGTCTGTAAGGTATAGCTAGCTCACAGACAACAGTTTGGCGAGCCCTGATGTGGGACTGTACACATAGCTAACATCATCCTCAAGTGCTTCTTACAGTATACATACACAGCTGATGCTGTAAAGCCTATATATTTCTTTGCACATTTACCATGATCCGATTAGCAAATATATCATAGGTACCATGAAATGTATACATGCATAGATATGTGCATGCAACACAAGTAGGATATAGAGCTTATCACACATCACACATCACAATGGTGATGTTAAGTACACAAAGTACAGTGCTCCATAATCCATGACATGATTGTCCTATGTAGGGACCACAAAAAGTTACAATAGTAATCTGAATTCGCTCTGGGACTCAGAGGCACATTGTAGCCTGTGGGAATGGAAAGGATGGAGTTGAACAGAGTAAAATATGTATGTGAGATAGTTACCTGCTCCTCTGGTGAGCCATAGAGCTGACCATAGAGGGGAAGGACCTCTTCTACCAGTTTCTCTAGTTTCTTTGGAGAGAAGGCAGGAACCTTCTCACCTGCTTGGTGTGGCATGATTGCTCCCAGAGGTGGCAAACAGCAGCACAAGTGAAGGTGATATTGATAGCAGGAGTGTCAGGAGGCAAGTGAGTTAATTTTCGAACCACAGTGTTCATGTACACCACGTATGCACTCATCAGTGTTGATGGATACAGCCATTTGCTTACGACCATCACAATCACCAACGTTAGCCTATAGCTGTGTCCGCTGTGGATTAACCTGCCCATCGCACGGTCGACTTCCGCCGACGGCAGCAGAATCCAAATGTCCTATATACGGGGTCAGAATCCGCCATTTTTGTGGTTGGAACTACAGTTTTTGTGACTGTTAAGTGAATCACCACCCCTACAAATGTGTTGTAACATGTTTTCTTATGAATGACTCCATTGCTCTGTAATTTCCTGTACACAAACATCATTGTAGTCTGTTACTGTGCATAAATGCTATATTACAGCGGTGCACTGTACACTGCCTGTGACGGTATTTTGTGAGAACATTTCAAACTTTACAATATTAAGGTGCTCATGCTACATTTGTGATGTATAATGTGCACATTTCTGTTATAGACACATATGAAGACCACAATGGGGATTATAGGGTTGATAGGTGGATGGTGGACAGTAGACAATAATTATGTGAATAATGTCTAATGCTTTCTGAAGCAGTTATGTTTTGTCACATGACGCTTGCCTTATTCTTCACATATGTTACTCTGGACACTGTGACCAATGTTCAATATTGTTTTTACTCCACACATAGGTACCATTGGAGAGGGAGGAGACAGCAGCCTCTAGTGTACTGCACATTTCCAGACCTTCAGACCATGGAAGAAAGGGATGTCATCAAGAAATTTGGTTTGAATAGGCAAACAATACAGAATTTATGTCATCAGTTGGAGCCTGATCTCCTTCCTCAAAACACTAATCCCACATGTATTCCACCTATTGTGAAACTTATTGCAGCATTGCATTTTCTGTCCACAGGTTCCTTTCAATACACTGTAGCTATATCTGGTGTTATGTCACAACCAATGTTCAATGGTTACTACAAGATGTGCTTTCAGCAATGATGAGACACATTGTCAGATACAGGAAGCACTTTCGTTATATCAACGTGCAAGTTGTCTGCTTACCAGATTTGTACATCTCAAACGTGTATGCCAGGCTCCTAGGATCTGCACATGATTCTTTCATACTGCGGAACAGCAACATACCGCAGCTGATGTCATAACTACTACCGGAGAGGGCCTGGCTTGTTGTTTGATCTGTCCTAACTTTGTGTGGGTGATGTCAGATAGTATGATCGGAAAGTGAGTAACTTATTGTTCCACCTGTGTCTGTCTTCCATCTAGGAGGCTCAGCGTATCCCAACCTTCCATGTCTGTTGGCACTGCTGAGGAATCCAACTATGCCAGGGGAAGTCCTCTTCAATTAGGCCCATGGAAGTACTCAGCCTCCACTGGAGCGGGCTTTTGGGCTCCTGAATGCCAGATTCAGATGTCTGGACAAGACTGGGGGAGCCCTCCTCTACTCACCCAGGAAGGTGTGTCAAATCACTGTGGCCTGCAGCATGTTCCAGAACATTATTTGTTGATTAGTTGGGGTTTACTTTCTTTCTTACATATGCCTACTACACCTCCTGGGGTATAGGACTCTACAGCCATCTCTGTCCTGCGCTTTTCTTTCAATCTGACTCCAGGTGTTACCCATCTCTTTGCAGTCAGTTTTGAGGCCTTGATGCCAGGTGTTTCTTGGCCTTCCTCTTTTCCTTTTCCCTTGAGGATTTCAGGTGAGTGCTTGTCTAGTGGTGTTTAATGAAGGCTGTACCCAGCCCCAGCGTCTTTTCATAATTTCTTCATGAGCAGCAAGTTGTAAAGTCTGCTGCCATAGGTCATTGTTGCGATGGTGTTTGGCCAGTGGATTTGGAGGATTTTCCTCAAACAGGTGTTGATGAAGGTCTGGACTTGTTGGTGCTGGTCCCTGTTGTCCTCCAAGTTTCTGCCGCATACAGAAGGACCGATTTTACGTTGGTAATAGTAGTTGCTGTAGTAATGTACTTTATTCGGTAATCATTGACCATCAAAGTGTACACAATCAAAATACAATAACACTAAAACATGTACTTAAGAAATACAATAAACTACAAATAACAGTCCATATGTACTTCATCCTGCTAAAAGAAAATAGATGAAACAGGAATAATCCTATTGAGTTCTTTAGTAAAATAGAGTACAAATTCATCATCACCCCCCTAAAATAAAATACATCCACAGCTTCATACCAATACATAAAATAACACTGCCAATTGGGCAGTATAAAACAAGAATAGTATAGTACTACCAACAAATGGTCGTGCATAATACAACCAATGGTCATGTACAAAACAGCAAAGAGGTTTGCAATTAACTGTAGCCCAATAAAAACTCTCATTATAAGTGAGAATATATAAAAAATAAGAAAAAATCCTGACCAATTTAAAGGGACAAATTACAAAAAGAGGTTAAAAAAGGCAACTATGAGTACTTGTGCAATTCACACAGCTTAATTGGCGGGTTTTAAAATGTTGTTCCTCTTAAACCAGATTGCCTGTAAAAACCTGCTCACTGCAAATACTATTTTTTACGTAGTGTCACTTTTAAAAATTCTAAAAGCTACCAGGTGTCTATGAGTTCCCATATCACTGCAAATTGGCACAATCCATTTACTGCAGAGATTGTAGTACTCGGGGCAGAAAAACATAATGTGTATTTCATTTTCGTCATTCAAACCACATGCTGGACACATAATGGAATCGTGGTTCTTGTGCCATTTATGGGTAAAGGATCTTAAAGGAAGGGTGCCATATCGAAATCGTATGTACAAACTTCTAGCTAGAGGTGAAGAAATTAGATCAAGGAATTGCTCGAAGATAGGAGAAAGCTTAAATTCTAAAGATGAGTTGGTCAAAGCGCCATTTGAGCTATTTGCTATATATCCCTCATTTATATAAGCCCAATAACGAGCTTTCACAATGTTTAAATCATCTTTGCAAATTGTAGTTGGAACATCCCAATAGCTCCGTAATCCCAATTTCCCCATCCAAGCTGAGACAAGTTTAACCCAAGGGAGAGTCCTGGATTTTGGATATTTTAATAAGTCTACAAGTGAGTCTTTATATACTCCTAACTCGGGTGTAGACCAAAGACGGACCCAATACACTAGAATTTTTACAACAGCCAGATCGGCAATTCTTTTCAACCCCACATCAAAATATAATGGAGTAAGAGGTGAACTGAATGGAACAGAAAGAAATGTCCTAATAAAGTTGTTTTCCGCATTTGACAATAAGTGAGTATCAAAGCAGCTCCAGATCTCTGCGACATACAGCGCTTCACCTTGAGCTTTAGCACGATAGATTTCCAGGGCAGGTGAGACAACACGCAATGTTGTTTGCTTATAAAATCTAATAATGGCATCAGATCAAGGCTCTATTACTAGGTTGCTCTTATTCAGTTGACTTGTCCACCTGTAGTTATCCATCAGTCTAACACCTAAATAGACAACATTTTGTACTCTTTCTAGAATCTCTCTGCCTACATGAACAATAGAATTCTTCCTCTTGCCTTTTCCAAACACCATATATTTGGTTGTAATCTTGTTTAACTCCAGGCCCCTGGATTTGCTAAAACAAAGAAATGTATCAATTAAAATTTGAAGCCCCATAGGAGTCTTTGAAATAAAAAGAGAATCGTCGGCGAAGAGAAGAATTTGTATCTTTCTATTGTTCAGAACCAGGGAATCATTTCTGCATTGCTCCAAGGCCTCTATGACATCATTGATATAGAAGCAGAACAGCATAGGTGCGAGAACACAACCCTGATGTACACCTCGCTCAATGGGAATACGCTTGGTTAATTCTCCATTGGGACCCCAGCGAACTTGAGCATAATTTTTCTTGTGCAATTTTCGAATTAGTTGAACAAGATTAACTGGATCCCCCATATTTGTCAAAAGTCGCCATACGTTTGAACGTGGAATAAGATCAAACTTGGCTCTTAATTCAATAAAAGACACATAAAGCTTTAGGTTTTGATCTAAAACATATTTCCAATACAAAATTGTGAACCTAAAAATCTGATCAGTTGTGCTAACCTTTGCTCTAAAACCTGCCTGAAGAGGGGACAAACTTTTGTTTGTGTCAACCCAATCATGGAGTTTCTCTAAGATTTGTTTTGGGAAGATTTTTTTAGCGTTATCAATCAGGCTGATTGGCCAATAATTTGAGGGAACACTTGCATCTCCCTTTTTGTGTATTGGTATAATCTCCGCCCCATGCCAAGAATCAGGCACTTTGCCCCCAGCCGCTATTTTATTTGATAATACGTTTAAATAGGTTGTCCAGATCAGGGGCTCTGTTTTATATGTGTCCTGGAATTTAGGGGCCTTAGCAGATTTTAAAGAATCAATAGCTCTGTTTGTCTCATCAAGTCTCAAGGCAACAGGGACAATAACTTCTGTGGAGGTTGTAATATCCGGATTCAGAAAGGGGTCTGAGTGGTTATCACTCCCCAGGACATTACAATCTCCTGCGGCATAAAGGGTAGAAAAATGTGCCACCCATGTTTACGTTGGTGGTAAATAGCCTGATCTTGGTTTGCAGCGTTAAGTCCTTGGAGCTCCAGATCCTCTTTAGCTGAAAAGGCAGACCTTACTTCACCGATTCTTGTCTTGACATCAGCGTCTGTGCCACCCTGCTTGTCTATGATACTGCCCAGGTAGGTGAAGTCCTCAAACTCTTCCAGTGCATCATTTGCAAGAATAACTGCAGTTGTCCTGGCCATTTTAGCCTTCATTATCTTGGCTTTTCCCCTTTGGACGTTGAGGCCAATTTGTTCCAATGTGGCTGCCACTTTGTCTGTCTTCTCTTGCATCTGATGGGTATGGGAGAGTAGGGCAAGGTAGTCTGCTAAGTTCAGGTCATCAAGCTGCATCTAAGGTGTCCACTGGATCCCATTTCTTTTCCTTGTTATGGATATCCTCATGATCCAGTCTATGGCCAGTAGGAAGAGAAAAGGTGAGAGCAAACACACTGGTGGACTCCTGTCCTCACTTCGAAGGCTTCTGGTAGTTTTCCTCAATGGTCTATCTTGCAGTTCATTTCCTCATAAGAGTTCCTGCTGATTCTTATGAGTTTATCTGGCACACCGTAGTGGCAGAGGACTTTTCAAAGGGTCTCCCTGTCCACTCTGTTGAATGCTTCCTCATAGTTGATGAAGTTGACTTAGAGGAGGGAGTTCCATTCCATCGTCTGCTCAATGATTATGGGCAGTGTTGCAATCTGATCTGTGCAGGATCTATCCTTGCAGAATCCAGTTTTCTGGTCTCATAACTGAGAGTCAACTTGTTCTGTCATGTGGCTAGGTTAGGCCCAGAAAGAAACACTACCATTTTGCATGTACACATTTCAGTTGCCTTCTTTTTTGCTACAATGACTTTTGACACACATTTGCTTTTGAGACAGTGCAGGATTAGTTTCTCTGAAACAACATTGCTTACAATCCTACTTCGTAAGTACACTATCATGACACCTTGAACATTTAGTTCTAGCCACACATTGTGTAAATGTTTTTGTTTGTAATTCGTCCATGAGGCGACATGGCTATTTCAAAGACAGTAAACAATGTCAGTTTGGCTGAAGCCTCCACACAGAAGCATGGATGATGTTATTATAAATACTTATGAATTTCTGTGCTCAAATCAGAAGAGCACTCTGCTGTCATTGAGAGGTCATACATACCTTCCCTTCTGGTAATGGGGACTTAGATCATCTAGTAGGGGATTCTTGGCAGAATACCCACCCTAGGCAACTAGGTTAGGGAGCTCATAGTAGGAGTACACTCTACCCAGTACTTATATGCCAGCATATATGCATTGTTTTGGCACAATGGTGGAATCGTTCATTCTTTTTACTGTCCTTTTATTGCTAATCACTTTTATCCGCTTCTGTCTATTGATTATTGCAGCACATATATTTTATCAAGAATCACAATGGTTCAATAAACATTAAAAATGCCCCTTTGTGTATTTCTTGTGTATCTCTCTGAGCGAGCGCGGGTGACAGAGTGAAAAGGATCTAGATCTGCTAGCACAATACCTTGGGGAGTCAGGGTTGTCATGTTCTAAAGTTGCCCAAACCATCTGTTACCTTGTCAGGTTTAGGGGTACTTATGGTGGCACTGTGAGCTAGCAGGTCTATAGGCCAACATATCCTGAGGGGATGCTTGGAATTAGTTTGTCACCATCCCAACGTTTATGCTGTCCAACAAACAAACAGTTCCTACTGAGAAAGTGGAACCTGTACCAATGTGCCTTCATTCTGTTAAAGATGACTCTGTTGAACACTTTGCCTGGGGCTGATAGAAGAGTTATCCCTCTGTAGTTTGCACGGGTTATTCAGGTCACCTTTCTTGGGGATCTTGATCAGATATCCCTCTTTCCAGTGTGATGGCACCTTTTCCTCTTCCCAGATGCTTTCAAATCTGGGATAGAGCATGTCTAGTGATGTTTCAATGTCTACCTTCAGCACCTCTGAAGGAACATTGTCAGGTCCTGCTGCCTTCCCATTTCTCAGATATTTGATGACTTGCCGTATTTCTTCCTGGGTTGGTCTATGCAGTCAATTGGCAAGTACTAGTCAGCTGGCTGTAAGACTGGTGCAGACTGTGGCAGGGGCTGGTTCAGCAGCTCTTCAAAGTTCTCTACCCCTGTTCGTTGTTGGCCTTTGTTACCCATGATTTGTCTTCTGAGCTTCGTCTTTTACAGGTATTTCTGGATTGCTTTATATGCCAGAGAGTTCCTTTGTTATGTCGTAGAGTTCTTTCAGGTTTTCATGGCTTACTGATTGCTGAACTTCTGTGGCAAGACCATCGAAAAAACTTTGCTTGTCTGCTCGTAAGCTTCACTTCCTTGTTTGTTTTGGTGAATTCCCCTTGAGCTTTTACTTTTTCTGCTCTTGTTCAGCTGGTGTTGACTGCAACTTCTTTTCCTTTCTTGCTTGGATTTTGCAGAGAGTCGTGGTGGAGATCCATTCTTTATGCTGATGTTTCTTGGGGCCAAGTGACTCCTGGCAGGTTGATTTCACTGTTTCTTTGATCTTCTCCCAATGGATTACTACTGGGTCTCTGTTATCCTCTAGTTCTTGCATGAGTTGAAACTTGTTACTGAGGGTGACTGAGTATTCACTCCATTTCTGTGTATCTTGGAGGAGGGTGGTGTTTTATCGCTGACTTTGGTTTTTCAGTTCTAGCCATGCTTTCTTCAGCTTTAGCTTTAGCCTGGCCATGACATGGTGATGGTCTGATGCCACGTCCGTTCCTCTCATCACTCTCACATCCTGCAGGGACCTTGAGACCTTTTTGGCAATGCAGACATGGTTGATCTGATTCTCTGTTGAATGGTCTGGTGACACCCATGTTGCTTGTTTATTCTTTTTTGTGGGAATACACCACCGCTTATCAACGGACTGTTTAGGGCACAGAGATCTGCAAGCCTTTTGCTGTTCTTGTTCATGTCGCCAAGGCCATGGCTGCCCATGACTTCTTCTTACCCGGTGTTGTTGCTTTCAATCTTGGCATTGAGGTCCCCCATCAGTATGGTGATGTCTCTCTTAAGGCACTTCTACAAGATGGACTGGAGTCTGGGTGAAACTGTTCTTTTTCCTCTTCTTTGCTGTCATTTACAGGTGATTAGAACTGGATCATTCATGTTGATCCTCTTTTTGTATGTGCAGAATGTGGCTGTCATGAGTCTGGGACAATGGGCTTCCATCCAACCAGAGCTCTGTTGGCTGCTGGTGTTAGCATGAGTGCAAATCCCTGAGTATGTGGGGTTTTTTCTTCCTCATGTCCAAAATACAGCAGCATTCCTCCTGGAGCCAGTCTTTTCCTGTCTGTACTGCGTCCACCTGGTCTTGCTGATGCCAAGCACCGCAAGGTTGTATTTTTTCATCTCCACTGCCACTTCGGCTGTCTTGCCTGTCTCGTACATGGTCTTCACGTTCCATGTCCCAATAGTGATGGTCTTGGTCAGAATCAGGTGTATTGGCTTTGTGGCTTTCAGGGATCTCTGGCTTTCACCACAAGGCATCATAGCTCTCTGTGAAGGAAATTCCTGTCTCCCCAAGGCTGGGAGATATTTTTGTCTTTTGGTTCACATTTCTGTAGCTAATATTTTTTTACATGGTGGAGTAGCTAGCCCCACGCATAACCCTCCTTCTTTTGCAGCTGGGCTTGGGACCAGCAATGGCAGATTTATCAGAGTTTGGCTCAGACAAATGAGAACAGATGAAACGAGGTTCAATCTTATAAAACATTGTTGAAAGGAGGACAAGTTGCTGATCTTCTGGAAAATCAAAACACCCTTGTCCCTCTGCTTTAATGCCCAGTTAACCGTGTCTCTGCCATTGAGTATATAAAGAGCTGATATTTTTTTCTAGCATTTCATGGTAAATGGGGGAGGGGCATTACTATTGTGTACTCTCTTGAGAACTGACATTATTACTTGGTGTCGTGTAACACTAAAGCTCTTGCATTCCGAGGAAGCAGTTTCATAGATCTGGGGAAAGACAAGACCCATGCAAATCACTTCAGGTAGGTAAGTCTTAGTATGACCTATCCATGCTCATGTTGCCTACACATGTTGAGATATATGTTCTAAATTTTAACCACCTGTTTTAAAGGAAAAGCTCTTCACATTACTTTCACCATTAACAATTTGTATTTTCAGGGCTGACTGACGTAGGACTTTAAGGGCTGGGTACATATACCATATTTTAGGTTTTCAACAGAATGTAGATTTGCTGAAAATGCATCTAAGTGAAACCCATTTACATAGTGATTAATTTCAGAATCGAACACCTCTTTGACCTATGTTATGTGTTTTGATATTTTCCACATATAATTACTTAAATGTGCACAGGGTGGGCATACATAATATTTTATAAAACAAAAACAACTAGCTATGGAATTTTGACTTCATTCTGCGGCACACACTACTAAAAAGATATTAAAAGAAATTGGGTCATTGGATGAGAGGGGGGAAAGCTCCACTCAAACAACAACAACAATCTTTCTCAGAGTGAAAGACGAAAGTCACTGTGCTTAACGGTCTCGTAGCTTGGCCACAAGCAGTCAGACTTAACGTAGAAGCAAAGTGTAAAGTATTTATGCAGCACACAAACAGTAATAAAGTGAAAACACAACACAAAAAAATCCCAAACCAATTTAGAAATACAGACTACATTTATATAAGTAAAATAAGGTAAAAATGACAAAAATCCAGCCAATAGCAGCAAAGATAAACAGGTTTCAAGATTTCAGTAGCTATAGAGTCTAAAAGCAAAAAACAGCACTTGCGGTCATCTGATCGTGCTAGATGGGTAGAAGTCACAAGGTCAGGCTGACCGTGATGAGCATGTGTTGAGTACAGTGACTAGGTTAGTCCAGCTAAAAGAATTACCTACTCAAAGTCCATAGTGAAGATTTCCGTTCATGGTGGAGGAGGCAGAGAGGAGCAGGGAGAGCATCGCAGATGGTCATCACTTTAGCACGAAGGGCAGACTGGGCGGTGCGGGCTGCTGTCACTGCAGCATGAACAGCTGGTCGGGCCTCGAGAGATGGTTGCTGCAGGAACTTCATTTTGGAGGTTAATGCAGGCTGCCATTGCTGTAGCAGGAAGGGAAGATCTCAAGTTGCCAGTCATCGCTGGCAGTTGCTTTAGCATTAGCACCAAGAGCAGGTCTTCACCAGAGCTTTGCATTGACGGTCATCATGGGCAGCAGAGTCTCTTCACAAAGGGGCACATTCACGATTTTGAAGAGCCCAGCCTTCAGAATTTCACCATTCCATCTTGGGAGGAGTTCAGACCGATGCCAGCCAAGGACTCACTGCAGCAGTGGCCAGCATGGCCCAGGTAGATCTAATTGCAGGTTCAGGCAGGTCCAGTTGCAGCAGGTCAGCTGGGCAGTTGCAGGGACCCTCTAAAGCTTGTTATGTCCCTGTAGCTCAAACAGGAGATCAGCCAACTGACCCTTAAAGCCACTCAGGTTAGCTTGTGATGAAGCAAAGCAGGTCCAGTCTTCCTTCTCAGACTACAAGGCAATACTGAAGCAGCAGGGTAGTCTTCTGGCAGCACAGCAGTCCTTCCTTTGTAATGTCTACAGGTCCAGGAGTGTTCTGAAGAGTGCCTCTGGATTAATGTCTTTTTGTTTGGGAATTCCTTGTACTACCCCCACAACTGGTTCTAGAAAGTTCTCCCCTTCCCCTGTCAAGGCCCCACACTGTCTAGGGTGACAATATGCTGGTGTCATGTTTCTTCATGGTGGGCCCATCCTGCCCACACTAGTCCCCTTTCTGTTACTGCCTGGGAAGCATACACAAACCCCAACAGCAGAGTCATTCTCAATCCACAGTCATGTGACCCAGGATACCAGCAGAAGGCACAAATGATTAGGAATCGGCGGTTGTCATGAGGTGATCCTCCAAACATTTTCTCAGATATATGGGGGACCAAACAACATAAATAATACTTTTTAGAACATTAGAATGTTGAGCACTCCATTGCAGACAAGGGAGTGCCCTGGGCTTCTAAGGACCGGTAGAAGGCTGAAGTACAACATTCTAATGTTGTTTTTTATTCACAACTGCTGCTGTGAACAAAGGCCTCCTGGGGCCTGAGGGGATTTAAATCCCCTCGGGCACCAAGAGGCCTTTGTTTTTACCAATTAGAACATTCTGCCCTCTGGGGCAAAATGTTCTAATAGCCTTAGAGCCCTCCTAGAGGGCTCTACCGGCCATTAAAGGCCAGCTCTCTTGCTGGAGCAGGCCTTTAATTTTAATGGCCGGTACAGTCGCTAGGTCGGGCTCTAAGGCTATATTATGATTTCATTATTCCAACAAGTGTATACAATGCTGTCTCAAGTTCGTAAAGAATAACTTGCTCATGATGCAATATAGGTAGGTTTATGAAGAATGGTCAGGTCATTGAAGTTATACAAACTCATTTTCATACTGTCGATTGCTAAATGCACATAACACCTATGCACCTGTCTAATTTTATCACGTCAATCATAGATCATAGACAGTGTGAAAAACATGTGTCCAAAATTTGGACACAGCAACACAAAGAATATGGTCATTGTCAAGAGATATATATATATATATATATATATAATTAAAATTGCGGAAACACCATTGGAGTGTCTCACCTTGTGTTTGGTGTCCGATTTATATTGGATAATTGGAGCTGGAAGGAATATATATATATATATATATATATATTACCTACATGCGGTCACCAGTAGGTAGTTATAGTTAGGACCTTGTTTCTATTCAAAAAGCGTTTTTTCGTGGCCAATATCTTTGCCGCCATTTGACGAATCTTTGTGAAAGTTTCAAAACTAATGGGTTACTCCTGTCAGCTCCTGTCTTGAAAGTTTCAGGGTGATTAGTCAAGCGGGGGCTGAGAAAAAAGAGTGGTCCCAAAACACGTTTTCTCTATGTTAATTTCCATAGGAAACTTTAGACAAGGCTACAGCCCGAACTGCTGAACGGAATTACACAACATTTGGCAAAAAAGTAGTTCTTGGTTCAGAAAGCGACCTTTTTCTTAAATGGTGTAAATCCGTTCAGTAGTTTTTGAGAAATTTAAACATTTACAGATATCAATATTTCAGGATTGTGAGATCTGATTGGCTGAACCCTCTGATCCCGAGCCTGAGATCTGATTGGCTTCAAACCAGGAAGTGTTGGCAGCCATCTTGTGACTGGGTTGAACCGAGTCACAAGCAAAAAGGTTAAAAAAAAATAAAAAACAAGAAAAGGGGGCAGGGTAATAACACCCTGACCCCCTAGGCCTGGTCAGGGAGGGCCAAAAAAGCATTTTTTAAAACAATTTTCAGCGGGATTCGCGTACGGTGCTTGAATCGCACCCAATTTTTTTATTTAAAACGAAGCTCGGTCTTCCGTGCTTCATTTAATTAAGCCCCTGGGTGGGTCAAGTCCCGGGGGCAATGTTATAATATGGTGTGGGGGCCCAGCGGGGCCCCCTCAGCCCCGGGGACCACCACTTTGACTTTGTTTTAAATAATCACCACCTCCCGGGGCTTCAATATTTGAATGCGGGGGGGCTCACTCCCCCCGCAGTCCTGGGGGCCACCACCTCCCCAAGGATTTTTTTAAAATTATACAGGTGTGGGGTGGCTCCTGCCCTCCCATAGCAAACACTGAACTCGCTTTGAACAAGCGAGAGCACTTTGCTCTTGCTTGTGCACATGCAGCTCCCTGGGGGTAAAAAGCAATGCCGGCCCCAGCAGGAGGCAGGAGCTGGCCGGGACTGCGGGGGCCTTCAGTATCCCCCCACGGTCCCTTCAAAGATGGCCATGCCCCGGGGGATGGGGTCCCCAGGGCCGAAAATGGCCTGGGAGGGGGGCCCCCCTCCCTTTTAGAAAAATAAAGACAAGCAAAGGCCTAGCCCTGGGGGATGGTGTCCCCGGGCCGGAATTGGCCTCGGGAGGGGGGCCTCGAACCCCGCTCTCTTTTTCAAAAATTATTTTTTTCAAACAATGGCTCAGGCCGGGGGATGGGGTCCCCGGGGCCCAAAAGGGTTAAGGGAAGGGGGGCCACACAGTCCCCCTTCCTAAAAAAAAACCCAGCAACTCGCTGGAGGCCCCGCCCCCTTCCTTCACCATTCTGCAAACGCTCCTCCTGGCGCGTTCTGGGTTGGGTGGATCAAGGGGCACATGCATCAAGGTAGGCTTTTGCGATTCCTTAATTGCGAATATTAAGGAATCGCAATTAAGGAATCGCAAAAGCCTATGCATGTAGGAATCGCTAAAAAAATAGCGATTACTAAACATTCCTTAATTGCGACTCGCAAATTGCGACTCGCAATTAAGATAAGGAATGGCTTCCCATTCATTCCTATGGGCCTACTGGCCCATAGAAATAAATGGGAATTGCATGCGCAATTTGCGAGTACCCAATAGGTACTCGCAAATTGCGCATGCAATTTCAAGGGTGCCAAAGGGGCACCCTGTTGCACCCCTGAAATTACAATGTTGCCACATGTTGCGCACACACATGCCCCAAGGGCATGTATGTGTGTAACATGGGACTTTGAAAAATGCACTTTGGTGCATTTTTCAAAGAAATCGCAAATTACCATCACCTTTCAAATGACGGTAATTTGCAATTCTTAATTGTGAAATCGCAATTTTTTTTCTTAAATGCAATCGCAATTAAAGTAATCGCAAATTTTGCGATTTCTTATTTAGCGATTTTCAATACAGGTCGCAAAGGGGCAGATTCGGAGAATCTGTACGTTTGCGACCGGTATTTCGTTTGATGCATGTGGGGCAAGTCCCCTTGAATCCTAAGTGTCCTTAGGGGCCAACTAGCCCACCAGGTTCCTCCAGTAAGCCCCACACAGTGGGATTGCTGAGAGGTGGTCCGAGGCCACGCACCTTTCTCCACCACTCTGCAAACGCAACTACTAGTTAAAGAAGCATTTGCAATGTAATAGGTCTCGCATTTGCAAACGTTAGGGATATTGGTGTTGTTATTGTAAACGTTTTTACAATAATAGTTTTTTGGATTGGAGTGGATGTATGTTGTGTGTAGTGGAATTATGTGGTATGTTGCGCAGTGAAAGTATGTGGTATTTAGTGTATAGGAATTATGTAGAGTGAGATTACGTGTTATGGAGAGTAATTATGTGGTATGGTAGTCTGTGTTGTGGAGTGGTAACCTCAGGTTTAGTCTTCCTTGTTTCCATAGAAGCTAAACTATAAACTCAATGAGACAAAAAAGAAGGAACCACTGAGGAGCACTTCTGGGCCTAGCCGGAGGTATGAGCAGGGCCACTGGAATTATGCGACTGTTCGGCTGCACCGATTTTCGCATAATTAGACATTTTCCGCATTTGCGACATAATCCATCATCTGCTGCATAATCAGCAGATTTGAGCAAAAAACCTTGTTCTAGCTCAAACGTTACCAAAAATGCAGCCACAAGTGTTACAGCGTGGTGGAACGCCCTTGGAAACCTGGAATGGTCACCTGTTACTTATTGCTAAATGTGGGTGTTAAATTGGTACTAATGGTACGCAACCCATTCTGCGCCTCTCTTGCCTCTTTCTGCATTTCTCTTGCTTCTTTGTGCACCTTTCTTCTTTTTTCTGCACTTCTCTTGCCTCTTTCTGCACATTTCTTCCGCTTTCTGTACTGCCCATCTTTCTGCACCTCTCTTGCTTATTTCTGCACCTCTCTTGCTTCTTTCTTCTGCGCCTCTCTTGCCTGTTTCTTCTGCACCTCTCTTGCCTCTTTCTGCACATCTGTTGCTTCTTTCGGCATTTCTCTTATCTCGTTCTGCACCTTCTTCCCTCTTTCTGCATGTCTCTTGTTGTCACTTTCTGCACCTCTCTTGTCTGTTTCTGCACTTCTCTTGCCTCTTTCTGCATCTCACTTTCTTCTTTCTGCAGTTCCATTGCTTCTTTTTGCACCTCTCTTGCTTCTTTCTGCACTCCTTTTGCCTCTTTCTGCACCTATGTTGACTCTTTCTGTACCTCTCTTGCTGCTTCCTGTATCCCTTGTGCCTCTTTCTGTACCCCTCTTCCCTCTTTCTGCACTCCTCTTGCCTCTTTCTGCACCTCTGTTCCTTCTTTCTGCACTTCTTTTGTTTCTTTCTGGACATCTCTTGCTTCTTTCTGCACCCCTCTTGCCTCTTTCTCACCCCTCTTCCCCCTTTCTTCATCTCTGTTGCTTCTTTCTGCACTTCTCTTGCCTCTATCTGCACCCCTCTTCCCCCTTTCTGCACCTCTGTTGCTTCTTTCTGCACTTCTCTTGCTGCTTTCTGCACCGCTCTTGCCTCTCTCTGCACCTCTGCTCCTTCTTTATGCACCTCTGCTCCTTCTTTATGCACTTCTTTTGTTCCTTTCTGTACCCTCTTGCCTCTTTCTCTACCCCTCTTCCCCTTTCATCTCTGTCTCTTCTTTATGCACTTCTCTTGCCTTTTTCTTCACCCCTCTTCCCTCTTTCTGCACCCCTCATGCCTCTTTCTGAAACATTCTTCCCTCTTTCTGCACTTCCCTTGTTTCTATCTGCACCACTTTTACTTTTTTCTGCACTCCTCTTGCCTCTTTTTCCACCCCTCTTCCCCCTTTCTGCATCTCTGTTGCTTCTTTCTGGACTTCTCTTGCCTCTTTCTACACCCATCGTACCTCTTTCTGCATCCCTCTTGCCTTTTTCTGTACCTATGTTCCTTCTTTCTGTATTTCTTTTGTTTCTTTCTGCACCTCTCTTGCTTCTTTCTGCACCACTCTTGCCTCTTTCTCTACCCCTGTTCCCCCATTTTACATCTCTGTTGCTTCTTTCTGCACTTCTCTTGCCTCTTTCTTCATCCCTCATCCCTCTTTCTGCACCTCTGTTGCTTCATTCTGTACTTCTCTTGCTTCTTTCTGTACCTCTGTTGCTTCTTTCTGCACCCCTCTTCCCTTTCTGCAGTCCTCTTGCCTCTTTCTGCACATCTGTTCCTCCTTTCTGCACCTATTTGTTTCTTCCTGTACCTCTCTTGCTTCTTTCTGCACCACCCTTGCCTCTTTCTCCACCCCTCTTCCCCCTTTCTACATCTCTGTTGCTTCTTTCTGCACTTCTCTTGCCTCTTTCTGCACCCCTCTTCCCTCTTTCTGCACCTCTGTTGCTTCTTTCTGCACCTCTCTTGCTTCATTCTGCACCT
The DNA here is from genome assembly GCA_963921515.1 of Calotriton arnoldi. Classification (NCBI taxonomy): domain Eukaryota; kingdom Metazoa; phylum Chordata; class Amphibia; order Caudata; family Salamandridae; genus Calotriton; species Calotriton arnoldi. The sequence continues at coordinate 1,079,820 of CAWUFW010006271.1, forward strand.
CTCTTGCTTCTTTCTGCACCCCTCCTGCCTCTTTCTGCACCCCTCTTTTCTCTTTCTGCACCCCTCTTGCCTCTCTCTCTGCACCTCTGTTCCTTCTTTCTGCACTTCCTTTTGTTTCTTTCTGCACCTCTCTTGCATCTTTCTGCACCCTTTTGCCTCTTTCTCCACCCTCTTACCCCTTTCTGCATCGCTGTTGCTTCTTTCTGCACTTCTCTTGTCTCTTTCTCCACCCCTCTTCCCTCTTTCTGCACCTCTGTTGCTTCTTTATGCAACTCTCTTGCTTCTTTCTGTACCCCTCGTGCCTCTTTCACATCCATCTTCCCTCTTTCTGCACCCCTGTTGCCTCTTTCTTCACCTCTGTTCGATCTTTCTGCACTTCTTTTGTTTCTTTCTGCATCTCTTGCTTCTTTCTGCACACCTCGTGCCTCCTTCTGCACCCCTCTTCCCTCTTTTTGCACCCCTCTTGCCTCTTTCTGCATCTCTGTTACTTCTTTCTGCACTTCTCTTGTCTCTTTCTCCACCCCTCTTTCCTCTGTCTTGCACATCTGTTGCTTCTTTCTGTACCTCTCTTGCTTCTTCCTGAACCCCTCATGCCTCTTTCACACCCCTCTTCCCTCTTTCTGCACCCCTCTTGCCTCTTTCTACACCTCTGTTCCTTCTTTGTGCACTTCTTTTGTTTCTTTCTGCACCTCTCTTGCTTATTTCTGCACCCTTTTGCCTCTTTCTGCACCCCTCTTCCCTCTTTCTGCACCCCTCTTGTTTCTTTCTTCAGCTCTCTTGCTTCTTTCTGCACCTCTCCTGCGTCTTTCTGTACCCCTCTTGCCTCTTTCTCCACTCCTCTTTCTGCATTTCTGTTGCTTTTTTCTGCACTTCTTTTGTTTCTTTCTGCACCTCTCTTGCTTCTTTCTGCACCCCTTGTGCCACTCTCTGCACCCCAGTGCCTCTTTCTGTACCCGCCTTCCCTCTTTCTGCATCCCTCTTGCCTCTCTCTGCACTTCTATTCCTTCTTTCTGCACTTCTTTTGTTTCTTTCTGTACCTCTCTTGCTTCTTTCTGTACCCCTCGTGCCTCTTTCTGCACCCCTCTTTCTGCACCCCTCTTGCCTCTTCCTGCATCTCTTTTCCTTCTTTCTGCACTTCTTTTGTTTCTTTCTGCACCTCTTTTGCTTCTTTCTGCACCCCTCTTGCCTCTTTCTCCATGAATATTCCCCCTTTCTGCATCTCTGAAGCTTCTTTCTGCACTTCTCTTGCCTCTTTCTGCACCCATCTTGCCTCTGTCTGCATCTCTGTTGCTTCTTTCTGTACTTCTTTTGTTTCTTTCTGCTCCTCTCTTGCATCTTTCTGCACCCTCTTACCTCTTTCTGCACCTCTGTTTCTTCTTTCTGCACTTCTCTTGTTTCTTTATGCACCTCACTTGCTTTTTTCTGCGCCCATCTTGCCTCTTTCTTCACCCCTCTTGCCTCTTTCTGCTCCTCTGTTCCTTTTTACTGTACTTCTTTTGTTTCTTTCTGCACCTCTCTTGCTTCTTTCTGTGCCCCTATTGCCTCTTTCTCCACCCATGTTCCCCCTTTTGCATCTCTGTTGCTTCTTTGTGCACTTCTCTTGCCTCTTTCTCCACCCCTCATCCCTCTTTCTGCACCTCTGTTGCTTCTTTCTGCACTTCTCTTGCTTCATTCTGCACCTTTCCTGCTTCTTTCTGTACCTCTGTTCCTTCTTTCTGCACTTCTTTTTTTTCTTTCTGCACCTCTCTTGCTTCTCTCTGTACCCCTCTTGCCTATTTCTCTACCCCTCTTCCCCCTTTCTGCATCTCTGTTGCTTCTTTCTGCACTTCTCGTGCTTTCTGCACCTCTCTTGCTTCTTTCTGTACCCCTCGTGCCTCTTTCTGCACCCCTCTTCCCTCTTTCTGCACCCTTCCTGTCCCTTTCTGCATCCCTGTTGCTTCTTTCTACACTTCTCTTGTTTCTTTCTGCACCTCTCTTGCTTTTTTCTGTACCCCTCTTGCCCATTTCTCCACCCTGCTTCCCCCTTCCTGCATCTATATTGCTTCTTTCTGCACTTCTCTTGCCTCTTTCTTCACCCCTCATCCCTCTTTCTGTACCTCTCTTGCTTCTTTCTGTGCCCCTCTTGCCTCTTTCTGCATCCTTCTTCCCTCTTTCTGTACATCTCTTGCTTCATTCTGCACCCCTCTTGCCTCTTTCTGCATCCCTCTTCCCTCTTTCTGCACTTCTCTTGCCTCTTTCTGCACCTCACTTACCTCTTTCTGCACCTCTCTTGTCTCTTTCTGTTCCTCTCTTGCCTCTTTCTGCACTTCCTTGCCTCGTTCTATAACTCTCTTGCCTCTGTCTGCACTACTCTTGCCTCTTTCTGCACTACTCTTGCCTCTTTCTGCACATTTCTTACTCTTTCTGCACCTCTCTTGTTTTTTTCTCCAATTCTCTTGCTTCTTTCTCTACTTCTCTCGCCTGTTTCTATATACAAATGGGAAGTGCAAGCTGTCAAGTTTAAAGTTCTGCGTGCTCTTGTGACTAAGGTATATGTCTACTTGTAAAGGTATTCTCACATGCGTTATGCATCTGAAGATGGTAGCTTAAAAAGCGGGTAGCTTCTCTTATAGGTGGTCAAATCTTCTTACTTCTGCTCTGTAATTCGGTTGCACAGGCAGACATGTCCTATGTATATAGGTGTTATAGAGCCCCTCAAATATACTATTGAATACCCATGTGCCCTGTATTATGAGCAGAAAGAAATACATACACCTTTTTGTACACAAATTTACAGAGTATGCTGTTTGAAACACAGGTATTCAAGCATTTGTATGTTTATTTTTGTGTAACATGTCACTAGGTAAAAGCACAGACACACGCATGCATACCTTCACAAACCTGGTGAGACTTACAACAGTGATATGGTTAGGATTGCTGTTTTACATTCTGAGCAGTCGATGAATAGTGAACCTTCAAGAGAAAAGTGAGGTTTAAGACATCTTGGGAGAAGGATTAGGGATTAGGCTACTTTGTATGAGTCTGTGGAAAGGTACAGTCAAAGTAGGCCTCTTTCTGCACCTCTGTTGCTTCTTTCTGCACTTCTCTTGCTTTTTTCTCCACATTTCTTCCTTTTTCAGGACTTCTGTTGCCTCTTTCTGCATTTTTCTTGCTTCCTTCTGTGCCTTTCTTACACTTTCTGTACATGTTCTACCGATGTATGCATAGTTAAAAATTAGCATTTAAAAAGCCTTAGAAATTCACTGAAAAAACCACAGGTTTCAGGGACATTATAATTAGTATTAGCATTTAAAAAACCTTAGAATTCACTGAAAAAAACCACAGGTTTCATGGACGTTATATTTGGGAATTAGCATTTAAAAAACTTTAGAAATTCACTGAAAAAACCACAGGTTTCATGGACGTTATAGTTGGGAATTAGCATTTAAAAAACCTTAGATATTCACTGCAAAAACACAGGTTTCAGGGACGTTATAGTTAGGCTGACTTTTTACTCGTACAAAACCAGAGAAATTCAGCTGTTGTAGTTAGCTGAGCTAACTATAACTCGCGCCCTCGCAATGCACTGCTGAAGACGTCACATATTACATCACTCATGACATGGTCAGTGACATCACTGATGACATCTCAAATGACATCACTGATGACATCATCCACTTAATATCTGATGCACCTCCTCATACCATAATATAACCTTTCATACACCCAATCTAAAATACAGACTACCATTTTTGAAACCATAGACACACCAATACCAGTTGGTACATACCCACTCACTGATTCATAGGTCTACACATACATCCACTCACTCACGCATACAGTTACTCATACACGCAATCACTCATCAATACAGCCACTGCTATATGCACTCATATAGACACTCACACACCGCCACTTACCCATGGAGTTACTCACACACCTAGTCAGTCACCCAAAGAGTCAATCACATTGCTATTTACTCACCTATACAGTTATAGACACACCACCTCACTTATTCATACAGATAGTAACACATACTTACTCTCTTCTACAATCACTGATACAAGCACACACCCATATAGCCACTTTCACACTCACTCACTCACACATACAGTCACTTATATACTCCAACACTCACATATACTGCTTTCACTTATGCAGTTACTCACCGATATACCATTGAGACATCAATACACTCACCGACACAGCCATACGCACACTCCCTCAACCATACCGTCCCTCACATATGCATTCATAAACCCAAACACCCAGGGATTCACCCACTCATACATCCATGCAGGGAGTCACACAGCCCCTTGCCCACCCACTCAGGCACCCATACAGGTACTCAGACAACTAATCAATAACCCATATAGACACTCATGCACCTACTCACCAACCCATGCAGCCACTTACACACCAACTGAAAGACTGATACACACATTTACACAAGATTAGTCACTCACCCATACATTCACTAAGACATGTTTAATCACTCAGTCATACAGTCAGTCAAGCACCCAACAAATCATCCATACAGACACGCATACACCCACTCTTTCTTCAAATACACCTTGGCGTATATATATATATATATATATATATAACATTCTTAAACTTTTTAGAAGCACTCACAGTCACTCGATAATGTCATCAGTGATGTCATTTGAGATGTCATCAGTGATGTCATCAGTGATGTCACTGACCATGTCATGAGTGATGTAATATGTGACGTCATCAGCAGTGCTTTGCAGGGGCGCGAGTTATAGTTTGCTCAGCTAACTATAACAGCTGAATTTCTCTTGTTTTGTATGAATGAAACGTCAGCCTAACTATAACGTCCCTGAAACCTGTTGTTTTTTCAGTGAATATATTTAAATATATATATATACACACAGACACACACAGAAGAATCTGCCGTGGCCAACACAAACATCAGTTATCACCTTTTGTTAGGAATGTTCCTATATCATCAGAGGTAAGGGTGGGCGGTATACTCCGCTCCGCTGGCGGAGTTTGCAGAGTTTTGCCACTCCAGCACTCCGCTTGGAGAGTGTAGTTCAGCCAACTCCATCTACCGCCAGCGGAGCAGAGTTTTACAGGCTTAGTTCATGCACGATCAGTGCCTAGGGAAGGCATGAGGTCTGGGGCAGAGTCAGTTACATGCTAGGGTCACCTCTGATGCCCACGTCAGACCCCGGAAGAGCAGTCGTACAAACACCCAGAAATCACCTGCTGCGCTGTGTCTTCATGAAGCTGGTAGCTACCGGTACAGCAAATCATGAGTCAAGAAGATGTCTCTAGGTGTCTGTCGTGTTAGTTTCAGTGAGGCCTGTGGCACTTGGAGGCCGGTGGAGCTTTGCAATTCTTACCTTATTAAGCCAGTGATTCTGGTGGGCATATGGGCAGGAGCTGAGTCAGTCGCACATTATGCTTCTGAGATGCAATGTGATGATAACATCTCATCGGCTCTAACAACACACTTTTTTCTAGGACTCTTACTGTGTATGCTTGAAGTTCCCCAATGCTGTCGTCCAGGCTCCAGCGGCCGCCATCTAGAACCATTTCTGTCAGCGACAGCATAGAAATCCTCCGGGACACGCTGCTCCAAAGAAAAGATTCCGGCTCTCTGGCTCACTTAGCAAGGTAGTGAACCTAGCATGACCTTAGTTTTATTTTTTTACGGGCCACCGTGCGGAAGTGAGGACATCACGGCTGGGGCACCGGAAATGCAGCAGGAAGCAGACAAGCAGTGTGCTTCACGTCCTCCTGTGCGGAGCGGGAGGGAATTTCCAGAGCCCTCAGGTGCAACTTCCAACAAACTGTCCCGCCGAGAGTAGACCAAGATCACAATGAGGGTCACAGTCGCCATGCCCAGGAGCAACGCAGAAGGCTGCGAGGTGAGTGCAACGGAGCGGAACTCTGGGAAATTCCACCGTTTTTTTGCAACTACGTGGAATTCTGCATAGTCCAACTCCGTTAACTCCGCCCACCCTTAATTAGAGGAAGGGGCGGAATGAATTCAAAGGCTAATCCCTCAATCTCGCTGTATGAATGTCACCACTATTTAATGACTATATACAGCTCTAACAGAGAGTCTTGCACATGGGAAAAGGGGTTCAGGGTTAGAAAAGGAACAGAAGACAGAACATGTCTGCAGTCTTCCACAAGATGACATTCTTGGCACTCGTATAAGTAATGACAGAGACTGGGTCTGAGTTTTTCCCTAAGATAACAAGTCTCAGAATACCATTAATAAATGAATTATCCCAGAACTCAATGTAATGTGTGTATAACCAGCCGGAACGCGTGGATGCCATCGTTCAAATAAAATTGGAGTAGAACCGTTCCCCTTGGAGAGCTGGATTATTTCTTGAAAGTGAAGAAATTGGTATTTTGTATATATATATATATATATATATATATATACACACACACACATTACATTGAGTTCTGGGATAATTCATTATTCTAGGATATATATATATATATATATATATATATATATATATATATATCACTGAAAAAACCATAGGTTTCAGGGACGTTATAGTTACAAATTAGCATTTAAAAAACCTTTGAAATTCACTGAAAAAACCATAGGTTTTAGGGACAGTTATAGTTAGTTGGACATTGCACTCGTACAAAACCCGTGAAATTCCCCCGTTATAGTTAGTCCAGCTAACTATAACTCGCGCCCCGCAATGCACTGCTGATGACGTCACATATTACATCACTCATGACATGGTCAGTGACATCACTGATGACATCACTGATGACATCTCAAATGACATCACTGATGACATCACTGATGACATCATCCAGTGACTGTGTGTTTCTGTAAAGTTTAAATATTTTTAATATATATAGGAAAAGACGTATTGAAGAATGAATGGGTGTGTAAGTGTCTGTATGGATGATTTAGTAGGTGCGTGACTGACTGTATAAGTGAGTGATTTAAGGTATCTTACTGAATGCATGGGTTAGTGACTAAACTGGGTGAATGTCTGTATCCGTCTGTCTGTTGCTGTGTAAGTGGCTGCATGTGTTTGTGAATAGCTACATGAGTGTCTATATGAGTTATTGAATGCTTGTGTGAGTATCTGTATGGGTGCCTGAGTGTTTGTGTGGGAGGGGTGTGTGCGACTCTGTGCATAGATGTGTGAGTGGGTGATTCACTGGGTGGATGGTTTCAAGAGTGCATCTGTGATAGACTGTATGGGTGGGTAAGTGTGTGTAAGAGTGTGTTAGTGAGTGAATGTATGTCCCAGTGGTACATGTGTGAGTAACTACATATGTGAAAGGCAGTATATATGTGTGTTGGAGTATATAAATAGCTATAAGCGAGAGTGAGTGATTGTGATAGTGGCTGTATGGATGAGTGTGTGCTTGTATCAGTGATTGTATAAGAGCGTAAGAATGTGCTAGTATTTGTATGAGTAAGTGAGCTGGTGTGTGTATAACTGTATAGGTGAGTAAATGGTAGTGTGTTAAATTATTTGCATGACTGACTAGGTGTGTGAGTACCTCTATGGATGAGTGGCGGTGTTTGAGTGTCTATATAGGAGTATGAGTGCATATGATAGTCCTGTACTGAGTGACCGTAAGTATGAGTGACTGTACGGGTGAGTGAGTGGATGTGTGCGTAGACCTAAGAATCAGTGAGTGGGTATGTAGTTATTGGTGTTGGAGTGTCTATGGTTTTGCGAATGGCAGTCTGTAATTTAGAGTGGGTGTATCAAAGGTTATATTAGGGTGTGAGAAGATGCATGAAATTATCACGTGGATGATGTCATCAGTGATGTCATTTGAGATGTCATCAGTGATGTCATCAGTGATGTCACTGACCATGTCATGAGTGATGTAATATGTGACGTCATCAGCAGTGCATTGTGGGGCGCGAGTTATAGTTAGCTGGACTAACTATAACGGGGGAATTTCACGGGTTTTGTACGAGTGCAATGTCCAACTAACTATAACTGTCCCTAAAACCTATGGTTTTTTCAGTGAATTTCAAAGGTTTTTTAAATGCTAATTTGTAACTATAACGTCCCTGAAACCTATGGTTTTTTCAGTGAATTTCAAAGGTTTTTTAAATGCTAATTTGTAACTATAACATGTCTGAAACCTACGTTTTTTTCAGTGAATTTCAAAGGTTTTGTAAATGACAATTTTTAAATGTATTAATTGTTATATAAATTTTTTTCATACTGATTTACTACATTTTCAGAAACAATTTTTTTTTTCATATTTTATTTTTTAAATTACATTGTAATTACATTATACATTACATTACAAAAAATACTTTCTCAGAATGAATTACTTTAGTTTAAATACTTTGCACATAGGCAATAGACTTTTAAGTACAGTAGTTACAGTTGTTGCAATGGGCAACACATTTTCAAACACAATGCAACATTCAGCTCAATGTGAATTTCTAGTTAAATGCAATTAGTTACTTTATGGATTACTTTTCTAACCACAGGACTGGATCCTAGATTCAGTCCTGGAACATCTCCTGTAAACAGTTGAGTAAAAGCGTTTTGGTTACAGTCGTGATTTTTAAGGAATATTATTGTACTTTAAAAGTTGACACTTAGAAACTTTTTCTCATAGAATCACCAATGTTATCCTATGGAAGGAAATTCACTTAGAAGGTAAAAACTGTTATCGTTACATTTTCTTACTCAGTGTTGCATCCTGGATCCAGCACTGGTGCATCTCCTGTAAACAGTTGAAAGAATGTGTTTAAGTCATACAGGCGATTTTTTAGGAATATTTGTAGTTTGTGAAAATCGACACTTTGAAACTTTTCTGCTGAAAACCACACAATGGATTCCTATGGAAGAAAATATAAGTTACTGGTAAGTACGGTTAAAATTACTTTTCAGGGTCAGTGCTGGGCTAAAAGATGCAGCACTGGGTTCTCTCCTGATAACAGGTGAGTAAATTGGAATTCGTATTTCGGCTGATTTTAGAGGAATATTTTAAAGTTCCAAAACTCCACACTTAGACGAATTTCCAAGTGAAACCAGTCAATGTTAGCCTATGAAGGAAATTCAAGTTACTGGTAAGTACGGTTAAAATTACTTTTCAGGATTAGTACTGGGCTGAAAGATGCAGAACTGAGGTCTCTCCTGATAACAGGTGAGTAAATCGGAATTCGTATTTCGGCTGATTTTAGAGGAATATTTTAAAGTTCCAAAACTCCACACTTAGAAGAATTTCCAAGTGAAACCAGTCAATGTTAGCCTATGGAAGGAAATTCAAGTTACTGGTAAGTACGGTTAAAATTACTTTTAAGGACCAGTACTGGGCTGAAAGATACAGCACTGAGGTCTCTCCTTATAACAGGTGAGTAAATCGGAATTCGTATTTCGGCTGATTTTAGAGGAATATTTGTATGTTTCAAAAATCAACACTTAGAAACTTTATCAACAAAAAGCAGGCAATGATATCCTATGGAAGGAAATTCAAGTTACTGGTAAGTACGGTTAAAATTACTTTTCAGGACCAGTACTGGGCTGAAAGATGCAGCACTGAGGTCTCTCCTTATAACAGGTGAGTAAATAGGAATTCGTATTTCGGATGATTTTAGAAGAATATTTGCACAATGGTGAAGGGAGGGGGCGGGGCCTGAGGTGACATCTGTGAAAACGCGCCCCGTGGCGCGTTTTAAGTTGGGGGATTAAGTCCCCTTGAATCCTGAGGGTCCCTAGGGGCCAACTAGCCCACCAGGAACCTCCAATATGCGCCAGGGGCTGCGTTGCAGAGACGTGTAGAGAGGCCACACCCCTTTTACACCTCTCTGCAACGCAGCTCTGTGGCGCTTTCTGGATGTACCTGTTGGGCTAGTTGGCCCCCAGGACCCTCAGGATTGAAGGGGATTTAATTCCCCATCTTAAAACGCGCCACGGGGCCTGTTTGCACACATGTCACCTGAAGCCCCGCCCCTCCCTTCACCACTGTGCAAACGCGCCCCGTGGCGCGTTTTAAGTTGGGGAATTAAGTCCCCTTGAATCCTGAGTGTCCCCGGAGTCCAACTAGCCCACCATATACCTCCAAAAGCGCCACAGAGCTGCGTTGCAGAGAGGTGTAAAAGGGGCGTGGCCTCTGTACACCTCTCTGCAAGGCAGCCCCTGGCGTATACTGGAGGTTCCTGGTGGGCTAGTTGGCCCCCAGGGACCCCCAGTATTCAAGGGGAATTCGTTCCTCTCTGCAAACGCGCCAGGGGCGCGTTTGCAGAGTGGTGAAGGAAGGGGCGGGGCCTGCGGGCCCGATCGTTTTTTTTTTTTGTCCCCTGAAGGGGGCTGTGTGGCCCCCTTCCTTTTTTCTGTTTTTGGGCCCTGGGGACCCCATCCCCCAGGGCCTTACCCCTTTTTTTAATTACAAATTTTTAAAAAAACGGGAAGGGGGCCGCGAGGCCCCCTTCCCTGGGCCTGTATTGGCCGCGGGGACCCCATCCCCCGGGGCATGGCCTCTATTTTTACTTTTATTCTTTTGAGGGGGGCTGCGTGGCCCCCTCCTCTGGCCATTTTAAGGCCCCGGGGACCCCATCCCCCGGGCCGGCCATACTCTTTTTTTTTTTAAACATTTTTGTAAACTTTGGGGAGGGGGGCCGCGTGGCCCCCCTCCCGGGCCACTACTTGCCCCGGGGACCCCATCCCCCGGGGCTGGCCCTCTCGTTGGGGACTGTGGGGGGTCCCCAATGCCCCCACAGTCCCGCCGGCATTGCTTTTCCACATGGGGAGCTGCTAAGATGCAGCTCCCCATGTGGAAAAGCAATGTGCTTTGGATATTGGAAGAGAGAGCAGGTTTCCCTGCTCTCTCTTCCAATATCCAAAGCAGTTTGCTATGGCAGGACGGGAGCTGCGAGGCTCCCGTCCTGCCATAACAAACTACAGTGTCCCGGGGTAGGCACCCCGGGACACTGCAGGAGCCGGCCCTGGGGGTGGTGGTCCCCAGGGCCATCAAGGGCTCCAGGAGGGGGCCGCGCGGCCCCACTCCCATTCAGTTCACAGCCCCGGGAGGTGGTGGTCCCCGGGCTCTGGGTCCGTAACGGACCCCCATATTTAAATGTTTAGTGCCCCGGGGAGGTGGCGGTCCTCGGGGCGTGTGGGGGCTGGAGCCCCCCACACAGGTTTTTTAATTTATAAAAAAAAAGCCCTGGGGAGGTGGTGGTCCTCGGGGCTGCGGGAGGGCTCAGAGCCCTCCCGCACCATTTTAAAAAAAGCCCCGGGGGTGGTGGTCCCTGGGCTTGGGGCCCTTTGAGGCCCCCACACATTAAATTATCCCCCACCATGCCCCCGGGACTTGGGCCACCCGGGGGCAAAATACAATCGAAGCGCGGGAGACCGCGCTTCGATTTTTTTTTTTTTCGGCAGGGGGTCCTTGTGGGACCCCCTGAGCAAACCTAGGGGGTCAGGGTGTTTCTACCCTGCCCCCTTTGTGCGCTTTGCGCACTTGTTTCTGTCCCTCGGTTCTACCGAGGGACAAAATGGCTGCCAACATTTCCTGAATCGGAATGTTGACAGCCAGCTGACAGCCAATTAACATGCAGCTCGTGATCGGGACGGTGCGCGCAGGGTGCGCTGAGGGTACGCGGACCCTACTCGGCCATAGATATATCTATCTTTTTACTTTTGATTTTCTCAGCAACTACTGAACGGATTTACACCATTTAACAAAAGGGTTCTTTCTGAACCAAGAACTACCTCTTTGCCAAATTTGGTGTAATTCCGTTCAGCAGTTCGGGCTGTAGCCGTGTCTAAAGTTTCCTATGGAAAATTGCATGGGGAAAACGCGTTTTGGGACCCCCCTTTTTCTCGGCCCCCGCTTGACGAATCCCCCGAGACTTTCAGGGTAGGAGCGGACCGGAGCGGGCCATAAAGTTTGAAAATTTTGCGAAGATACGTCAACCGGCAAGAGAGTTATTTCAAATAGAATGTCGCGGATTTCCTATGGATAATAGGTTGTAACTATAACTATCTACTGGCGACCGCCAGTAGATAATATATATATATATATATATATATATGTATCTCACAAATGTATTAAGTGACACACCACAGTTTACATACAGAATACTTGAACTGGAAGGGAGGCCAAACTGACAAAAGTGGAGGACGTAAAGGTAAAGGAAAAGTTTCCAGGTGCTATCTTGCTATTCCTGACTCAAATTATGGGGGTGTTTGGACAAAATATTGAGTTACAAATATCTAAAAACAGAAATATCAGAAAAAAATATTGTGAATCAAAAATATTGTGACATGGAACATCATTGTCAAGAATATAATTATTTTGATAAATAATATCATTTTCAAAAATATTGTTTTAATATCGTTTCTAGTAGGTGTGGGTGGAACTTGTGGAGTTTCACTCCTCGGAATTCCGCAGATTTACATAACAACTCCTTGGGATATTGCTGGGGTCCACAAGTGTGCGGGATCAGCACTTCGGGCTGATTTTTTAGTGCCGGGAGCTTGCTATGCACTGCAAAATCAGTGCAAAGGGCACCACTCAACGTGCTAGAGGGCAGTGCTTCATTGCTGCCGCTTGAGTAGACTTTATACTCGGGTGGCAGTTTTCTCACTGTGAATGGTTGCATCTGCCCGAGACTGCCCACGCTAAGAAAATCCTGCCGAGTGCAGTCCTGGTGCTTGGAAATCATGCGAGGGGATACCAATTCTTACTCACGCTCACCAACGTAATGGTGGTGAGCCACGTAAGAAAAAAACCTCTATCGTGCGGCCGTTGGCAGAGTTATGACGGAACCCCACGTTACAAGAATAATGTGGAGTGAGCAAAACTCTGCAAACTCCACTGGCGGAGAGGAATTTATCGCCCAACCCTTATTTTTAGTAATATAGTTGTAAACATGTTCTTTTTTTTAAATATTTGAATGTGTTTTAGTTATTATATCAATTTATGTGTTGCCATTGTTAGTATAATTGTTATATATTTTTTAAAATTCAGTTTGTAATTTTAAGTAATTGAATATTTTTTTTAATTGTTCTAAGCAATGCACTACCTTTACAGTTGGATATTCCCTATGTTATAGCATGTGAAATAATTGCAGTAAATAAAACACTTATGACATAAGAAATTATATTATTAGCCAGAACACAGTGCATGTACAGTGGTGAGTTATAGTTGATGTAGTGTGGTGAGTAAGGTAACAAGACTGTGTACGGAAGTGTGCGAGCGATATTAATTGAAAGGTGTTTCTTAAGTGTAAATGTGAGTTATACGTGTTGTTAGATTTGGGGGGATCTAGTTGGCAATGGTTTGCACCTTTGTCCAAATAGGGACCCTTGCGTCTAGTCAGGGTAAGGAGCTACACTCCTAAAATAACCCCTGCTCACCCCCTTGGTAACTTGGCACGAGCAGGCAGGCTTATCTCAGAGGCAGTGTGAAAAGCATTTGTGAACACATACAGTAATACAGTGAAAACACTACAAATGGACACTACACCAGGTTAGAAAAATAAGTAATCTTTACTAGACTTAACACAAGGTCAAACGACAAAAATCCACAATACTGTAATCAAAAATGAGTCTTTAAAATGGTAGAAATAGCTTAGTTCAATGTAGATGGTAAATGCATCACTTTACTCTCAAAGTACCTTGAATGCGTAACGCAAAACAAACCAAAGGGTCACAGGGAAGGTGATGCGCTGTTCCTTACACTCAGGGGAGTGGATGCGTCGGTTCCTTACTGCTGTGCAGGGGAGTTGAGGCTCGCTTCCTTACTGTGTGGGGAGTTGATGCGTCGGTTTCTTACTCTGATCCGGTGCGATGCGACAAGATTGTGCCTTGATGCGATGACGATCCGGTGCGATGCGGCAAAATGACGTCTTGGTTAAGGTGCGACAACGTAGATGAGATGCGTGCATGCCCGACGGCCGTGCGACGACTCAGTGTACTTCAGAGCCGCGACACGCTTCTCCGGTGATGCGACGGTGACCTCTGCGGCGGCGGTATGCTTCTCGGGTGATGCGACGCACCTCAGTGATGCGAAGCGAGCAGCTGCGGCGGCGGCACGCTTACTCAGCGATGCGACGGCAACTGCTGCGGCAGCGACACGCTTCTCCTGTGTTGAGTCACGCTTCCAGCTCCCAGCGACACGCAGTCTTCAAAAGAGCCCAACACAACAGCAGGCACCTCTTTGCAGGTAGAATTCCCAGCAAGGTAATTCAGGGGAGCTGGTTTGTGAAGTCTTGTATCCCTGAGACTTCAGGCAGGAGGCAAGCTCAATCTTAAAGCCCTTGGAGATCTTCTTCAAGATGATGAAAGTACACACAAAGTTCCTGTCTCCTTTCTTTGGCAATAAAGTAACCACTGCAGGCCAACCCCAACAGCACACAGCACAGGGGCAGTCTCCTCCTTCAGTTTCCTGGTTCTTCTCCTCAGCAAAGGTTCGTCTTGATTCCCAGAAGTGATCTAAAGTCTTGGGGTCTGGGCCCCAATATTTATACTCAAAAATCCTTTGTCTCTGAAGGCAGAGAGTGTCTGTGCCTGACCAAAACCAGTTCTGTGCAGCTTCCTGGCAGGAGGTGGAGATAGCATTGTTGAAAGGTAGCTGAAAGGAAATCTCCTCCCCCTACTCTCTATTCTATGAGGCCCAGGGGAGTGAAAGGAAATCCCCGCCCCTTACTCTCTATTCAGCCAAGATCCTATTCAGCCCAGCCCTGACCCATCAGACTGATGGAGCCCAAGCCCTCCTGTCACTCACAAACCAGACATGCAATACACAACCTAGCAGAGGCAGCTGGATGGTTAGGCAAGAAAATACCTACTTTCTAAAAGTAGTATTTTCAAACACAGAATGTAAAAATCACCCACACTAAAAGATGTATTTTAACATTCTGAGTTCAGGCATACCAAACTCAAATTTCTACCTTGTTCCCTGGGTCAGTTAAGATTATAAGATATTATAATCAAACTGCCCATTCTGGCCTATGGGAGCAGGTAGCCTTGCAATAGTGAAAAACGAAATTGGCTGTAATTCACTATCAGGACATGCCACACACATCAGGGCATGTCCTACCTTTCACATACAATGCACCCTTCCCTAGGGCCTACCTTAGGGGTGACTAACATGTAGAAAAGGGAAGGTTTGGGGACTGGCAAGTGGGTGCACTTTCCAAGTCGACATGGCAGTCCCAGACTGCACACAGGCTCTGCAATGGCAGGCCTGAGCCATAGTTTACAAGCTGCTTCTGTGGGTGGCACAACCAGTGCTGCAAGCCCACCAGCAGCATTTGATTTACAGGCCCTGGGCACACAAGGTGCACTGTACTAGGGTCTGACAAGTAAATCAAGTAACCAAATCATGGAATCACTAATCCATAACAACAATTTACAATAGGGAGCCCTTGCACTTTGGCACTGAATAGCAGTGGCAAAGTGCCCAAAGCATCTAGACCAGCAAAAACATAACAAAACACAGGAGGCAACAGCAAAAAATGGAAGGGTGACCCACGCCAATGGTGCCAGGTCTAACACGTGTGACTTATTGTAATATGAAAGTGGTGCGTAAATGATAATTCGAAAAGATAACTCTAAGTTTTAAATGTGTAATGCTTTTGTAGTTTAAGGTGTTTGGCACAAATAAGAAATAAGTGCGTTAGTGGTGAATAAATTATAAACTTAAGAGTTAACTATAGCTACTTCTAATGTTGGTGGAGCTTAATTTGGGTTTCTATACCAAACCTAAATTAAGTTTTCAGTAACTATAACTGACTTATTACCTTTGTTTTTTGTGTGAATTTCAATGGTTTTTACAATGTTATTAGCAATTTTGCAATATTTGTCCTGTTTAGTTTAGTGGAGTGGAGTGTCATTAAGTGGAGTCTGGTACAATATAGTGGTTGATAGTGGTTGATATAGAGCAGAGGTCTTCAAACTGTGGGGCGCGCCCCCCTGGGGGTCCGTGGCTGCATTCCCAGGGGGGCGCAAATGGCTCAACAAGGACTTGTAAATGAAGATGACCTGGAAGCGCCATGTGGAGCGTTTCCAGGCTGTCTTCATTTACATGGAGTCCCTGAAGTGATAAAAAGGTATATGGGGAAACTCATAAAATAAAAGAAATTAGCTTAATATGTATTTATTTCTTGTTAAAGGCTTCTGCATTATTTTATGTTCATTTAACTGTAAGTGGAAAAAAACACTTACAAAATATTTTGTTCTTTTTAGCCACGTTTTTGACACTGCCACCACCGCACTAGCTGAAAAGAACAAAATATTCTTCTCGTGTTTTGGTTTTTACTTTCAGTTAATTGCATATATAATAATGCAGAAACCTTAAACGAAAAATAAATGCAAATTTAGGTAATCGGTTGGAAATACATTCTTTTACGTTACGAAATTTCATTTGGGTAATGTGACCACTGCAGATGTGGGGATTAGTGACTATAGTGCTACAAGGTCCCAGCCTGGAGCAGAAAGCGCTGTATGTAAGTCATTATTTAAAAATTGTATTATACACAGTATAAGGAGGCTGCTGCAAAATGATTTGGTGTTTTAAGATAAAACAAGTGCTTTCGCAGCACAGGGAAACTCCTCCCCACCCTAATCCCACCCTACCTTCACTTTTACACGGAGGCCCTTCAAGGGCCACAATAACTATTCAGGGGTCGTTGCTTTTTAATAAAAAGTATGGGAACTGCTTGTCTAAAAATTAAAAAAGCATGTGGCATGTGGGGGTCCCCATGGATCCCGTCCACTTCGACCTCTGTTTACATGCAGATGTCCTTCAAGGTGAGTCCAGGGGTGATGGGGATGAGGCCAGCAGGGTCACGTGCAGATGGAGCGCTCTGATCGTCCGGACCCTAGGCCTCAAGGTAATGGTCCAGGAAAGGGGAAAGTAGTGAGATTCATTGAAAGCATCAGAGATGGTCCAGAGAAAGGGGTGCTATTTGGGGGTGCGGGGAGCATTTTTAGTTTAAAAATCAGACAGCTTCTTCAGAGATGCCATGAGGAAGGTGGGGAGTTGGTTTTTTAAGGGCCTGTAGTGCAGCAGTTGCAGTTGCATTGGGACCCAGGCTCACAACACCCCAATTATGGGGACTGGTGCTTTTGGTCAATTTCTGTTTTAGTTTGATATATTTGCACTTTTATAAGTCTCACATTGTGTGGATTATGAGCTACAAAAAATACCCCATAAATGTTCTCCTAAGCGCCGTCCGGGAGTCAACCCTGCCCCTCCAGCTCGTACTATTCTTGCATTATTTTCTTGGAGGGGGCTCGACTTCAAAGCATTTTGCTTAGGGGGCTCAGAGCAAAAAGTTTGAAGACCTCTGATATAGAGGTTGATAGTGGGACAGTATATTGTGGTAAAGTGAAGTGGAATATAGTGGAATGAGACATACTGGAGTAGTTTATAGCGGAATGCCAGACATCAGTTTTGGCTTAGAGTGGAGTTTCATAGAGTGGAGTGCCGTACAGTGAACTTGGATACAATTAAGAGGGATTCATTGGAGTGGCATAGAATGTAATGGTGTACAGTACAGTGGTATGCAGTGGGATAACATACAGTGGAGTGTGGTAGAGTGGTTGACCTCCTGTAATTTGCATACATTGAAGTGGCATAGAGTGTAGTGCTACACACTGGAGTGCTTTACAGTTTAGGGGCATATATGTGAATATCGTGTAGTGAAACAGCGCACGCTGCAGTGGCGTACAATGGAATGTGGTACAGTGGTGTGGTGTGAACTGAACTAGCATACACTGGAGAGGAGTATACAGGAGTGCTATAGAGTGGAGTGGGGCAAAGCTGAGCGGTGTACAGTAGACTTACGTAAAGTGGAGTGTGGAACAGTGTAGTGCTGCAAAATCAAATTTCCTAAAATGGAGTGGTGAATATTGGAGTGCCATACAGTGCTGTGTTTCCGAGTGGTATACTGTAGACTACAGTGGGGTACAGTGTAATACAGTACAGTGCAGTAGTTTATAGTGGAGTAGCAGAAAGTATAGTGAAATAGAGTGGAGTACCATAGAATTTAGTAGTGCTTAATTTAATAAAGTTGAGTTTAGCGGTATTAACTCATTAGACATACAGTGGAGTGCTATATAGTGGAGTAGCGCACAATACAGAGGTGTCCAACTCAATCACGTTAATTTAAGAAGCGTAGAGTCCACTCACGTACAGTGAAGTATGGTTACTGGAGTAATGCAGAATGTATTCTTGTAAAGCGAAATAGCATACACTCGAAGGTGTTACAGTGCACTGAGGAATAGCGCATTTCAGTATCATGGCATGGAGTGGGTTAGAGTGTAGTAGTGGAGACTGGACTAGTGTATATTCCAGTAGTGTATCATCAAGTGGGCCATAGTGGAATAGAATGTTTTGGAATAGCGTAAATTGGAGTAGGGTACAGTGGAATTGCATCGAGTTGCGAGCAGTATAGTTTAAGGGTGTCCAGTAACTGACGTACACGTGTGATAGAATACAGTAGGGAACAGTGTAATAGCTTAGAGTGTTGAGGTGTACATTGCAATTGTGTACAGTCAAGTTGGGTGTAATAGAGTGCAGTAAGGTGCAGTGGATTAGTGTTGTAGGTAGTGGAGTATACTGTAGTGCCATAAAATGGAGTAGCATACTATACATTTCTTACAGTCAAGTGATGGAAATTAAACAGGTTGAGAGTGAGGTGCCATAAAGTGGAGTGTGTAAATTAAAAGAAATTTAGCATTAAAGTGTGTTCAAAGTTGGACATTGTTTAAGGCAAAATAGATACTATAATATGTAAATGTTGTGCAGGTACCAAAAGGTGATTCAATTGAATACATGTGTCTGTGTATTGCGAAATCTATCATTCAGATTTGGTTTAAACTTGGCAGGATTAGATTTTATGGTGCGCAGATGATTTTTCGGTAGTACAGGTAAGTAGTGTACCTGTTTTATAACTTTTATTTTAGTTACATTTCTTAGATCATTTTGTGCGGTATTTTTGCGAAATATGGGTGTAGTTTGTTTCAATAGCGTGGTATATAGTGATGCCAAATCATTAGCTGATTGGCTAATGACTGCCTTTACAAAAGTAGAAGACAGTTTTTAAGTACACTTTTCCTGTGTTCTGGGTTACGCCTTAGGATATAGGTAAGTAATTGGTTTAGTTTTTCTACCCTACCTATTAACACTTTACTAAAGTGTTAATAAGTTTGGCAAAATATTTATACGGTTTTTAATATTTTTTGTATGAATAGGGAGTTGCGCCGTACTTCAGCGGTAACAATAAATTATTATCTAAATTTACCATTGTTACTTCTAAATTTCAATATATTTTTGTAGCACTCTATGGGGAACAGCATTTTAGTTTAAATAGCGCTGTACTTTTTACCAATTAATGTACTACTCTGTACCCTTTTTTCCACATGCTTAAATATGTTAAAATTGGAAAATACACAATTGCACACTATATTTATTAAATAACGTGTCTTATGGTGCTTTCTAAATGATATATATAAACTTCTAATTATGTTTCCCTACCTATTACCACCTTAATATAGCAGAAATATGTATTGGAGAAATAAACATGCCTAATACAGTCCAACAGAGGGTCAATAACCTGTGGAGTCCCTCAAGGGTCAGCATTATCACTGCTTCTGTTTAACATCTATCTCAGACCGCTGGTGAGAGACTTGGCCCGGATGGACTGCCAGGTGTTCAATTACGCCGATGATACACAAATTATCTTACAAATTGACAACACCCCACAAGCCCACACACGTGTGCAAGATACACTTAGATACATGGACAACTGGATGACGGCCAACTCACTTAACGTTAACCCAGATAAAACGGAGGTACTGGCCATCACTACAAGCAGCAACCCGTGGACCGACCACTTCTGGCCACAGGAGCTGGGAGACACACCGTCTCCAGCCCCAGCTGTAAAAAGCCTGGGTATTAAAATCGATGACAAACTCACACTAACCAAGTGGCCGCCGTGATCGGAACCTGCGAGGGCTTGTTGCGGCAGTTAAGGAAACTACCACCCCTCCTTTAATTTTCCACCATGCGGATGGTGGTGACCGCATTGATCATGTCGCGCCTAGACTATGGCAATGCGCTATACATTGGGCTACCGGAAAAGCTGCTAGGCAAACTACAAGTTGCGATGAATGATGCAGGTAGGCTGATCTTCAAGCTTCCCAGACGCGCATGGGCCACTCCCCTGCTGCAAAAACTTCATTGGCTCCCCGTCAAATAGCGGGCTAGATTCAAGGGCCTCTGTATCACCCACAAGGCCCTCTATGGGCAGGCCCCAAGATACATCAAAGAGCGACTGGGGAAATACGTCCCCGGCCGCACCCTTCGGTCAAACGAGGGAGGCCAATTGGAATGCCCATGGTTTAACCACACGACTAAAGGAGGACGAGCCTTCTCAGTCCTTATCCCGCAACTGTGGAATAAGTTGCCAGGCCACCTCCGGTTAGAAAGAGCCTTTCTCCCCTTCAGGAAAAAACTGAATACCCTCCTCTTCACAGAGGCCTGGGCATAACGCAGACTGATCAGGGGCTAACATTCATGCATGGGGGCGGGCTGTGGCTACTCTCTCTCTCAGCGCTTAGAGACCTGCCGGTATTAAGCGCTCTACTAATCGCAATTAACATAACATAACATAACACATGGAAACTCGAGGTGAAAACAAGATGGCTGTCTTTAACACTTGTAAGGCAGTCATTAGCCAATCAGCTAATGAACTGTCATCTCTATGTATCTCTGCAGTACCTCCGTACTACTGCGGCCACATATATAGTTAAAAAAACCTTAAAACATATTAAATACTTATGGTACTCACCTGCAGTACCCCACAGAATCATCTGAGTATCATATTATATAATCCTTCCAAATTTCGTCAAAATATGACTGACGGTTTTCACCCTACGCACAATGCAAACGTCTATATAAAATCCATTGGATTTTATGCCCATTTTGGGACCCTCTTTTTCTTTGTACCTCTTGACAAACACCATGAAACTTTCACTACTCTGAGAATGAAACTGGCAGTGGCTCTGCAAAGTTGCGCAGACATTCATCAAACAGGGGCAAAGTTATTAAGGGACGAAAATTGGAAAAATCTCTATCTCTGGTGACACTAACTATAACTACAGAGTGGCTACTGCCACTTTGTAATATGTGTATATATATATATATATATATCACTTCCAAGCTTCATATATCAAGCCCTCCAGTTTTCTCCGCATTTCCCGGGCCAACAGAAGAACGACGGCACAGGCAAGTCCCGGTTGCAAGTGATTTATTATTCTTCATGAGATTACAAAAAGGCTCCCATTTCTCACGGGGCCATAACAGCAAAGTGCAGGGTGCTTTCAACAACAGAAAATGACCTACGCGTTTCGGCTTGCGCCTTCTACTGGGTCACTCAAAACAGGTCACAGTGTGCATTTTAAAGGGGAATCATTGTTCATTCCCCCCCACCACCAATTAAAACGCAGCGTTGGTTTTAAAGGGACCACCACACCAATATATATTGTTTAAGTGAGGTGGCCACATTCTAATGTAACTACCCTTGAGCCTGGTTGTTTAATATACTTGTAAAGTGCAATTCTTTGTAAAGTACAGTTTAAAAAAATATATATATATTTATATAAAACTTTATCGAATACGAGTTTTCAATCCACGACTTACAAATACCAACCATGTGTTAAAGGCTCAAAAATACATAAAAACAAGTTTTGCTCAATTTATCCTTGTAAAGTACATTTTTAAGGTATGCAGCTATATACACAACTTACTAATTCAAGACTTTTTTTACCTTTTCTCAAAATATTCTCATCCTCACCGAACGATTCAAGTTCTACATTTCAGTTGTTTTAGTCAAAAGTACAAATGTAGGAAGGTATACCATACATATCTTCTCTGTCATATACCCTCCAAATTAAGATAGACTGCAATAAATACTCTGAGTATACTTAGTAAAGTGCAATGCATATGTTACCGATAGGCAGGAGAGCCTTAGCTCTCTATCTCTGTAATAGTATTCCATATCTACAAGATCGAACTACTCGTGTTCCTCTCTGAAACTAAGCAAAGTGCAAGGTGCATGTTAGAATCATCAAGGGGAGAGAAAATATGTGGATGATTTGCTATAATCTTGTTCCATGGTGTTAAAATCTGTATATAAACTATTTCTACACTAAAGTGATAAGTGCTTCTGTAAACCTAGATGTTATTCCTAGTATACAAAATCCATTCATAAACGATTAATAATACTAAAGTGATCAGTGCATCTGTAAACAAGTAGAAAGCATAATTTGTATACGAGGACATGACACTCATCTAATAATTCATGTATATACACCGATCATAAAAAGTTTATAAAAAGTATAAAACATGAAATTCAAACTGAGAGAAAAGTTCTACTTAATTTAATGTGTACTATTCTCCAAATATTAAAACCATATTCTACTCTTCTACAACACCAATCAAAATGTATCATAGGCCATATATATATATATATGAATATATGCATATGTGTGTTTTATTTTTATAGTACTAAATTGACAATCTTAAAAAAAATAATATAATGTAAAATAAATATTGATCATTATACGTATCATACTATATGATATTTATATATGTGAGTGTGTTTATATAAATGTATATTTATATGTCAAACATACAGCACTCTGATAGCTGTGGAGGAACAATGGACATGCACACTGGCTGCCAGTTGTTGTCAATGAATCCACAATCAAGACCCATGTGAATACTTGGAACTACTTTGGAATAAAACTTCTGGGATTTAAGAATTGACATTCCTTTGATGACTACTTATGTAATGCACTGCACATTACATGTGCTTCGTTATCATTTATTTTCTTTATATGTATATTTAGTATTAAAAAATTAATGGAATCTATTAACTTTACATTATAAATATTTTATATAATGAAAAAATTAACGTGTTCTTTACATATCTATATATATATACAGTAAACGATATTTTTGGAAATCCAGAAAAAACTAACGAAGCGGCACACCTGAGGACAGCACAATAATTTTTTATTGTGCACAAAACATATATATATATATATTTGAAAAATTAAATTTTTGTCTGATTTTTGACAATATCGTCAATGATATTTTTTTCTGACATTTTTGTCATTTCTATTCTAAGTATAGGAACATGATATTGTGGTAAACAATATTTCTGGCACAATATTTTTTCAATGATATTGTTTACCAAGATATTGTGTCATTGATCTAATTATTGGAACCTAGAAAAAATGTGACTGCTTTACTGCCTCTGCTGGGGCTGATCTGGAAGTGAGCTTGTCTACAGTCTTGTGTTTGTGGGCCTCAGCCACCAAGAGCCTGCACATATATGGTTGATATCTTAAGGTTGCGAGGCAGGAGATAGACCAATGGAGAGAAGTCATCCCACTTGACATTTTCCCTCCCTGAGAAAATTAAGAGATGACTGGATTTGTACCTGGGATGGGGGTGGGTAACTGATGTACCTGTCGGCTGAGAGGAGGTTAGAGGAGATCCAGGATGAACATCCATGGATTTTTAGCAGGCACCTTGAGACTTGCAAGTCATAGAAAACCTGTAGAAGGAAGATTGCTGGCCAGCTGTTAAGTGTTGTTTGAGGGGACATCATGACTGGTGCCAACAATCTCCTCTGTTCAACAGTGGTGGCCACAAAGATTTCGAATTGTAAGAGGATACTTTTTTTCAGTAATTGTATGCTGTTTTCAGGAGCTATTTAGATGTTAAAGAGTCTGGAAAGACTCCTGTTAGAGTTGTTAAATGTTATCTAGAAAGCAGAAATGACACTTCGTCAAAGATAAATAACTCATTGCACTAGTTTATAAGGCTATTTCTTACTTCATCTGTGCCAATACACATGAGATGCAACATTACCTAAGGCTGCCACGGATGCTTGTTTCGTGGAAAGACTCCTCAATGTTAACTGTTGCAATAGTGTCCTGAAAGATTGCAGGGAACATGTGTTCCTTTCTTCAGCAGCTTCAGAAAAGAGTGTAAGTTATCAGTGGCAAATGAGAGAAAGTGCTAGGTATTAAGAAAGGATATATCGCTCAATGACTGTCTAAAATGGCTACATGAGTGAATTGGGTGGGTCACAGAGTACACATACAGATACCTACCAATGAAGTAGCACAGTTGGACATTGGATATCTAGGCATAATGACAAAGACATATGAGCTATCAGCTCACCTATTAGAGCTGTCATTGAGACTTGCTGAACATGTGGTTCCTATTGTGTTATTCAGTTATGTTTTCACTATCCTCACACTTATACAGGGGGAAATATTATCTGACAAATCACAATTGACCAGGCTGCAGGCTTACCAGGCATTGTCATCTGTTTGGTGTCAGAGGCCAGTACATCCCTGAGCGCAGTCATTGGAGCAGCAAAGGTGGTGATGTCAGATGACAGAAAGATTGACAACACGGGACCTTCAGAATAAAACATGGCATTACATGGCTGACACTGATTCACATACACTGTACATGTGTGATGACTACATTATCTCAGCATATACAAAAAATATACATTAATAATAGTGTTGCAGTCCAACCATAAAGATATACAACTCAATAGATTGAGATAGTGATATTGATAGTTGCAAGGCATACCTGAGATAAGGTCACATTGAGACATGGAACCTGGTTGTCGCCGTGCCACAGGAGGAGCTCCTGCTGCTTGCAAGCAATGCAATAATCAAGGGGACAGTATAAAGCATAATTATAAGCTATTCAAATTAGTATAATAAATTTACTCTGAAGAAGTAGCAAAGTTGTGCACGAGTGACACGTGATATGCTAAATGTAGTTGAAAGATTAAGGTTTTTTAGTTCTCACTGAATTTAATCAAAACTGGAATTCCCCAGAGCAGGCTTCATTGCAGGCCAGAGTGGATAACTAAGAGGATACTTTCATCCAGGGGACTCAAATGGACTGAGATAGAGGCAGAAATCAGGTCCATTACAAGGTAGAGCCTTTGCTACACATATCCTGGATATCTTCTCCTTTATCCACCTCCTCTCGTCCTCCCATTTCTTTTCTCCTCATAGTGTATACTGCTTCCCTCTATGTAATTAAAGAGTCATTGTGGTCCTGCTACTTGGGTACCTTCTTTGTCCCACTCAGGGTATGTGGAGATAGACCATGTAGTTCCCTGTGGCAACATTTGACAAAATTAAATACAAGGGGGCATATTATCAAGAACAGCGTTAAAATTATCGCCGGTTTAGCGGCAGAAAACTGCCGCTAAAGCGGCGATAATGGGCTTGATAATATGCCCTGGAGAATTTCAATAGAAGCCCATGTTCACACCAGAACATGGACTTCTATTGGAATTCTCAAGGGCATATTATCTAGCCCATTATTGCCGCTTTAGCGGCAGTTTTCGGCCGCTAAACCGGCGATAATTTTAACGCCGTTCTTGATAATATGCCCCTAAGTGTCTCTCCTTCTCAGTGAAGTTCTTGTACTTCCTAAGAATGTTTGTCTGCATATGATAAAGTGAAACTAGTCAGAGGTAACCATAAGACCATTCAGTTCACAGGGAAGAGGGCAGAGCCCTGAGTGTGGGCTGTTTTAGTTGCTTCCAGGGTACTTTTCAACAGCTGTATGTAATGTTACTCTCTAAATACTGTTTCCCTATTCCTTTTCATTCTTAGTTCTACATGGCAGAAGTGGAGATCTTAAGAGAACTCTGCTTAAAGATGTCCACCTAAAATACAGTTGTAAACTTACAACTAGTAGTTTTACGATTTCAATTTCAGTCATTCCAGTGTCCATCCCTTCATGTAAAGTGGTGGTGACACGTACTATTACTAGGCAGAAATCCCGGCCCGAATTTGGTGAGGTGGAAATTTCCACCTATGCTTAGCTAGAAATGTATGTTTGCTAAAATCTCCGCACATAGATTTCTTTACATGAATAGAGCCCTAGGGTGGGCAGATTGTATCTGATCCTGTATTTTAGGAGGAATCAGTTACTCTATACCCATGCAAAATAAGCTGAATAAGCAAATTGACTTTCTCTTGCTCCTATGTATGGTTTGTTCCCTTGTAAAAAAGATAATTGGCTATAGACGTGAATACAAATATTGTATTGCTTACTTTATTTCCTATGATTTGGAAAATATAGTTATTTTATATTGTTGACACACAATGGTCGTTTTTATTAAACATTCCTTCGGTTTAAAGCTAGGTCAAGGTCAATTTGTCAATGTGAATTGAAATTCATTAAATATTCTTAATCATCATTAGATTTTAAATAACATATACGAACGGGGTGATTGCTGAGAAAATGTGATGAATTGCTCTACGCCACTTACTAAATAGATATTTAAATATAGTTCTACTGAGTCTGTGATATGTGTTACAGCGCATTGAGAGTCACTTGTGCAGAAAAGTACTCAACACGGGTTTGTTAATAATTGCATGTTAAAGAAAATGTAAAAGAGCAATTA
Organism: Calotriton arnoldi; assembly: GCA_963921515.1. Classification (NCBI taxonomy): domain Eukaryota; kingdom Metazoa; phylum Chordata; class Amphibia; order Caudata; family Salamandridae; genus Calotriton; species Calotriton arnoldi. The sequence continues at coordinate 1,106,278 of CAWUFW010006271.1, forward strand.
TACATTTTCCTTTACTGCTTAGTAATTAGCATGTAGAGAGCATTCTGAAATTGACTGTGCAATCCATTAGGAAGGAAAGTATCAGTGGAAGGGTTGTTTTAGTAATGTGACTGCAAAGTCAAAATAGTAGTTGATCTTTACTAAAATGTTACATCCTTGAATAAAACCTATATTCCACTCTGCTTCATTAATGGCTTTAAAATGGCACATACAATGTTACCCTGTGATCAAATACGTGATCAGTACACTAGAATGAGAATAAAAAACCCAGTTAATTTATACATGAATGTGTGCGCTCACAAAAAAAAAATTGCAAAGAAGGAAACTCACATGTGCACACACACGTTCACACATACACACACACACGCACCTATCTTTTCGAATAATTTGTCGCGAGCGATATTTTTGAATACTTTATTGACAAGTGAATCAGTGATGCACACCTTGCTATGTTTAGATCATGCACGTTGTACTAATGATATAGAAATAATGGCTAAAAGTGATTCTGCTCCATTAGACGAGCGCATAGTGTAAAATATTGATAATACCTATGCTCTCTGTTTACAACTTGTACAAATACGTGATGTTACTGCGATTGTTCAATTCAGTGTCCCATAGCTAATAAAACGTTTATCTTAAGCGAGGCAGACCAGAAATGCTCAAAGTGGCTTGGAAAAATGTAATTGTGATGGCACCATGTGGCACAGCACTATTTCTCCCTACTGAAATGTAAGAATGACTGTAGTCGTGTTAAATAATGAACTGAACTAGAGTTGTGTGAAGGTATAATGATACCTTTTTCATATTCCACACACATTCCATGCCAGTGAAAATAAACGTAACCCGAAAGGCCAGGCAGAGCAGAACTGCTTTATTTTTAGAATAAGGTTGCTAACAAGTGCACAGTCACACTTTTATTACAACTTGACTTCAAAGAATAGCAAACCAAACGCGCACTCAGGACTTAGACGATCGTGAGCAAGTCCCTTGAGGCAAAATCGTCGCTGAACTGCTGTACCTGGAAAAAGTCGCTGTTACTATCAAGTCTTGAGCGCACGTGGGGGCGTGGTTTCGGACGCAAACAAGATGGCCGCGCTGTTTTCCGCTCCGTAGGTCCGCGGAAGCTCGCGGTCAATTTACATGACACCGGGGTGAATTTTTATTCACCAAACAGCGAAAGCGTGCGTCGGAATGACCCAGGAATCCATGGCCTGAATTTCAGATGTCTTGGTTCAGCGCCTGCACTACGGATTCATCGCCGGTTTTCTCCTCACAGCGAACACTTCTAAATGGCGGCGACTTCCAACACTTCTGCGTTCTCTCAGCCGAGTGCGCAAGTATTTTAGCCGGTACTCCATGGTTCCTAATACAGTATTCTATCTGCAATGAGGTATGGTGCCAGCGCTTTATACTATTGCCCATATGCTGCAATGCTCTTGGTGATGTCGTGTTTGCTAAGTGCCCTCACAAATGGACTGGTGGGCTCTGACTGAACTATTCCGCCCAGCTTAACATATAACCGGTGCTGATTTTACTACACAGTTCTCCTTCAAAGGGGATACATTTTTCTTAGAGTCATCATATGCGAGCCTAATTTCTTGTATTCTTTTGGGCTATGTATATTATTGCAGCGTCTCCAAAAATTTGTCATGACAAAATGGCGGTCGTCACGGACCTCCGGTCACCTCAGTCTGAGATGAAAGACATTTAACCTCATTTTTATATTGGCTCTGGTGATTCAATCTCAGGCTTTGTTGGCAATGTGACCAGGAGTGTTTTATCTAATGCAGTGACTAGGACTGTGGAGTATACTGGAATAATATTGTTTTCACTTCTCTAAGCACACTACGTTATCTGCTGACAGGAATCTTGTGGTTCCCGTACACTTCACTAGTATCCTTGTGCTTAGGTGCTTGTAGTGCAACGAAGAGGATATTCTTTCTTTTGACCATCAGTTTGTTGATGTAGCTCTTACTACAGTTGCCTATTCTTTTAATTGGGGCTACTGGTATAGAGTTACCCTATTTTTACGGACTGGTGCAGCATTTGAGGTGGCTCCAATGGCTGAAGGCATGGGTGTCTCCTCAAAAGACAGAGACTCCAAGGGGAACTTGAAGAGATCCAAACAAACTTCCCCACTCCGGATTTAACTTCTAAAGGTAATCAGGAATCCGTTGCTACATTGGACATTATCCTGCTCAGACTTAATTCAGTTCATGATATTGCTCAGAGCACCAAAACAAACACAGATCTACTTCAGGTAGAGGTGGCAGCAATCTGGAATGATCTGAAAAATTTCTCCTTGCGTGTGTCCAATGCAGAGTCTCGTATAAGTAATGTTGAAGACTCCACAAACAAGCAAACTAAACATATGCAAAATATGGAACGTTCTTTGGTTTCACTGCGGAGAGACCTTACTGAGCAGGAAGACAGGAATCGTAGGAGTAACCTCCGTATTTTTGGTTTACCAGAGGATTGTGAAAAATCTGCTTCATCAATATTGGATTTTTTGCTTGCTTGGATTCCTAATGTCTTAAACATTTCATTTCAAAAAGACTTTGAAATAGAACGTGCTCATAGAGTGCCCACCTTTAAACCAAAATCTTTGACCTCTCCGTGACCGGTGATCTTCAAACCCCTAAGGCATCAACATACTGAACAGATCTTAGCGCAAATGAGGAAAATTAAATCGCTGCAATGGGAAGGTCATAGAATTGCTATATCACAAGACTTTGCCAGAGATACTGTCATTCGTCGGAAAGGTTTTCTAAATCTACGGAAAAGACTTCTGGAGATGAACATTCCATTCTCCTTTGCAGGTCCCTCTCGCTTCAGAATAACTTACAGAGGTCGCACCCAGATTTTTTATGAACCGTCGGACCTGTGCACTTTTTTGGATAACCAGTCTGAATCTCGGATGAACTCTGACTCTCTTCCTGGTACCTCTAATTTTAACCTCTCTCCTTTCCGGATGGGTTGGTTGTACTCTTTTTGTGCCTTACCACTGGTCTGTCACTTCTGATGTTCCTCTGGTTTCTTGCTGTTTTGATGGTTATGTTCGGTCAAGGTTATTGCTGTGTGCTTAATAATCTTTCCTTTACAGGTTCTATAGTTACCATCATGGTAGTATTATTTTAGTATTATTGGTTAAGTATGAGTGGTAATTATGTCTTTCTTTCCTTCTTTCATATTCTTCCTTTTCTTGGCTGAACCTTTTTATTGATGTTTCTTTCTTGATAGATTTCCTCTTATATGTATCTTTTCTTTCTTTACACTAGCTCCTGTTGGTCATTGTCTCTTTTGTATCTTCACTTTTTATTGTATGTCTTCTTCTATTATTTTGATGTTTTATATGTTGGCGAATAATCTGTTCCTGGATGTTTTTTATTCCATTGGTTCTCTGTTTGTTACTTTCTTTTTTATATTCTTTTGTATGCTGTTTTTATTTGCCGTTACATATGAATTTATTATATCTGTTCTGTGTCTGGTCTCTGATATTTATAGGTATGAGTCACGTACTATATTTTTAGGTGATTATCCTATTTATCCTGAATATTACTACTTGCGTTGATTCTAATTTTTGGAAGATTACATCAATTTTACAAATTTATAATCTATTTACTATTTATTCCTAGTTGTTATTGGTTATTTATTCACTATTATATTATAGATGCGAGTATTCTATTCACAAGTGTTATTTATTATATAAGCATGGGATACATTGTTGTGAGTGCTGATGGATTTTCCTTCTCCTTTTTTTAATCTTTCTCTGTTGTATATGATTATATATATTGTCTTGATCTTTACTTGCTGTTAGCTTCTATACGTTATATTAATGAATTATCTCTTACACGGTTTTGTTGCTCTTTTCCTCATTGTTCATATGACTTAGGTTTGATTATTAAATGATAAAATGTGGCTCATTTATTGTATAAGGTATATTTTAGACAACTTTGTCTCTTTTTAATCATTTAGAGGTATTTGTTATTTGTTTTTTACCTATTTGCTGAATTGTATACTCTTTTCCAGATGTTATTAAATTCCATAAAGTTTGTACAATTATTGGATTGTAATTTTCATATGCTTTTTAATATTTATCTTTCATTATTTTGCTATTTATTATGCCATTTATATGTATCTATTACGATGTAGGCGATTCCTTAAGTTATTTATTTTTGTTATTTATAAGACATTAACTTAATATTTATTGTATATTTAAGTTTATTTTCAAGACATGTGATCTGTTGATCATTCTTAAAGATGAGATGTTTAGGCTTTTGAACCTTTATTGCTTAACTTATGCATCAATTATTGATTTCATAGGATTGTATTTATTAGTTCTATTGTTCCACTGCGCAGTAATTTATAATTTTTTCTTTTTTGAGCGGTCTGTGCCATGTGTGCTGGCCTTTGTGTTTGCTCCTCCACGTTTTTTCCTCTCATGCATGGTGTCTATTACAGACATCCCCTGGTGGGGTTCTTCCTTTTTTGTGTTCAGTTTTCCTCTGAATTCTCTTTTTCTTCTCTTCTCTTCCTTCTAGTCTTTTCTTTCTTGTCTTTTATCCTTTCTTCTCTGGGGACTCCTGCTTCCGCTTCTTCTTTAAGTCGCTTCTACTTACCTCCTATTCCTCGACATGTAGTAATGTTGGAGTGGTTTTCTTTTATTCGACACCAACCATATTTATCTAGGTTTGGCTTACGTCTATTTATGGCTGGTCTAAATGTGCTTTCACTTAATGCACGTGGCCTGAAACACCCGGTTAAAAGGGCTAAAATTCTGGATTACTGCAAAAGCTTATCTGGTGATATAGTTCTACTCCAAGAAACTAAGATAGCCTATAAGGAAGCTTTACTTTTACGGAAGGAGTGGGTCCTTGATGTGGCATGTTCTGAGGCCTCTGGTAAGAGAAATGGGGTTGTGACGCTGATCTCTAAAAATTCTGGTCTATCTATTGTTTCTGCTGAACACGATTCTGATGGTAGATGGCTGCTTTCTCGCTTGTTTAATGGCTCCGTTGACATATATATTATGAACATTTATGCTCCTAACATTGATGACCAAGTTTTTGGGCGTTCTGTAAGTAAAAAGTTGTCTGACATCCCTCTAAATGCTAAAACAATTGTGGGTGGTGATTTCAATTTACCTATGGACCCTATCTTAGACAGACACTCCGCTTTTAAATTTCGTCCTCCTAGGGCGCATAAGCAATTGCTTAATATGTGTTCCGCTCATCATCTTATTGATGTTTGGAGAATGCATAATCCTACGGGTAGTGATTTCACCTTTTTTTCTTCCCCACATTCTAGTTCTTCACGTATTGACTACCTCCTAGTGGACGCGGTGCTTTTAAAACACACTACAAATGTTATGATTCACCCAATTGTCGTCTCTGATCACGCAGCGGTTTCATTCACCCTCCTTAATCTTTCAGATAACTGTGGTCCGCGTACTTGGCGCCTTAATACAGAGATTTTAGATGATAATGATGAAGTTAAACAATTATCCGACGAAATTGTAACTTCTTTAGAGACAATGAGTCTTCAGTGAGTTCCCCAGTAGTCTTGTGGGACGCCTTTAAATGTACTATTAGAGGCCATATTATCAAAACAATGGCAAGAAGGAATGCAGTTAAATTGGAACTCACTCAAATCTTTGGGGGATGATATTAAACGTAAAGAGATTTTATATAGAAGTTCTAATGATAAATCGCTCCTACAAGACATCAAAAACTTAAAATACTCTTTTAATTCCATAGTTACTAAAAGAGCTTATATTGGTGTTCATGCTCAAAAATCTAGACAATTGATATTACGAAATAGAGCAGGTAAGATGTTAGCTGCCACCTTAAAATATCAGAATACAAATGTCAAATCTGCTCAGATATCTTTTATCAATGATAATGCTGGTTCGAGGAAATTTCATACCCAGGAAATTCTTGAAGTTTTTCGTCATTTTTATAAAAGCTATATACTCCCAAAGATCAATGTAATGTCGCTAAATGTCAACAATTCTTGGCCTCGATCCCTACAAATACTATCTCTGATGCAGATATGGTGGTGTTGGGCAAACCAATTGATTCTGAAGAGATAATCCAGGCCATTAGAGCTACTCGGTCGGGGAAGGCACCAGGACCTGATGGGTATCCTATCGCTTTTTATAAGACATTCTTACCTGCGATAATAACATATCTTAAGGAGGTTTTTGACAATTTTGTCATGACAGGGAGGGTCTCTGGTTCTGCTGCTGAAGCTACTATTGTGGTGATTCCTAAGGAGGGAAAAGACCATTCTGACCCTAAAAATTTCCGTCCAATTTCACTTTTAAATATGGAAGCTAAGATTTTTGCCAAGATTTTGGCAAAGCGTTTACAGGGCCATATCCCTAGTCTTATCCATGCTTCGCAGACTGGTTTTGTTAAAGGAAGACTGACTAGAGATAATATCCGAACTTTTTGTCATATCTTGGAGAAGGCGAAACTCTCTGTATTACCTTCAGCAGCGATTGCCCTTGACGCCGAAAAGGCTTTTGACAAGGTCTCTTGGCCTTTTTTACAAGCAGTACTTCAGTCTCATAATTTAGGAGACTCTTTTATTAATATGGTAATGTCCTTATATGCACATCCTAAAGCTAATATTAGAATTATTGGGGCTACGTCTTCTTTTTTTAATCTTTGTCAGGGCACTAGACAAGGTTGTCCATTATCACCCTTTCTTTTTCTCCTGTCTATAGACCCACTCCTTCGGCTCCTCAATTCGAATCAGGCTATCAAAGGCTTTCAATTTGGGTCGCAGAAAATTAAAACGGCCGCTTATGCGGATGACGTTCTCATCTTTTCTGAGGATATTACTACTGCAATTCCTGCCATTTCCAATACTATTGAAGAATTTTCGCTCGTCTCAGGGTATATCCTGAATATGGAAAAGACGGAAATGTTTCCTCTTAATGCACTGTGCTTCCCTTCTCACATGGGTAATGCAGGTTTTAAATGGCAATCAACTCGTTTTAAATATTTAGGAATTTGGTTTTGTAAAAACCTTTCAGATACTATCTCTTATAATGAATCTCATATTTTGGCCAAGGTTAAAGATCTGCTTACTGCGTGGTCTCCTAAATACATTTCATGGTGGGGACGACTTCAGACTCTTAAAATGATGATAACTCCGATTGTTAATTTCTTGTACTCTATGCTGCCTACAAAACTCTCATCATCCTTTTTCCATGAGATTGAGATCCTAACTTCAAAATTTTTGTGGAGTGATAAACGTGCTAGAATTGCATATAAACATCTTAGAAAGCCCTTTGATCTGGGGGGTTGTAATCTCCCGGAATGGAATATATATCAGATCGCCTTTCTGGCGTCTCAAGGTGCTCTTTGGTTTGTGTCGGATTCCCTTCATACCCCCCCATGGATCTATATTGAGCGTGAGCTGTGCTCTCCTCTATCTACTTCTTCGTTCTTAACTGCATCTAAGTTGGTTCTACCGTATTCAGGCCGTTTCATTACAGACACAATTAATGCATTAAAATATATAGACAAAAAGGTTTCCAAACCTATTCATAAATCCAGATGGTCCTCATTATGGTATAATCCTAAAATTGTGACTGATATTGATCCGGTGACTAGGTCTTCCTGGGCTAATAAAGGTATTTTGCTGGTCAAGGACCTTTATGATTCCAAACATGACCCTATCCCCTTTTCCTCTTTAGCTGGTCTGAATAATCTTAATAATATGGATTTTTACTCCTTTTTAATACTAAAGGTTGCCCTTTCTAAAATACCCCTTTCTCTAGACACAACTATCATCTCACTCTTCTCTCTGTGGTATCGGTCAGGTCATATTGCCTCCAAAATATATAAGTTTTTATCCGCTCCACTGCCTTCGAAGTCTACAATCGCACAGGATAAATGGTCTCAACATTTTGAACAAGACATTTTTAAACATATTTCATTAGAGACCTGGCAATTGATTGGGAAATTCTCGCTCGGAATAAGATTGCTCCTTCTCTTATTCAATCTAAATTTTTTATTATGAATCTTCTGCATTGGACCCCTGCTCGCTTGCATAAACTTAAGCTTAGGGATGATGATCTTTGTTGGAATTGTCATTTGGTTTCTGGCTCTCACCAGCATATGTTTTTCGAATGCTCTCTCCTACAACCCTTTTGGGACTTGGTCCAGAGACATTTGTCACTAATCTTTGGTATACCAATTGAGCTTTCATTACCTATAGTCTTATTGGGTCCATGGGCTTCACTCATTCCTTTACCCCTTGATGATATTGATATGCAATTGTTGGATCTCCTTATATCAATCGCGGTTAAAGTTATATTAACGGAGTGGAAATCCTTTAATTCATTATCATATCATACTTGGTGGGCATGGGTATCTTATCTTCGTGGGGCTCATACTTTGGTTGAAAAGAAACATTATACGCCATCCATTTCCAATACTGTTTGGAGGTCATTGGATAAATATATGAGCTTGGCTTCGCAAGGGTTGGTAGCTCAGTATCCTTTTGTGTCTACCTCTTAATTTGTCTCCCTCAATGAAGCAGTTGTCCCCATCTATTGCTATCGCTATCGCTTGTCCTCTCTTCTTTTTCTTTCCTTTCTCTTTTTTTTTCCTTCTTACAATTTTTTTTCTGCTCTTTCGTTTTACTCTTCTTCTCTTTCTTTTAATTTGTTATTTTTCTTATTCAAGCAGTACAACAGGTTTTCTACTTAAACTTGATAGTCTTTTTACATATAGTATTTATTTTATATATTATATTTGTATTTATGAAATGTTTATCTATTTATCGGTCAGAAGACTAAGTTGTATTGCATCATATATAATTGAATTAACTTGTATTACTTAAAATTAATAAAAATATTGGAACTAAAAAAAAAAGTCTTGAGCGCACGTTTGATTTGCTAATTTTTCCACCCAAATTGTTGATATATGGAGATCGGGTGCTGCGCTCGGCGGAACGTGACACCCCCATTTGGACAGGGAAAAGAAAGTGGAGAAATGTTTATATATCTATCTATTCATATATATATTTTGGTGCTTACAATTGTGCAACAAGCACCGCCGTGCCAAAGAGTATATTCTGAGAGCTTTAACCATGTCCTCAGCGCGAAGCCGCAGCAGAAGCTTTGTTTTTAAACCTACCTGAGGTTCGAGATAATATTAACAGCCAAAGCAATTCAATGATAAATAATGATGCCAAGACTCTTCTAAGGACTTTAGAAAAATTGATGAAGACTGAGCTCACCAAATGGTGGGAGAAGAAACCCTTGAAAAATACAGGGACGCCAACAGGGTACCCCGGGGGCTCAGAGTAATGATAGCACCCACATTCAAAAACCCCCAACCATTTAATGCTGAAGGAATGGGCCTCCAACAATTTACAAGCATCTATGAATATGGTCCTGATTTTAATTAAGTATGCTGAAATTGACAGAATCGAAGTTTTAAAGGAGATTGAGCGTGTAAATGGCCTTTTGGAAGGTTTGGATCAGAAAGACCTGATATCTAAAGGTCGCGAGGAAATTGAAGGTCGCATTAAGAAACACGAGTAAACAAAGCTCGTAAGGTCTTCAAATTTGCTCGTGACAAAAACGATCACGAGACAGGAAGGGTGTTCACCTTTTCAAAGAAATTTGACACCTTCAAACGACAAGCATTTGCTACCAAGCTGCCCAGTGCTCAAACTCCATTACAAGCAGGTATTGCTCCGGAGTACTCAAGCTCAGATGCTAGTTCTGCATTAAGTAGCAGCGATTCTGAAGACAGTGGAGAATTAAGACCTAATGTGCAGCTCTCTCTGGCTACCAATTTAACTCCAGCGAAGAACTCAATTTTTAAGACAGGATCGGCGACAGACCCTGCAGCCTCGGAACCCTCAACACAAACAGGGGGAAGGAGAAACCAGCGCAGGAGGGCGAGGCGGAAGCAACGCAGGCAACAACAGAGGCAGAGGAACACGAGCTAAGAAATGGAATCGTCAGTAACTCCCACTAAATATATCTGATACTGTCTTATCTACAGCAGAACTGCAGTTGCTGTCTCTTGGCTTGACATACTGCCCAGAGAGCAACTTCAAGTACAATCAGTCCAGGGTGGATGTATATAAATTCATTCGAAAATTAAAACTTCGTAAATTTTTCCAGTTAAAAAATTCAACTGAGAGCAAAACGAATGTACCACCTGGTAGAGAAGCCTCTCCTAACTTACAAGTGTCCGATGTGAGCACTATCAGGCTACTCCAGTCTTTGGCTAATGAGAAGGATGAACAGATCTCCTCTACACATCAAGATCTGATGGAGGCGGGTATTGATTACAGCAGCCCGAGTTGCAGTCCTTTCCGCCCGGTGTCTACTTTTGTACCAGTCATGCCGAAGGACACAATAGATGTATTCAGCGACCGGGTCGTACAGGAGTTAAAGAAATTAAATAGATCTGTAAATCATAGGAATGACCAAAGAAAGAGCCAGGAAGTGCAGTATTCTAACCTCATGCGCAAACTCAAAGATAACAACAATTTGGTTATCAACAAATCAGACAAGGGCAGGAACATTGTGCTCTGGCCCAAAAATCTGTATATAGAGGAAGCCAATTGACACTTAAATGATACAACATGTTACAGAAGAGCAACATTTCAAGATCTGCGTCAAGTCAAGGAGATGGTATTTAAAGAACTGGCACAATGGAAACATATGGTGTTGTTAACTAAAAATGAATTTAATTTCTTGAAGAATGAACACCCAATTACTCCAGTCCTTTATTTTATCCCAAAGGTCCACAAGAATGTTACACCTATTCCTGGTAGACCTATCATTTCGGCACAGAGAAGTTTGCTTGAACCAATGTCCAAATATGTGGACTTCTTTTTACAAGAATATGTATCTGGATTACCCTTTTTTATCAAAGATACTAGTGATTTTCTAAGAAAGATTCAACCTGTCAAGTGGGACATTGATTGCTATTTTATAGTTATGGACATAACATCCCTCTACACGAGTATACATCATAGTGATGCTATGGAGGCTGTCAAATACTTCCTGGGTCAACGTCCAATACACCTGTATGAACACAATCGAATGATTTAAAAAATGATTGAAATGTGTTTAATGAACAACTATTTTTTGTCCTCCGCAGGAACAGGAAGCAGGCAGCCTCCCTCCCCTAAGTCAATCACAACGCTGCAATGGCAGCATTCTGATTGGTTGGGATGCCGACCACACAGGCGTTCAATGGGGAGGCCATTTTCTCCATGTAGGCTGCATGCAGCCTACATAGAGAAAAGGGAGAGTGCGCATGTCTGGTTTGGTCGGCCCCAGAGGGCTGAATAAACAGTCAGGGCCCGCAGCATTGGGCAAGCCCCTGCCCTTGAGCAGTGCCCCCAACCAAACCCTTCTGCTTTCTTGCAGTGCAAGAAGCAGAAACATAAAATGGTATTTATAATACCATTTTATGTTTCTGCTTCTCGCACTGCGAGAAAGCAGTTGGGCGACGCTCCTCCGCCCACATGGAGGAGTCACCCCTGGGTGTTAGTCATTTTTTATGTATCTTGAATTGACAAACAACTGTTGTGCTCATCTTTAAATTAGACAAACAGCACCACCAGACACAAGGCAGACTGTCACCAATATCGGTGCCGAAAACCGGAAACCACCGGCTCAAATTAAGCACTGACATATCTCATGTTCACAATCTGCCTGCTGCACAAGGATTATCCTGCACAGACTGCATGAATTGACCCAGTCCATTTCTGCTCGAAGCCACTACCTAGGGAGAAGTGGGTATAGGCTTTCTGAGGCCTGATCCCTTCCGTTTACTAACCGGCTCTCCCTGAGCCTGCCATCATGATTTCCAAAGAGTGAGAGGTCCCATGGGGACAGTTCCATTTCATAGCACTCTCTGTCCTTTTCCCGGGACTTTCTCACGCTGTATGTAACAGATGTTACTAACGAACATTTCAGATTACTGAATTTAAACTGATGAAAGGCCAACCCTGGCCTGCCAGGGTTAAAATCTGAGCCCAGCAGGTTGCAATAGGTTTATGTTCTGCACCTTCTTACCCGCTAAACGTCGAAGGAATGTTCGGAAGGTGGTGGGTGAATATGAATGACTTCAGTTAAAGAAACTAGAGAGTGGATATATCTAGTGACTCACCTGGAATAGTGCAAGGATATTTCGTTCTCTGGGCAAAATATAATTTTGCTCCTGGAGGACTCCCCTTCAGTTAATAAAATTAAACACAGTTATTGGGCCATTCTTGCAACTTGGTGCCACTCAGTAGTTTGGCTACAGCATCACCTTTGGGAACATGGCCTTAAACAGCGATTTGCACACAATCGCACATTTTAGATGAGTGGGAAAACTGACATTTTGACCAAGGCTGCTCCCATTTTAATAGATCGCATCTCCGTTGGTTATATGAGCCCCAGATAGCAAGGATTGCAATTTTATTGTTGCAGGGGCGTCTCGAACGTGAGACACTTGACAGTACAGTATCCCCTCAGGTCTTCCGTGACCAGCGCTTCGAGTGGGCATGTGCATTGGCACATCGCAATAGGTTACGACCGTCACGTACTCTCCTAAGTACCTCGGAGTTTGGGTGGTCTGTGGCTTCTGATTTTACAGTAAAGGGATGTGGTGGTGAGTCAGAAGGAGGTGATTGGGACCAGTCACTGTACAGTTAGTTTTACAAGCTTACATTGCACACATTCGCAGGAGGTAAAGAGGTTCGCCCAGGTTCACACACTATGTCGATCAAGTGCCGGGATGAAAGGCCAAGGCTCCTGTGCACAGGGGCAAGAGTTTATGCTGTAGTCTTGTGGCCGAGTGCCGGGGTTAAAGCACAGGTCCTTAGTACTATCTTGAGTTTCTTGTCTTAGTTGCACCCTCAAGGCAGCAGATGATTTGCGAACACTGGGACACACGAAGGTGTGAACATGTTCCCTGTGAACTATTGCAAGGGGGGCTGGGGTGGAAATCACTGAAATATCTCCTTCTGCAGGTGCCTGGCAGTGCACGCGTTAAGTGGCCTCCATCTCCCCCTAGGGGAGAAGCGGTGCAGTGCAGCGTGTGCGGGCGCTGGCGGCTGGCTGCACAGTGCTCCACTCCGCTCTGGTAGAGGTGGTGCTGTCGGAGCCCGGAGCCTCTGCTGCTGCTACGCCCTGGACACATCGAGGCTGCCAGCGACATCAGGACCCCCAGGGCACCGCGGAGCAGGTAAGCAACACCGCATTTACACCAGAGCATGCAAAGAGGCAGCTGAAGGGAAAACGAGATTTCTAACATGCCAAAGTGGCAATATTCTGAAAATCCGAAGCAGAAGTTACAGCAAGCTGTGACTTAGGGGTTCATTGTTAAAAAAACTAGTGTTGGCACAAGGTGACGAGTGAAATATTGCTAGGATGGAGTTTTGCATTCTTTGCTGCAGCGCCTAGAAGCGGCGGGAGTTTGTCACGTCTCGAACGGAAACCGTGAAAATAAAGTGATGTTCCGCATCGGCATAGCGACATGGAGCGCTTTGAAGCAGGCTCTGTTAGGACATTTTATGACACCTTTATCACAAATATACCTAATGAACGTAATGGATGACAGAAAAACTGGTTGACGGATGTAAGAACTGGCGGAGGGGAACAATTGTCCTTGACGCGCACAGATGCTATCAGACGGCGGGTTCTCTGTTTTGGTATGTCCGCCTTTGAAGCTTTTCTTTCTACTTTAAAATGTCCTGGGCGTAACTTTTTTTAATTCATTATTGTGTAAATGATCACCATTGTAATTGTAAATTGTATTTAAATAGCGCTTACTACCCCCTGACAAGGCTTTGAAGACTTTGCGTATCTTCAAATCGTCATTCAGCTTAGCTGCATCATCCAAGTAAAAATTTAATAAGAGATGAAATCAAATCACAGAGAGCAGGGTATCAGAGCGCTTTACGGGAATATTGCACGCTTAAGCGCTTTAGTGTGTTTCAAAGAGTAGAGCTTTGTTCGTCTCCTTTGGGGAGTTTGAAACAGCCTCTCGAGACCACCACCTGCACCATTTGGGTGGTATCGATAACATATACACAGGACAGCAGAGCTGTCTCTCACGGTCCACGTGCCACAGACGGTGTATGGAGAGTGTCTAATGGTAACACACAGAAGTGTATATAACAGCAGGGCGTTCCCTCAAAGCACATGGATGGTGCAGGCTGAAGTTTCGTTAATCGGAGATCCCTTAAAATTCCCACAGATGCCTCCCCATACAGCTGAGCAATCCCTCACATGTACATAGATGGTGCAGGCGCGCTCCTTAGGGAGGAAAGTTAGCGCTCAAAAGCACTCAGATCGCGTCTTTTTATATATTTAACATTAACAAGAAAGCTATAAACTTGGGGCCCGATTCTGATGCGGGTTGGAAAAGCTTCCCGACCGAGGGCCTGATTCTGATGCGGTTAGGAAGGCCTCCTAACGGCATTTGCTCCTTCCAAATCGGATCGGGAACGTGTCTTCCCGACCGAGGGCCCAATTCTGATGCGGTTAGGAACAAATGTTCCCATTGAAGTCAATGGGAGTTCAACCAAATCGTATCTGGAAGCATCCGGATGCATCCTACTCCGCCGGTCGGACTTTCCCGATCCAAGTGGGTCGGACACCATTTCCCAACTGATTCGGTCGGGAAGCTTTTCCAACCCGCATCAGAATCGGCCCCTTGGTGTTTATATATATTAAAAAGCCCCGGGGAGGTGGCGGTCCCTGGGGCTGCGGGGACCCGCGTGGCCCCCGCATCTATTTTCAATATTGCCCTTGGGACCTGGCCCACCCGGGGACTAAAGTTAACGAAGCGCGGGAGCCCGCACTTCGTTTTTAAAAAAAACTTTCGACCGGATTCCCGCACCCAGCGCGAATTCGGCTGATTTTTTTTTTTTAATGCTTTTTTTGGCCCTGGGGTCCTTGTGGGACCCCCTGAGCAGGCCTAGGGGGTCAGGTTGTTTCTACCCTGCCCCCTTTTCTTGTTTTTCTATCCTTTTTCAAACACATTTCTTGTGCCTCGGTTTTACCGAGTCACAAGATGGCTGTCAGCACATTCTGGTTTGGAGTGTTGGCAGCCAATCAGAATTAAGCTCGTGCTCGGGAGGATTCGCAAATCCCCCTCGGTGCTCAGATGTATACATTTTTATTTTTGGAATTTCTCAGGAACTACTGAACGGATTTACACCATTTAAAAAAAAAAGGGCGCTTTCTGAACCAAGAGCTACCTTTTTGCCAAATTTGGTGTAATTCCATTCAGCAGTTCGGGCTGTAGCCTGTTCCAAAATTTCCTATGGAAATTAACATGGGGAAAACGCGTTTTGGGACCCCCCTTTTTTCTCGGCCCCCGCTTGATGAATCACCCAGAAACTTTCAAGACAGCAGCTGACCTGAGTGAACCATTAGTTTTGAAAATTTCGCGAACCGCCAGTAGGTAATATATATATATATTATATATATATATATTGGTCATTTCATTTTTAATTGCTTTTAATGCCAAAAGATATTTGGTGGTCACACAAAATTGGAATTTGCATAATATTTCCTGGATGCAGAGAATTTATGCTGTGTCGCTTGGTGGTTCGGAATGAGAACGCTGTGAAAGAGTATATATATATATATATCAAGAAACTTGAAAAGAAAATGAAATCAGAGCAACAAAAGTGGGAGTCAAGATCACTTCAACGCTATATCGATGTGGGAATAATCCCTAGGGGGTTAAGAATCCTCACGGCCCCTAGCTATGATGAACCCAATCCAGACCTAATGCGGGAATGGGCTGAGTGTAATCTCGATTCATCACGCAAATTAAGACTAATTTTAATCAAATATGCTGACATCGATAGGGCAAAGTTGTTGAAGGAAATTGACGAAATCAATGAAGAGTTAGATAAACTAAATCAAAAAGAGGAACAAACTAAATTACAAAATGAAATGATGGTCCGACTTAGCAAGGAGGAAGAGAAAATTAAAGAAAGAAAGGCGTTTAAATTTCAAAGAGACAAGAACGATTACGATTTGGGGCAGATGTTTACATTTGCTAAACGATATGATGCCATTAGAAAATCCAAATTTCAACCCACTGAGGGGTCGACAACCACGTCTATAAAACACAGTGCCCAAACACCTAACACATCGCAGTCGGATGCAAGCTCGGTGAATCAGATTCAGAGATGCGGAATATGGAAGGAATATGGAAAGGTACAAGACAGCGACCAAAACCTTCACCGGGGGAAGAGTTACATTTTTTATGTTACGAAAGAAGGCAAACACTGCGACCAAGGCCTCAGAAAAAGAACGAAGAACAAATAACAACTACAGGCGGAGGCAGAGGCGCAAGGCAAGTACAAGGCGAGCCAAATCAAAACAGGAAAAGAGGCAGTGGATACTGGCGGAACAAATAAATACAGAGGAAAAAACTAACAATACAATAGTAAACATTGCTAACATCAAGTTCTCCAAACAAGAAGAAAGAATATTAAGCCTAGGACTTTCTTATGCACCGGGGACAAATTTTGATTATGCTGCTACCAGACTTGATGTGTACAAAGGCTTCAGGAAATTAAAGTTAAAGAAACACCATGTGTTAACCAAATCGCAAACAAAACAAGGTCACCAAATACCATTAGAAGGACATTTTGCCCAAAAGTTATCACAATCAGACACACCGCTTCTTAGAGTCATGCAAGAACTATGTGATGAAAATGAAGGTCAACTAAGTGGCGATGACACAACATCTGGGTGCGAAGAAATCAACAATATACCTGTACCAAGGCAATATACCCCATTCAAACCTAAGTCCTCATATAACCCCATCACTGTACGTGATTCAATAGACATTTTTCATGAAACTGTTATTACTCAATTGAAAATACTGAACAAAAATGTACAATCAACAGAGAGAAGCAACAAAAAGAATAATCAACAGTATATGAATTTAATCATGAAATTACAAAAAGATAACAGTATTGTTATTCGGAACAGGAACAAAGGGGGAAACATTGTGATTTGGCCACAGGAAAGCTATAAAAAAGAAGCCTTTAACCAGCTAAATGATCGAACATGTTACAGTTGCAGTAATACTGCCAGCCTCAAAGCCACATACAAAGAATTCCACGTAAAACTTTCTAGGTGGAAAAATGCAAATCTAATTAACACGGATGAATATAAATATCTAAAAAAGGAAAATCCGACAACTCCTTCCCTCTAATTTATCCCGAAAATTCACAAAGATTCAAAAAACCCTCCTGGGTGGCCGATTATATCGGCCCGGGATGGATTACTAGAACACACCACAAAATACGTGGACTACTTCTTGCAAGATTTTGTTAAAGGTTTAACATCATATGTCAAGGATACCAGTGACTTTTTAAGGAAAATCTCAAGTTTTGTCTGGCAGGATAACTTTTTACTTATGGCTTTAGACGTGACATCGTTGTATACAAGTATTGAACACACTGATGGGATTAAAGCAGTAGAATATTATTTAGCTCGTAGATCTTGCCAATATAGCGAACATAGTAAGATGCTTATTGAGATGATAACGTTCTGTCTGCTCAACAATATCTTTATGTTCAACAGCCAATTGTACCAACAAACCAGGGGAGTAGCCATGGGGGCCAGCTTCTCACCCAGTTATGCCTGCCTGCATATGGGCAGATGGGAGGAGCTGGTCCTCAAAGAAATACATAATCAATACATGAATAACAACGTGAAAATGAGGCTACGCTACATTGATGATTTGTTTGTAGTGTGGCAAGGGACAACTGAACAAGCAAGTGAATTTGTAAATGTTATTAATTCTAACACTATTAATCTGCATTTTACAGCTACCATCAGTCACACTAGTGTTGAGTTTCTAGATACTGAAGTCTCTATAAACAACAACAGAATAGAAACCCGGTTATTTAGGAAAAAAACAGCGGGGAATTCTACTCTCCACGCCAGCAGTTCACATCCCAAGCATCTCATTAACAGCATTCCCTATGGGGAGATGCTTCGGTTGAGGCGAATATGCAGTAATGACAATGATCTTAAAACAGCACAGAAGGAGAGTAGAATCAGATTTCAACAAAGAGGGTATTCTACAAAGGTTATTAATAATGCAATAACCAAATCCATTTTGTTAACCAGAGATGAAGCCCTTAGGGAAAAACAACTGGATACACCAAAGGGTACCAATAACAGTAACATTGAAACAGATCAAAAGAGTAAAGAATTCAGACTAATAATGAGATATAGTAAACAACAGAAGTCCCTTCACAGAATTATCCAACAGAATTGGCCACTGGTACTTAATGACCCGGTGATTGGACCCCTACTACCGCAGAGGGTGTCCGTCACCAACAGTAAAGCACCCTCAATGCAGGATAGAATAGACCAGTCCGGAAGTCATTGAGAGTAATAGCTGGCTCCAATCTAACAAAGGGTTTTATAAATGTAAAACCTGTAAGGCTTGTTCTCATGGTATTAATAAAAGCACTTATAGTACGCCTTTCAGCGATAGGGAATTCAAAATCTCCAAACTATTGACATGCAAGACAGAATTCGCTGTCTATATGCTGTTGTGCCCATGTGGCCTACAGTACATAGGCAGCACTTAATTGCTGGTACACAAGCGGGTGTTGCAACACTTACGCGCCATCACAAACCAGGATAATACATATCCAGTGGCGCGTCATTTCAGGGAGAGACATAACTCCAATAATTCCAACCTGAAATATTACGTGATAGACGCAGTCCCCCCAAGTAGGAGAGGTGGTGACAGGGAGAACAAACTGAGAAAACTGGAAACAAGATACATTGTACAGCTAGATTCCAAACACCCAGGGGGACTAAACGCAACAGAGGATTTGCATACCTGCTTAACCTAATCGTAGGCACAATTCAGAAAGCGAGTATCAATAGGAACATTATTCAGGGTTATGTTGAGGTCTTATCCATTAAGGAGTGATTTTAGCTATTTATTTCAAGGCAAATTTAGTGGGTTTTAGATTGAGTACAGTGTAATTGATATATGTATTTATGTATTTATTGTCAAATATTTATTGGATTCACTTATATTTATTTGATATGTGTATTTATTTATTTATACATGCGTCATTTTGCACATAACCCCTATTATCAAATCAATTATTGTATTATTCAAGATATTGAATTCCTTAATCACATCAATGGTAAAATATGTTGAGACTTGGCATGTATTTCATCTTCTTTATAATGTTATAAATATAGTCCCTAACATTGACATCTAACTGAAATTTTCGTCAAGGATTCACAAAAAAGCAAAAAAATGTAATTGTCAAAAAATGAAACATAGTCACTACCACACTGTTCTCTTAATGAACTTTTAAATTCAGCACTAGTACACTTTTCTTTTTTTACACTTAGCACTTTATTAGGCATCACATACGGATTAGCTTCATAGAAATATCCAAGCAATTATAGTTAGAGGATTTATCCCAAGACCTTTCAGTACGCCGTACACATAGGCGTGAAATACAAGGTATTAAACCGACATTGTTGTTAGATTTAAGCCAAATCCGCAAGGTATGAACAGGCGATGAACCTCAGGATATGTAAATATTTACATTTCATGCTGACGATGTAATTAAAATAACAAATTCGTTAACTGAATGATAATAAAATTTGTACATAAATTGCTTTAGAGACGGTTATTTACAAATTGTAATTTTTCTATGTCTATGCTTTTCTAGTCACGTGATGCAATTAAGGAAGCACCAGTCACTTTAAATTTTGCACATTTTTTATTTGCCACTGTCATGTGATCAAGGCTCGGACGATCCGAAACGCGTAATGGCGACAACAGTGGAATAAACATCAATATAGCACGAACCTGGGTTTGTGTCCGTACTTGGATGTATCCTGTGTGCAGCGGAGAAGCATCTGATATATATATATATATATATATATATATATATGTGTGTGTTTATATACATATATATACATCACAAGATCAATCACGCATTTTTCTCAGCACGGAAAAACAAGCCCTCCATTCGAGTCCAGGAAACAGAAAGTTTTGACGCGTTTTGACCAGAACAGGTCTTAATCATATGCAAAATAGGGTGGTCAGTAGCTCTGATGTTTAACTATAACAGTGTTAAAAAGTAAAGGACTCCAAGTACAAACAAATCCCTTCTGAAATGTCAATCAATTTCAATGTTTTAACATTGTTTCAAATGTAAGGGAAAAGCGATAATTATACACCTTGAGTACTCCAATGAAATCAGTCACCAATGTACTCATTTGCTATATTTGAACATGTTATTGTCACCGTTGCAGTTCCCTCAAACTTCTCAAAACCACAGTGCCCATGATGCTTTTCAACTGTGCAGTAACCATTGTTGTATCCTTCCTTAATATTAATTTAAGCATAGTGCCTTACTGAAAATCACGAGACAACACCCTCTTAGTGCCTCACAAGGAGTCAATTCCGTTTAGGGAAGAGCAGTGTAGTGTCCTACATAACATCCAAGGCACTACCACACACATATATAGTTCAAAAGTACCTCTTACAGATGTCTTCTGTCATTAAAACATTGTCCCGATCTCAGTGTACCGAGGTCAATTACACCCGCATACCCTGGCTACTTTAAAGTGCTTCTGAACCACTTAGTAGGCAGGCCTCTCTTTTCCAGAGCATCCCATTCGAGTGCTGGCACCAACTCAGCCACATCCTCCATTACAACCCAAATGCAGCCGGCGGGCATCTCATAAGATATATTTTCCAATGACCTTTGACGAAAAGAGACACCCAACAGTCATTGGGAAATATATATATATATATAACCTACTGGAGGTCGCCAGTAGGAAGTTATAGTTAGGACCATGTTTCCATAGGAAAAGCTTTTTTGACTTGCCTATATCTTTGGTGTTGGCTGACCAATCTTCATGACATTATCATAAGGAAGTGTCATAGTAAGTCTTGTTGTGCACAGCAAGTTTCGGGGTGATCCGTCAAGTAGGGATTGAGAAAAAGAGGGCTAGAAATGTGCATTTTCTCATATTAATTCCAGTAGGATGCGTAGTCGAACCTGCAGCCCAAATTGGTGGATGGAATTACACCAAATTTGTCAGAAAGCTATCTTTGGGTCCACAGATTGTGCATTTTATTATTTGGTATAAATCTGTTCAGTAGCTTCTGAGAAATTTAAGAAAATACAGTTAGTGATATGTATGGCCATGACGACTTTGCGAAAAAAGACTTTTGTGCAGGAAAATGCAGCGCTCTGATTGGCTGGCAATACTTCAACTAGGAAGTGGTGGCAGCCATCTTGGGACACGACTTCAAACGAGACCCCCCCAAAAAATGTGTTTTTAAAAAGAAAAGGGGTCATGGTATGAATACCCTGACCCCATAACGTTGGTCCAGGGGAACCCAACAGGCCAAATATTTAAAAAAAAATAAGAATTGCAGCAAAATTGCGATATTGGTGAATTTGCTGCAAAAAATAAAAAAAGCAAGTACAGGCTCCTGCACTTGCTTTTAAATAATCCCCAGGTGGGCCGGGTCCTGGAGACATATCATAAAAATAGGAGTGAGTCGCACGGGCCCCCTTCTAGCCCTTATAAAAGCCCCGAGGACCACCACCTCCCCAGGGCATTTCTTATTATGTATGCGGGTGGGTCCACTGGGCCCATCCATAGTCCCGGGGACACCACTTACCCGGGGCATATGTAAATGAATGCAGGGGGCCCACATGCCCCCACGCAGCTCCAGGGACCGCCACCTCTCTGGGCACTTTATCATATGTGTGTGGGTGAGCCTACTTGGCCAGCACGCAGCCACAGGGACCGCCACCTCCCTGGGGCACATGTAAAATAATGTAGGGGGCCGGTGTGGCCCCCCACAGCCCTGAGGACTGGCACCTCCCCTGGGCAATCATTAAAATGTATAGGAGGGGCGCTGCCTCCCGTTGCCCCAGGGACAGCTACCTCCCCAGGGCTACAATTAAATAATGAAGAGGGCTTGTCGCTGGCCCCGGGGACCACCCTGGCTAAAACAAACACTGCAGGGGGGCTGCACAGCCCTGTGTAGGAGTCCTAGATGGCCCTGGGGACCACCACCCCCCAGTGCCAGGTCTTGCTACCTCCCAAGATGCCCACCCTCGGGAAGTATTCGTTTGCTTTTGCTGTTCCAACAAGCCAAAGCAAACATTACTCCACTTTCTGCAAGCCAGAACCATCAAACATCTATAGCTTGCAGAAAGCAGAGTTTTCATCTGTTTTCATCTGTTTCTCTGCACGCAAATATGTGTGCAGAGAAACAGATGAGAACATTGCTTTGACAGACAGGGAGCTGCCTTTTAGCAGCCCCCTGTGTGTCAGAGCAATGAGGGCTCCCGCAGGAGGTGGGGAGCCAGCAGGGATCACAGGGACCTTGAAGCTCCCCTTGTGGTCCCGGTGTATAGAAAGAGGCAGAATAAAGGTTAGAAACAAGCAGAAGGAGGCAGAAAAAAGGTCAGAAAGAAGCAAGCTAAAGGTCTTAAATGACCAACAAGAGGAAGAATAAAGGTCAGCAACGAGCAGAAAAAGGCTAAATAAAGGTGAGAAAGAGCATCAAGAGGCAGAATGGAGTTCAGAAACGAGCAGAAAGAGGCAGAATAGAGGTTAGAAATGAGCAGCAAGAGGCAGAATAGAGGTAAGAAACAAGCAGAATAAAGGTCAGAAATGAGCAGCAAGAGAAAGAATAGAGGTCAGAAACAAGCAGAAAGAGGCAAAATAGAGGTCACAAATGAACAGAAAAAGGAAGAAAAAAGGTCAGAAACAAGCAGCAAGAGTGAGAATAGAGGTCAGAAATGAGCAGGAAGAGGCAGAATAGGGGTCAGAAATGAGCAGGAAGAGGCAGAATAGAGGTAAGAAATGAGCTGCAATAAGCAGAATAGAGGTCAGAAAGAGGCAGAATAAAGGCCAGAAACTAGCAGGAAAAAGGCAGAATAAAGGTCAGAAAGAGGCAAGATAAGGGTGAGAAATAAGCAGAAAGAGACAGAATAAAGGTCAGAATTGAGCAGCAAGAGGCAGAATAAAGGTGAGAAACAGGCACAAAGATGCAGAATAAAGGTCAGAAATGAGCAGCAAGAGAAAGACTAGAGGTCATAAACAAGCAGAAAGAGGCAAAATAGAGGTCAGAAACGAACAGAAAAAGGCAGAAAAAAGGTCAGCAACGAGCAGCAAGAGTTAGAATAGAGGTCAGAAATGAGCAGGAAGAGGCAGAATAGAGGTAGGAAATGAACTGCAATTGGCAGGATAGATGTCAGAAAAAGGCAAGAGTCAGAATAAAGGTCAGAAATGAGTAGCAAGAGACAAAATAAAGGCCAGCAGTGAGCAGGAAGATGCAGAATAAAGGTCAGAAATGAGCAGCAAGAGTCAGAATAAAGGTCAGAAATGAGTAGCAAGAGACAAAATAAAGGCCAGCAGTGAGCAGGAAGATGCAAAATAGAGATTAGAAACGGACAGAAAGAGGCAAAATAAAGGTCAGAAATGAGCTTCAAGACATAAAATAAACGTCCAAAATTAGCATAAAGAGTGAAAATAAAGGACAGAAAGGAGCAGCAAGAGGCAGAATATAGCTCAGAAACGAGCAGAAAGTGGCAGAATAAAGGTCAGAAACGAGCAGAAAGAGGCAAAATAAAGGTTAGAAATCAGCAGAAAGAGGCAGAATAAAAGTCACAAACAAACAGGAAGAGGCAGAATATAGGTCAGAATCAAGTTTGCGGAGAATTGCTCAGACGTCATCGGAGGCCCGCCCCCTTTCTGAACCATTCTGCACTGGGGCCTCCTGAGGTACTACTGGTTGGGGGATGAACTCCTCTTGGCTGCTGAGGGTCGTTGGGGGCCAACAACCCATGTTGTTACCACCAGTAAGTCCCCCACAGTGGGATTGCTAAGAACTCGTTGTTGACCCTGCCCCCTTTATCAACCACTGCTGGGTTGGGGATAAAGTGCCCTAAGCTGCTGAGGGTCGTTGGGGGCTGAGAACCCCAATTGTTAGCCCCAGTAAGTCCCAGACAGCAGGATTGCTGAGACCTCATCGGAGGCCCCACCCCCTTTCTCATTCACTCTGCAAAGGGGCCTCCTGTTGCAGTACTGGCTGAGGGATGAAGTCCCTTTGGCTGCTGAGGGTCGTTGGGGGCCAAGAACCCCTACTGTTAGCACCTGTAATTCCCACACAGCAGGATTGCTGAGACCTTATCGGAGGCCCCAACTCATTTCTCAACCAGTCAGTGAACGCTCCTCCTAGCATTACCGGTTGGGGATAAAGTCCCCTTGGCGCTTGCAGAACGGAGTTTACAATCCATCTCTAAAATAAATGTGAGAAACAAGCAGAGAGGCACAATACTGATGGAATTCAAGCAGAAAGTGTCAAAATAGAGGTCAGAAACCAGCAGCATGAGGCAAAATAAAGGTGAGAAACAAGCAGAAAGAATCAAAATAAAGGTGAGCAACGAGCAAAAAGACGCAAAATGAAGGTGAAAAACGAGGCAAAACAGTGGTGAAAAATGAGCAGAGAGAGGCAAAATAAAGGACAGCAACGAGCAGAAAGAGACAATATAAAGGTGGAAATGAGCAGAAAGAGGCAGAATAAAAATCAAAAATGAGCAGAAAGAGGCAAAATAGAGGTCAGAAACCAGCAGCAAGAGGCAAAATAAAGGTCAGAAATAAGCAGAAAGAGTCAAAATACAGGGCAGCAATAAGCAGAAAGAGGCAGACTAAAGGACAGAAAGGAGCAGAAAGAGGTAGAATAAAGGTAAAAAACAAGCAGAAAGAGGCAAATTAGAGGTCAGAAACCAGTAGCAAGAGGCAAAACAAAGGTGAGAAACGAGCAGAAAGAGGCAAAAAAAAGGTCAGCAAGGAGCAGAAAGAGGCAGAACAGAGGGTAGAAAGACAAGCAGAAAAGGCAAAACAAAGCAGTAGAGCAGAAAACAGAGAGAACTCAGACTCTCACACACCCACTCACAGATCCACTCATACTCTCACACCAACTCACAGTCCCACTCAGAGACTTATACACCCACTCCTGGACTTACTTAGACACTCATGCACTCACTCAGAGACTCTCTGTCAAAGGTTAGTGGTTACATTTAGGAAATAAAATTAAAAAAACCTTAGATATTCACTTAAAAAACCAAAGGTTACCAGGACATTATAGTTAGGAAACAACATTAAAAAAAAGCTCAGAAATTTACTGAAAAAAACAAAGGTTACATGGACGTTATAGTTAGAAAATAGAATTAAAAAACCTTAGAAATTCACTGAAAAAAATAAAGGTTACAGGGATGTTATAGTTAGACTCGGATTTCACTCATACAAAACCAGTGAATTTTAGCAGTTATAGTTAGCAGAGCTAACTATAACTTACACCCCGCAATGCACTGCTTATGACCTCACATATTACATCACACATGGCAAGGTCAGTGACATCACTGATGACATCACTGATGATATCTCAAATTACATCACTGATGACATCATCCACAGAAGCACTCACACACCCACTCACACCACTGAACAACCTCTCATACACCCACTCACGTACCCAAACAACCACTCACATACCCATTCACATGCCCATACAAGTACTCGCATAACCACTCACTCATCCATAGAGCTACTCATTGAACCAGTCACTTACCTATACAGCTACTCTCACAGCCGCACACTCATGCATACTGCTACTCACACACCCAGTTATTCACCTATACAGCCACTCACACATCTACTCACCCATACAGCCTCTTAACACAGCCACTCACTCACCCATACAAGCACTCACACTCTCACTAACACATCCGCACAACCTCGTACATAACCATTTCACACATCCATACAAGTACTCACACATCTGCTTACTCGCCCATACATCCATGTACACAGAAATATACTCTACAATACAGCCACTCACATACCAACTCACTTAATCAGTCACTCACTTACCCATACAGCCACTTACACAGCCAGTCACTCACTCATACAGTCATTAACATACTCACTTAACCAAACTGTTACTTACACACCCACTCATCCACACATACAGCCACTCATACAGTCACTCACTCACCCATACAGCCACTGACGACCCACTTACTCACCAATATAGTCACTCAGACAGCCACTTACTCATCCACATAGTTACTCACACACCTTCTTATACACCCATGCAGGCACTCACACACCCACTCACACACCCAGGCAGGTACTCAGACACCCACTCACACACAGATACAAACAGTCACACAGTCACTTACATAATATATGTTTGAAATAGTATCACTCATTATTCCTATAGAAAGTATACTATATTAACTTAGTAGTATCTTGGTATATATGTTTAACACTCTTAGGGTCAGATGTATGGAAAAAGCATTTTGCAATTCTCAAATTTTACTGAATCACTATTTGTTAATCGCAAAATGCAATGAATGTAAAAAGTCGCAAAAAATACCGATTTGGTAAAATTCGCATTCTCAAATACAGATTCCCAATTTGCGATTTACAAATTAGAGAATTCACAATTTGAAGAATTGCAATATTGCGAATCTACTATTTCAATGCAGCATGATGACCTCACAACCAGGAAGTGAGACATTCCATGCTCACACCTGTGTTCTGAGTGAGAGGTGGAGTCAGACTGCAAGAGCATTGCACCTGGGGGTCTGTTTGGAGAGCTGAGCCAGGCAATACAACAACCATGGCAGCTGAAGACAGTGGAAAGGAGGCAGCAATGCACAAAAGAAAAAGAAAATTCAGTGAGAAGGAGTTAGAAGTCCTTACTGAGGAAGTGGTTATGCACCGTGACAAACTGTTTGGGAAGAAATCACTCCATGTCCCTTAGTGTGAGAAGAGGAAAATATGGGAGGACATCCAACAAACAATCAAAGCAGTGGGGGTTACACAGCAATCCACGTAGGATATTTGCAAGCGTTGGTATGATCTGCAAAGCATGGCAAAGGAAAAGGTGGCTGCAAGGCTTGCAGAGGCAGAGAAGACAGGAGGAGGTCCACCCACACAAACTGGTCCTACACTCTTGGAGGACTTGGTGGAGTCTATCCTTCAGCCTGAAGCTGTCATAGAGTGACAGAAATAGACACCTCCGCTGGATCCAGTACCTCACAAGGTAAGATGAATGTTAAACTACATGTGCATTGTATGTGTAACAAATTCCCCAATTTGGGAGAGCAGGCAGAAAGCTGCTAATACCACTCCAATCCACATAATGTTGCAACACAGCAATGCATTATGGTAGTAGTAGTTTTTAGACACAAGAGGAATGGCAAGGAGGTATGACAAAGCAACATAGGTGTATTTAAGCAACACAAGCAAGTGACATTAACACACACTAGGTGATGCTAAACACACTTTATTTTACAAAACAATGTGAAATGTGACATACCAGTACAAACATATTTACACTAAATGAGTAATGTTTAATGTCACAGATACACCAGCTCAAGAACCAGAAGGAAGTCCATCCAAAGACCCTGTGGAGACTCAGGGAAAGTCAGGAGATGTGCACATAGAGGCCTCCTCAAACCCAACACCTGCACATTCAAGACGCCGGAAGTGAGTGTTGCCACTACCTGACTTTGATGTGGAAGGAGCGGAAAGCCAGCCTGACCTGCCCACAACGCAGGTAGAGAATACATCCCCCCAAGAGTCCAGGTCCACACCCAGGAACACAACGTCCCAAGAAGGAGGCACAAGGCAATGGCACTGTTGGAAGAGGAGGAATGCGATGTCTATTCAGTCATTGGTGGTCTGGAGGTAGCTATGTTGAAAGTGCAGCACCTGCAATGTAGGTACATGCGGTCAATGCCAGCACAGCTTGTTTCCATTAAAAACAAAATTTCAGAAATCAAGGACAGCTTAACACAGCTCAGTATAGCAGTTGTGGAAGGGCAGAGAGAAGGTTCAGACAACTTCAAGCACATGACGGATGCTATCAGGGAACTCTGCAATGTCCTGAAGGAAGACCATGTGTCCCACCGCAGATGGCACTGCCAATTACTTGGCCATCAACCACATGAGTAACCCTACAGCAATCCTGTCTCGACGTGCAGTGCCCATGCAAGTGGAAAAGGCACATTGTAGTGGTGATCTGGACAGGGGTTTGATTTAGGTCACAAATGCTGTAGAACAGTTACAAACTGCTACTGTTGCTGGTAGTAATCTACTGGGTGGGGGGATAGTGAGGAGGCATCAAGCCTAAGCAGTATTGCAGTACATGTTACTGAATATAGACGTGCCTCTGCCTCAGAGGCATCATCAAGTGAGACAAGAGAGCACAGAGACCGGCCCACAGGAGTGCGTGTTCGCAAGAAATATAATGATCTTGAGCCTTGACAAACAATTTGGTGACGTAATCTGTAGCATTCAGTTGTCACGGTACACAGTCAAGTACTGTTTAAAAGTCAGTTTTTTGCCTCATTACTTTCTCAATTATTATCCTTTACTTTGAAAGTGTGAATGAACACAACCTGGATTCAGGGAGGAATAAAACACATTAACAGTTGAACTTCTGTAACGCATTGTCTCATAACTACTTACTTAAAAAAAGTTTGTGTTATTTTGGCACGGGTCTGTCTGCTATCTGCTGCCCTTGCACCGTCCGCTGCTCAGTAAGGTTGACGTGGCTCATCCTCTTCATCAGACTCAGAATCTATCAGGTACAATGGTATGCCTTTGGTTGTTGCAAGGTTGTGCAACATGGCCCAAGTGGCCTCAATTTTACAACATATCTCCAGCCTATACTGCAGTGCACCTCCACTTTTGTGTAAGCAGTGGAACCTGCTCTTCAGTATGCCAAAGGTTCATTCTATCACATTGCATTTAGAGTTATGCACAGCATTGTATTTCCTTTCACTTAGTGTTGCAGGATTCAGGTATGGGGTGAGTGTGAAGGAGCAAACAGCATACGTACTGTCACCGTCAGGGTAAAAGGTAAGCCTAGGCAGAATTCACGGACGCTGCGAAGTGCAAAACAAATCCGCTGCACTACATGGAGCTCCGCAAGCAGCGGAGTGGGTTAGAAAAAATGCCGTTCGCGATAATGTTCAGTGCTGAGTGTTTGTCTGCGCTGTGAAATTATCGCGAACGGCACCATGCACAGCGCAAGCGGGCGCCATCGGGCGCTGCTTCCTTTCTGCCGCTTGAGTAGATTTTCTACCCGAGCGGCAGGTTTCTCAACGCGAACAGACGGTTTCTCAACATGAGTGGTCGCGAGCATACACGGCCACTCGCATTGAGAAATCCGACATCTCGCGTTGAGAAA
The DNA here is from genome assembly GCA_963921515.1 of Calotriton arnoldi. Classification (NCBI taxonomy): domain Eukaryota; kingdom Metazoa; phylum Chordata; class Amphibia; order Caudata; family Salamandridae; genus Calotriton; species Calotriton arnoldi. The sequence goes on from CAWUFW010006271.1 coordinate 1,135,584, forward strand.
TCTCGCCTGGTGGTTGATTTCCCTCCCTTGCGCTCGCCAACTTGACATTGACAAGCACGAATGAGGAAAAATCTCACTGGGAAGTGGATTTTCCTTGCTCGTGCTCGCCAACTTGTTGTTAATGAGCGCGAGAGAGGAAAAAACTCTGCTCTGCTCTGGGGAGCGGAGTTTATCAGAACTCCGCGAGCTCCGCCTAATGCGGAGTTTGGAAAACTCCGCAAACTCTGCGAGTGGAGCAGAGTTCACCGCCCAGACTTAGTAAAAGGCAATAGATTAGTCACTGTACTGTTTCACCATATCCAGAGAGTCTGCCAGACTGTGTTACATGCATTTACTTAGCAGGTATTCTTCACCAAATTCACCCCCAAGTAGACGTGTGTAAATAAACTATGCATGAAAGAATCATGCATACTGCCAGTGAACTTTGTCACTATGTCTGTTATTATGGGTGAGGCATTACATATGAACTGGATGTTCATTGAATGAAAATATTTCCTGTTCCTGAACACGTACTTACTACCAGAGGGAGGACAAATGCAACCAATTACATGGGGGTATTGGGCTATCTGGTAGAAATCTAATTTGGACTGCTTCTATTCATGTGGTGCAGTGGGGAATCTAACGTAATGGCATATCCTCTGGACCATTGCATCCAAGAAGGCATTGAATAAGCACTAAAGCTCACTTTGGTAGACCCCTCCTGCTGATGCTATCACCCTGTGGTTGCTCCCTGAAGCTAGAAGGTGCAGTGAACATAGGACCTGCACATGTTGGTAATGGCATTGGTCCTGCACATATGATGCTGCAGTAGTGGATGAAGTTCAGCAATCAGGTCTAGGATTGTAGGGAAGTCTAATCTATATTTGTCATAGATATCTTCTTCTGTCTGCTGAAACAGTGTTAGGCGCACTGTAAAAATGCATTCATGTCTCTTCCTTCTTTTTCTCTGTGCTGCTGCAAGAATCCTCATTTTCCTCACTTTGATGTACAGTGCTGCCATTGTGAAGCATTCTGAGCCATCTGGGCCTGTTTAAATAGTTTGCACCTTGTTACCACCTGATTGGAATTGGTGGTAATTTGCACGTGTAAAATTGTGAATTTTGGATCATTCGCAATTTGCAAATGGTTCATACATTGGTCTGTGAGTACCAATTTGTGAATTCACAATTTGAGATTCACAAAACCGCCACTCACAAAATAAGGATTCTCATTTTTTCCAATTAGCATTTGGCAAATGTGAACCCTTTCATACATTGTAAAAGGCCATTTTGCGTTTGCAAATGGCTGATTTTTAGTGATGTCACTGACCATGTCATGAGTGATGTAATATGTGAGGTCATAAGCAGTGCGTTGCAGGGGCGTAAGTTACAGCTAGCTCAGCTAACTATAACTGCTGAATTTCACTGGTTTTGTATGAATGAAATCGAAGTCTAACTATAACGTCCTTGTTACCTTTGTTTTTTTCCATGAATTTTTAAGGTTTTTAAAATTCTATTTCTTAACTATAATGTCCCTCTAACCTTTGGTTTTTCAGTGAATTTCTAAGGTTTTTTTAAATGTTATTTCCTAACTATAATGTCCCTGTAACCTTTGTTTTTTTAAGTGCCAACATCCGAATGCTACACCAGGAGACAACACCAAAGAGGGGAGAAGCTGCAGACATCAAAGAACCACAATATAGTGCCTATCTATCAATGTGCTGGATGGCTAGGTAGCTCAATAAGCTGAACATTCATTGCTTTGAAGAAAAAGGGTGACTGGTCGGTTGTAATTTCATGTCACTCCAGCTGGACTCAGACTTCCATTTTCCCTAAAACTGTTACAGTGAATACCATAAATATCTACATATACATGTTTGTGTGTATGAACATGTATATATGTGTATGTATGTGTGTATATATACAGATATATACACACATACACACATTTGTCTGTTGCTTATAGCTGTGGCTACTATTGCTTCTGTTCATTCTTACTTTTTTTCGACGCTTCATGTTTACAGATTGCTACTGCAACGGTATGGTCATTTGCTCGTATTACTTAGACGCGGCTGAGTTTCATAAACTACTCTTTATGGGAAGTTCTTGCAATTTAATTTGGCTTTGAGCTTTATGCTCCTTTGATCTCACTCTTTTCTTTTTAATTTGAGCTCTTCATGGGTTCTACTAACTCTCAAATTCTGATCTGATCCTTTAAAATAGGGTTTTATTCCTCTATGGAATGCACTGGATGCATTATTTGTCTTTTTCTTTCTCACCATACCTTTTTATGAGATTTCTGTAAGCTTACTAAAGATTTTCTTACTAATATGAACAAAAAAGAGTAAAAAGATAAATATTAATCTCTGAATGAGAATAAAGCTTTTAAAGTTCTTCAAATTTTCATCATTGACCGAATTTGGAATTGTATATGAAATTTGATTGCAATGATTTTTTAATCAAAATACGGTGGTAAAGGTCCGTCATCTGAGGTGAGGAGAAACCAGCGCGGGAATGGGGTTTGACCTTGTAAGTGATGGTAATTGAAAGGGTGAACAGTATTATTTAATTTTGGCACCATTCCGCACTATCAAAAGTATACAGATTGGGGTAATGTGTCAGCCACTGGCTAACTTCACTGTTAGTAACGGTGTTCTTCCCTTTCATGAGAAGCGCGTTCACTTGCAAAGTAGTCCCCTTAAATGCTATGTGATTACCTTAGATGCTAGGGACTAATATGTCAATGTGTGCTTTTGAATCCCAAAAATATTTTTGCCATTAAACAATTTTTTATAGATTTATTAGCGCACAGCAGCTTCCCGACAATAACATTTTGTAAACACCATGACAAAACAAAACAACTCATGGCAGTGCTTAAAGGTTGTCAGCTAGCGCCAAACATATTGGCTTTGCCTGTGCTTGCTTTATTTTCTTGAGCTGACCGAGGAAAGTGACAAGATGCTTTAGAGGAGGGATTCAGCAGTCCATACCAGCAGTGAGAATACCTTTCAGGTCACGCTCACACACTAAACCAAATCTAACTGCTGAGCATATGCTTGCACCTCTCTCTGTCTCTCTCCAAAATTTACGCTCACTCACTCAGACAGTCAATCTCCTTTATTCTTTCCATCATCTTCATTTATTATCCCTATTCCTTTGACTGTCTCTTTTTTCTTTCGATTCCTCCATTGCAAGTAGCAGGACCGCATCTGTTTTCCATTAAGCACTTCAAAAAATGAATGATTAAGATGTAACATGCCTCCATGCAATCGGTATTCATTATTATCAAGGTCCCAGCAATTGTAAAACTTAATTACGGATAGGATGCAAAGGAGACTGCTGGAACGAGGATCTGCCATCATCGGTGCATTTTGAATTTTAGAAAGCCTTCTGGGAACTAACTCCGAGCTGGAGGGTTAGTGCGAGACTCCTCTAAGCTGCTTTATGCAGGAAAGTTGCTTTCCTTGTCAGGAGTTATAGGATCGATTAGCTCTGCAGGATTAAAAATTAATTTAATCTCCACAAAACGCTTAGAAGTGTTTCCGTGATGAAATTAGAGAGGAGTAGTGCTGTCATGCAAAAGCCCCAGAGTCAACTTGTAATTCACATTACATTAGCAAAAAGCAGTGTAACTGAAAGATTGTTTCCCCGGTGAGACTCGGCATGTGTACTGGCTGCTCTTCCTGCTCCTCCTGGGACGTCACTAAAGCAGAGCAGAATGGATGTGAAAGAACATGGTTGTCCCACAAATAATTCAGAGTAAGAACCTTCACCCTGCTCTCAGGTTAACACTTGTATGTGCTGCTTCATGGCACGAAGACAACTTCTTTTTTAAAATATGAATGGATAGTGCTTTATGTCAGGCCAGAAAATGTACTTACATAACGATATATATCGTTACAGTGAGGTGCAAGCGTTCAATTCCTTACTGCATCTGGAAGGAACTGGACAGGTGGTTGGAGGCTTCATGAAATAATAAGACCCAAATCTGAGAATTGTGGGGCATATTAGCAAGACCGGCGATAATGGGCTTGCTAATATGCGTTATAGAATTCCAATGCGTTATAGAATTCCAATAGAAGCCAAGGTTAGATGTCCTGCACATCTAACCTGGGCTTCTATTGGAATTCTATAACGCATATTAGCAAGCCCATTATCGCCGTTTTAGCGGCAGTTTCCTGCCGCTAAAACGGCGATAATTTTATCGCCGGTCTTGCTAATATGCCCCATGGTCTTTGCAGTGTCTTCCCAGCCCAGTTACTCGCCAATGACTATGCTACGCAGGGAGACTTTATTTGTGTACGTGTACGTGCAACTGCAACTCACAATACTGAAACAGCAATCAATGCATTACGCTCTAACACTTACTTCATGTTTCTAGGGAGACAATCAGGACCCAAAAGGGTTCCGTCACTATTAACTCACAAGATACTACAGTCTGTTCAAGTACATTTTGCCAGAATGTAATCATTATAAAACTACTACATTTATGTAAAATCCAATTTATAATGAAGCTTTTTGACCCTCCGAGGAAGATCTGAGTTTTGTTTTGTCCTTCTTGTGTCATTTCCCCTTGTTTCTCTCTCTCTATTTTCTCACAGGGGCCCTCAGTTTGCCGTTATGCTTTCTGACCAGGATCCTAGCCTCTCATCTATTTTTTAAATTCTTAATTACTTTCCTGATGTGAAAGTGAATGACTTTGTAAACACTCCCGAGCATTGTCTGAGAAATTTGTGGCCTATTAAGTCATGCCAATACATTTAAAAAAAAATGTGTTTGTTGGGTTTTTCAACTTACATAGAAACATAACATACATTGATGCAGCGTATAAATGCACAGCACAGACGATAAGCATACCTACTGCTAGAGGTAATTCTGCAATGTAGTATCTACAGCGGATCGCAATAGCATTTTAACAGGCGTTTGTTAATTAAGCACAGACCTTCACTATGATATGGACACAACATTGTGAAACGATTCCACTCTTCTAGTTTGTTCATAATGAGACATAGGCAGACAAATGAAATACACTTATCGTGAGTTCCTCCCCACCCACAGGGCCCCCAGCTGAAAGTCCAGTTCGTGCACCCAAACCCAAAGCACACAGGTTCAGGTCTTGCTAATATGCCCCTACAGTCTTTTAAAATATCCTTTTATCTCAGCCCATACACAATTATAGGACTGACATGGCCTGAATGCAACATCAAAGTGAAAACTTTACATTGTCGCTTTTAGCACTGATCAGATGTGACTGCAGTTTGTAAAGTTGATGTGAAAAGTCTAAGTATACGAGTATTGCGTTGTTCACGTCTTTTTTTTTCTTTCCCTGCTTAAAATATGGAAAGTATCCTTCGTTATTAACTCATTTACATGTTCAGTAGTTGCTGGTGAACTTGTAAAGAGGTGAAAAAAGCGCCTTGGTCAATCAACAATAAGCAAGTGAGCACAGTGATCCGGGAGCCATCTTCATCCGAAAAATACAATTAAATGGGGCAAAATGCAGGGGCGGCTCCTCCATGTGGGCGGAGGAGAGTAGCCCCACTGCTTTCTCGCAATGCGAGAAGCAGAAACATAAAATGGTATTTTAAATACCATTTTACGTTTCTGCTTCTCGCACTGCGAGAAAGCAGAAGGCAGGGTTTGGTTGGGGGTGGGCGGTCCTGCTCGAGTGCAGGGGAGGAGTGGCTTGCCCACAGTTGTGGGCGCTGACTGTTTGGTCGGCCCCAGGGCCGACCAATCCAGTCATACGCACTCTGCATTTTCTAAATGTAGGCTGCATGCAGCGTACATAGAGAAAATGGCCTCCCCATAGACGCTGTGGGGTCGGCGTCCTAGCCAATCACAACGCTGCCATTGCAGCATTGTGATTGGCTTAGGGGATGGGAAGGAGGCTGCCTGCGGCTGCTTAATGTTGTAGAGGGGTCGACGCAGACCGACGACGCGAGACGGGCCGGCAAAGGTAAGTTAACAGAACTTTTATTTTTTTAAAATCAAACCTTCCCCCCGCGTGATCCTTTCACCGCGTGCCCCCCCCACCCATAAGTCATACCAGCCGCGACTGGCAAAATATGCATTTTACAACAGCCTACAGCTGTTTAATCCACCTGTCCTCTACTGCCATCTTCCCCCTAATCGAAGGAACAGCATTTCTTTCTCCAAGGAGACTCTTGCAGTCTGTGGGATAAGTTAATTAGATGTGTGTCCTATCCCACTAGTCTAGAGGTTGAGACCCTTTCAGCTCCCACACTTCTGGATCCTGGTCCATGGCAGTTTATTAGCTTTTGGGGCAGCAGTGTGGCTACACCCCCTGGGGAGGGCCATACTACTTCACCATTGAAATATCTACTATTTGGAAATCCCTATTCCATCCAGAGTGATCTTGGAGACTGTAACACTTGTTAGCAAAGTGCTGATTGTAAAGGCAAGGAACGATCTTAGTCCTTATTATAGGCCCATTTTGAAGGGCAGCCATGGATGATCATGAACATACAAGGGTGGTTGAATGCAGCCACATATAAACAACAGGGTTTGTATGTCCCTGAGTCTTCCTGTTCTATCACCAATCAGGACTGTCAATGGTATGGCAAATGTGTAATCTGTCCTAATACAATCAAGGAAAATAGGTCCCATGACCTGATATGGTAGCACAAAACAGCTATAAAAAGGACGCACAGGGTCACTCACACCCTTGGGTCCCAGTGCCAATGCACCTACTGCACTATTGATAGGTACACTTCTGGCGAATGCCCATAATGGGATAATCATTCCCAGATATCCTTTGTGTTGCGGTGACCAGTGGCAGCCGCCACTAACAAAGGGTGGTGTGCGGGTGGGGGAGCGCTATGGGATGTGCGCGCACAGGGTGTGGGGGGGCGTGTTAAAAATAATAATTAAAAAACGTACCTGAAGCCGCCGGCTGCCTCCCGCATCGCGCCAGTCCTGCTGGCCTCTTCCAGGTCCCAGCTGGGACTGTTTTTATAATGTATATCTGAGGCCAGGTGGAGATTAACATGAGTCTTCTATTATTATTGAACTGTTAACAACTCATATGACAGCAGTCAGGGGGAGTGTTTTGAAGGTTGTGGGGGACGACTTGAACTGCCAAATAGAGCCCTTTGATGATAGTGTTGTAACCCTTACTTCTGAAGAAGATAACGTCTAGGGTATCCCTTGATTAGCTATGGCACAAATCAAGAGATGGACATCTTTGGCATTACAAATGAATGCTTTTACTTGGAACATAGGTCTGCGTGCTGTGAATGGGAGATCAAGGTCTGACACTGAAAGGACACACACATTTAATCGTGCTCCAGAGATGAGTCTCATTGACTATATTCTAGTGGATGTAAGGGCTTGGTCACGGGTGATTGATTTTTTGGTTGTGGTGTGATATGATAGTGACCACAATGCATTAGTCCTTAAGGCTGACTTTCCTGCACTTGACAGGAATACTGGTATTGAAGCCCCCCCCTTGACTATAGGCTGCATGTGACAAGTAACATGCACAGAGTAAAATGGGCTAGTATAATGGACTCGGAGGAGCGGTTGGGGGAAATCTATTCCCTAGTAGCCAATGTTTTAAGGGATCTTTTAAATGTAGAGAGTGGTTTGGGTAAGAAGGTAGAGAGGGATACGATATGTACAATCCATAATAGTTTGTCAGGTAAGCTAAAGGGCATCTTTTTTGCTACACCCAAAATGTCCCATGGGAAGTGGCCATCACAGTCTTGGTACAATGGAGCATGCAAGAAAGCTAGGTCTGCCTTATTATCTGCAATTCGAAAACAAGACAAGGTGGAAGTCAAAGCCTAAAGGGCACTGTATGAGCAGGCTATCAGAGTAGCTAAAAGATAATGAGATGGGCATCGGTGGGAGGATATGCTGGCCGCCACCAGGAAAGGGTACCACCGCACCTTCTGGAATTTGGTTTTGACAGGGTGTAGGGGGGTGTATGTCCAGCGATGCCCAATGTGCTGGCAGCAGGCTGGGTCATACATTTTTCCTCCCTCTACTCTTTGAAAGTAGACATACATCTTTTCCAGCAGAGGTTGTTGGGCATTCAACCTATGGAAGGGGGGGGAAGGATTCACACATAGAATGAAATCTAACCCAATATCCCTAGAGGATGCAAGAGTGGTAATTGCTAGGATAGCACCTAATAAAGCACCCAGGTTAGATAAAATACCTCGGGACCTATAAAGGATCGAAATAGATGTTTGGGGTCCATATTTTTTATTAATATTTAACAACATCCTGGGTGGAGCACCAATCCTTTCTACTTGGGGAGGGGCAGAAATTATCCCCATCCATAGAAAGGGGTCTCCAGCTGATCCTCGCAATTACAGACCCATCAGTCTAACTGACTGTTCCCAATTTTTTTTTAGTAGTATACTCTTTGATCAGTTGCAATTGTGGATGGGACAAAATGAAATACTGTCACCCCTCCAGGCAGGATTCAGGTAGGGTATCAGTACAGTGGACCAGGTCTTCCAGTTTCAATACATTTTTTGGAAGACAGTTGTCCTAAATAAAGGCAGCCTACACATTTCATTTGTCGACCTACGTTCGGTATTTGATTTAGTACCCAATATGAAACTATGGCATGTTTTCGCTGACTTGGGTATACCTGCTGGCCTGTTGACTTTATTGATCAGATTACACAGTAATAATTTTGCACAAGTCTGCTGTGGAGCTTCGGGCGAATTGATGGACCCCTCTCCTGTGGATCGGGGCGTAAGGCAGGATTGTGTCCTTGCTCCAACCCTCTTTTCTTTTTATGTAAACAATTTGATTTCTTTCTTGAATAATTGTGATAGTAATGTGCCAAGGTTGGCTAATACTAAGATCCCAGCATTGATGTTTGCGGATGATGCCCTCCTCATATCTAAAACACTGACGGGGTTACAAAAACTTCGCTGTAGTTTTGAGAGATTCTGCACCCAGAGGGGTCTTGAGGTAAACATAGACAAAACAAAATAAATGATTTTAAATCCTGGTCATTCTGCTTGAGCTAATCCTAAGCTAAGTGAAGTTCCCCTAAACCTTGTTTGTGTTTTTGAATACTTGGGGCTGACCCAAACCGAAGATTTTGATTGGATATATCATAAGAAAAGCCTTAAATTAACCCAATATAGTGGGTGTTAATAAGAGCACAACACAACTCACATTTCAGTCCAAACTCCCCAGCAATCCAAATCTACAAAATGCAGGCACTAGGAGCTGCATTGAATGGGACCCAGCTATGGGGGCATAAGGATATTTCTGTTTTGCTAGTTAGTGAGAACCGCTTCCTACATCAGCTATTGGGACTACCTAATAGTACACCATTAATACCACTTAGCCTTGACCTGCGAGTTAAGGCTATTACTGAGGGGGGCGGGGATCAAGCCCATACTTTTTTGGAGACGATCTGGGTCTCACCAGAACTGTACTCCTATTGAGTTGGCCAAAAAGAAGTGCTAGGGATCCTAGGGTTGGGAAGCATACCCTGGATAAAATACAAAAACGATACTTTGACCAAGGTAGGGTGTGTAGATCTGTGGACAGAACCTGAGGCCACTTTGACATTGAGTAAAACTCTGTTAAAGAGGAGGTACCAGCAACACAAAATGGATCAACTGCTGGCATTCTTCTCATGTGGCACCCCGACTTTTTTCTTAAGATCAAGGTAGACTATAGCTTGGAGCAGTTTTTAGAAGAAATAGAGCATCCTTTGGCTCGAAAGTTGTATATGCAGCTCAGATACAGCACCCTACCAATAGCCTTTTCTACTGGCAAATGGGCAAGTAAACAGAGCCCTACAGGATACCTGTGCCCTAGCTGTGGGGCAAAAAGGGAGTCGGAAGTGCATGTTTTGTTTTTCTGCCCAGCTTATGTTAAAAGCAGGAAAAAGTGGATCATTCCTGTTTGTCGGCTTTTGTGTGTTAGGGATCATCAAATTGCTTTTCCAATTTTAAAAACTGAGGTTATGCAAATTCTGGTTTTTGCTGTATCCAGCTTTTTGATTGCAATATTGAGGATTAGGCAAAAGATGTATCTCTAAATGGTTATTTATTTTAACCAGTGCATTTTATCATTTATAGCCAGTTTTATCTTGTCATATGTGTTACAAATTTATTTGCTTTTTACTATTCTATGGGGTTTAATTCATGCTATGTAATTTTATTTGTTTTACTTTTATGGCACATAGCAAAAAATAAAGTTAATAAAAGGAAAAAGATAAATATAGTTGGCAGCCTGTAAAAGCCTCCTGAATTGTTATCTGCCTGTTGGTATTCGGCAAACATTCCATGCAAAGGCTGCAGTGAGCAGGTCAAATCTATTGTGTCTAGTTATATACCCATGAACGTCCACATGCCCAAACCCGAGCTGGTTGGCTGCCGCCATATTGTAAAAATAGACATCACGTGTTCAAGTACACAAAGAAGATCCTCACTATAACCAGATAAGTGTTGATCCTACACTGGAGCCTCTCTTGACGCTGCGAGCTGCTAATAGTTTGGTTTGAAAGCTTTATTTCGATCTCAAGGATCATAAACATATATTATACAAAGACAAATATAAATACATACATACAATTGCATATATATATACATATATTTATATATATACATATATATATATATTTCCAAAAGTTGCCCAAAAGCTTAAGTGCTGAAAGAAGCAACAGAGGTGTAGAAAGAAGCAAGATAAGTGATGAAAGAGACAAGAGAGTTGCAGAAAGAAACAAGAGAGGTGCAGAAAAAAGCAAGAGAAGGGCAGAAAGCGGAAAGTGAGGTGCAGAAAGAGTCAAGCGAAGTGCAGAAACAGACAAGAGAGGTGCAGAAAGAGTCAAGTGAGGTGCATAAACAGGCAAGAGGCATGCAGTAAGAGGCAAAAGAAGTGCAGAAAGAAGCAACAGAGTTGCATAAGGAGGCAAGAGAACTGTAGAAAGAGGCAAGAGAGTTGCATAGAGAGAAAAGAGGGGTGCAGAAAGATGCAAGAGGGGTGCAGAATGAAGTAAGAGAAGTGCGGAAAAAAGCAAGAGAAGTGCAAAAAGAACCAACGGAGAGGCAGAAAAAGGCAAGAGGTCCAGAAAGAGGAGTACAGAATGAACCAACAGAGGTACAGAAAGAGGCAAGAGGGGTGCAGAAAGAGGCAAGAGGGGTGCAGAAAAAGGGAAGAAGGGTGCAGAAAGAGGCAAGAGGGGTGCAAAAAGAAGCAAGTGAGGTGCAGAAAGAGGCAACAGAGGTGCAGACAGAGGCAAGAAAGGTTCAGAAACAGGCAAGAGAAGTGCAGAAAGAGGCAGCAACAGAAGGGCTAAAAGAAGCAACAGAGGTGTGAAAAGAAGCAAGAGGAGTGATGAAAGAGACGAGAGTTGCAGAAAGAAACAATAGAGGTACAGAAAAAAGTAATAGAAGTGCAGAAAGAGGCAAGTGATATGCAGAAAGAGTCAAGAGAAGTGCAGAAACAGACAAGAGAGGTGCAGAAAGAGGCAAATGAGGTGTAGAAAAAAGCAAGAGAGGTGCAGAAAAAAGCAAGAGAGGTGCAGAAAGAACCAACGGAGGTGCAGAAAGAGGCAAGAGGGGTGCAGAAAGAAGCAACAGAGCTGCATAAAGAGGCAAGAGAACTGCAGAAAGAGGCAAGAGAGTTGCAGAAACAGGCAAGAGAGTTGCAAAAAGAGGGAACAGTGGTGCAAACAGAGGCAAGAGAGGTGAAGAATGAGGGAAGAGGGGTGCAGAAAGAGGCAAGAGGTGCAGAAAGAAGCAAGAGCAGTGCAGAAATAACCAACAGAGGTATAGAAAGAGGCAAGAGGGATGCAGAAAGAGGCAAGAGAAGTGCAGAAAGAAGCAAAAGAGGTACAGAAAGAGGCAAGAGAACTGCAGAAAGAGGCAAGAAAGGTGCAGAAAGAGGCAAGAGAGGTGCAGTAAGAGGGAAGAAGGGGCAGAAAGAAGCAACAGAGGATCAGAAAGAGGAAAGAGGGGTGCAGAAAGAGGCAAGAGGGTGCAGAAAGAAGCGAGAGGTGCAGAAAAAAGCAAGAGAGGTGCAGAAAGAACCAACGGAGGTGCAGAAAGAGGCAAGAGGGGTGCAGAAAGGGGTAAGAGAAGTGCAGAAAGAAGCAACAGAGCTGCATAAAGAGGCAAGAGAACTGCAGAAAGAGGCAAAAGAGTTGCAGAAACAGGAAAAAGAGGTGCAAAAAGAGGGAACAGGGGTGCAAACAGAGGCAAGAGAGGTGCAGAATGAGGGAAGAGGGGTGCAGAAAGAGGCAAGAGAGGTGCAGAAAGAAGCAAGAGGAGTGCAGAAGTAACCAACAGAGGTGCAGAAAGAGAAGAGAGAGGGGTGCAGAAAGAGGCAAGAGAAGTGCAGAAAGAAGCACAAGAGGTGCAGAAAGAGGCAAGAGAACTGCAGAAAGAGGCAATAGAGGTGCAGAAAGAGGGAAGAAGGGTGCAGAAAGAGGCAAGAGGTGTGCAGAAAGAAGCAAGAGAGGTGCACAAAAAAGCAAGAGAAGTGCAGAAAGAAGCAACAGAGGTGCAGAAAGAGGAAAGAGGGGTGCAGAAAGAGGAAAGAGGGGTGCAGAAAGAGGTAAGAGATGTGCAGAAAGAAGCAAGAGAGGTGCAGAAAGAGGCAAGAGAAGTGCAGAAAGAGGCAAGAGAAGTGCAGAAACAGGCAGGAGAGGTACAGAAAGAGGGAATAGGGGTGCAGAAAGAGGCAAGAGAGGTACAGAAAGAGGGAGGAGGGGTGCAGAAAGAGGCAAGAGGGGTGAAGAAAGAAGCAAGTGAGGTGAAGAAAGAGGCAACAGAGGTGCAGAAGGAGGCAAGAGAGGTGCATAAACAGGCAAGGGAAGTGCAGATAGAGGCAAGGTAAGTACTGAAAGAAGCAACAGAGGAATAGAAATAAGCAATAGAAGTGATGAAAGAGACAAGAGAGTTGCAGAAAGAAACAAGAGAGGTGCAGAAAAAAGCAAGAGAAGTGCAGAAAGAGGCAAGTGAGGTGCAGAAAGAGGCAGGACAAGTGCAGAAAGAGGCAAGAGAGGTGCAGAAAGAAGCAAGTGAGGTGCATAAACAGGCAAGAGGGGTGCCGAAATAGCCAAGAGAAGTGCTGAAAGAAGCAACAGAGGTGCAGAAGGAGGCAAGAGAAATGCAGAAAGAGGTAAGAGAGATGCAGAAAGAGGTAAGAGAGTTGCAGAAACAGGCGAGAGAGGAGCATAAAGAGGAAAGAGTGGTACAGAAAGAGGATCGAGGGGTGCAGAAAGAAGCAAGAGATACAGAAAACAAGAGAAGTGCAGAAAGATCCAACGGAGGTGCAGAAAGCGGGAAGAGGGGTGCAGAAAGAGGAAACAGAAGTACAGAAAGAAGCAACAGAGGTGCAGAAACAGGCAAGAAAACTGCAGAAAGAGGCAAGAGAGGTGCAGAAATAGGGAAGAGGGGTGCACAAAGAAGCAATAGAGGTGCAGAAAGAAGCAAGAAAGATGCAGAAAAAAGCAAGAGAAGTGCAGAAAGATCCAACGGAGGTGCAGAAAGAGGCAAGAGGGGTGCAGAAAGGGGCAAGAGAAGTGCAGAAAGAAGCAACATAGCTGCATAAAGAGGCAAGAAAACTGCAGAAAGAGGCAAGAGAGTTGCAGAAACAGGCAAGAGAGGTGGAAAAAGAGGGAACAGGGGTGCAAACAGAGGCAAGAGAGGTGCAGAATGAGGGAAGAGGGGAGCAGAATGAGGCAAGAGAGGTGCAGAAAGAAGCAAAGGCGGTGCAGAAATAACCAACAGAGGTGCAGAAAGAGGCAAGAGGGATGCAGAAAGAGGCAAGAGAAGTGCAGAAAGAAGCAAAAGAGGTACAGAAAGATGCAAGAGAACTGCAGAAAGAGGCACGAAAGGTGCGGAAAGAGGCAAGAGAGGTGCAGAAAGAGGAAAGAAGGGTGCAGAAAGAGGCAAGGGGTGTGCAGAAAGAAGCAAGAGAGGTGCACAAAGAAGCAAGAAAAGTGCAGAAAGAAGGAATAGAGGTGCAGAAAAAGGAAGGAGGGGTGCAGAAAGAGGCAAGAGGGTACAAAAAGAAGCAAGAGAGGTGCAGAAAAAAGCAAGAGAGGTGCAGAAAGAACCAACGGAGGTGCAGAAAGAGGCAAGAGGGGTGCATAAAGGGGTAAGAGAAGTGCAGAAAGAAGCAACAGAGCTGCAGAAAGAGGCAAGAGAACTGCAGAAAGAGGCTTGAGAGATGCAGAAACAGGCAAAAGAGGTGCAAAAAGAGGGAACAGGGGTTCAAACAGAGGCAAGAGAGGTGCAGAAAGAGGGAAGAGGGGTGCAGAAAGAGGCAAGAGAGATGCAGAAAGAAGCATGAGCAGTGCAGAAATAACCAACAGAGGTGCAGAAAGAGAAGAGAGAGGGGTGCAGAAAGAGGCAAGAGAAGTGCAGAAAGAAGCAAAAGAGGTGCAGAAAGAGGCAAGAGAACTGCAGAAAGAGGCAAGAGAGGTGCAGAAAGAGGGAAGAAGGGTGCAGAAAGAGGCAAGAAGTGTGCAGAAAGAAGCAAGAGAGTTGCAAAAAGAAGCAAGAGAAGTGCAGAAAGAAGCAACAGTGGTGCAGAAAGAAGCAAGAGGGGTGCAGAAAGAGGTAAGAGATGTGCAGAAAGAAGCAAGAGAGGTGCAGAAAGAGGCAAGAGAAGTGCAGAAAGAGGCAATAGAAGTGCAGAAACAGGCAGGAGAGGTACAGAAAGAGGGAATAGGGGTGCAGAAAGAGGCAAGAGAGGTACAGAAAGAGGGAGGAGGGGTGCAGAAAGAGGAAAGAGGGGTGAAGAAAGAAGCAAGTGAGGTGAAGAAAGAGGCAACAGAGGTGCAGAAAGAGGCAAGAGAGGTGCATAAACAGGCAAGGGAAGTGCAGAAAGAGGCAAGGGAAGTACTGAAAGAAGCAACAGAGGCATAGAAATAAGCAATAGAAGTGATGAAAGAGACAAGAGAGTTGCAGAAAGAAACAAGAGAGGTGCAGAAAAAAGCAAGAGAAGTGCAGAAAGAGGCAAGTGAGGTGCAGAAAGAGGCAGGACAAGTGCAGAAAGAGGCAAGAGAGGTGCAGAAAGAGGCAAGTGAGGTGCAGAAACTGGCAAGAGGGGTGCCGAAATAGCCAAGAGAAGTGTTGAAAGAAGCAACAGAGGTGCAGAAGGAGGCAAGAGAAATGCAGAAAGAGGTAAGAGAGATGCAGAAAGAGGTAAGAGAGTTGCAGAAACAGGTGAGAGAGGAGCATAAAGAGGAAAGAGTGGTACAGAAAGAGGATAGAGGGGTGCAGAAAGAAGCAAGAGAGATTCAGAAAAAAGCAAGAGAAGTGCAGAAAGATCCAATGGAGGTGCAGAAAGCGGGAAGAGGGGTGCAGAAAGAGGAAACAGAAGTACAGAAAGAAGTAACAGAGGTGCAGAAACAGGCAAGAGAACTGCAGAAAGAGGCAAGAGAGGTGCAGAAATAGGGAAGAGGGTTGCACAAAGAAGCAATAGAGGTGCAGAGAGAAGCAAGAAAGATGCAGAAAAAAGCAAGAGAAGTGCAGAAAGATCCAATGCAGGTGCAGAAAGATGCAAGAGGGGTGCAGAAAGGGGCAAGAGAAGTGCTGAAAGAAGCAACATAGCTGCATAAAGAGGCAAGAGAACTGCATAAAGAGGCAAGAGAGTTGCAGAAACAGGCACGAGAGGTGCAAAAAGAGGGAACAGGGGTGCAAACAGAGGCAAGAGAGGTGCAGAATGAGGGAAGAGGGGAGCAGAAAGAGGCAAGAGAGGTGCAGAAAGAAGAAAGAGGAGTGCATAAATAACCAACAAACATGCAGAAAGAGAAGAGAGAGGGGTGCAGAAAGAGGCAATAGAGGTGCAGAGAGAAGCAAGAAAGATGCAGAAAAAAGCAAGAGAAGTGCAGAAAGATCCAATGGAGGTGCAGAAAGATGCAAGAGGGGTGCAGAAAGGGGCAAGAGAAGTGCTGAAAGAAGCAACATAGCTGCATAAAGAGGCAAGAGAACTGCATAAAGAGGCAAGAGAGTTGCAGAAACAGGCACGAGAGGTGCAAAAAGAGGGAACAGGGGTGCAAACAGAGGCAAGAGAGGTGCAGAATGAGGGAAGAGGGGAGCAGAAAGAGGCAAGAGAGGTGCAGAAAGAAGAAAGAGGAGTGCATAAATAACCAACAAACATGCAGAAAGAGAAGAGAGAGGGGTGCAGAAAGAGGCAAGAGAAGTGCAGAAAGAAGCAAAAGAGGTGCAGAAAGAGGCAAGTGAGGTGCAGAAACAGGCAAGAGAGGTGCAGAAAGAGGCAAGAGAGGTGCAGAAAGAGGCAAGAGAGGTGCAGAAATAGGGAAGAGGGTTGCACAAAGAAGCAATAGAGGTGCAGAGAGAAGCAAGAAAGATGCAGAAAAAAGCAAGAGAAGTGCAGAAAGATCCAATGGAGGTGCAGAAAGATGCAAGAGGGGTGCAGAAAGGGGCAAGAGAAGTGCTGAAAGAAGCAACATAGCTGCATAAAGAGGCAAGAGAACTGCATAAAGAGGCAAGAGAGTTGCAGAAACAGGCACGAGAGGTGCAAAAAGAGGGAACAGGGGTGCAAACAGAGGCAAGAGAGGTGCAGAATGAGGGAAGAGGGGAGCAGAAAGAGGCAAGAGAGGTGCAGAAAGAAGAAAGAGGAGTGCATAAATAACCAACAAACATGCAGAAAGAGAAGAGAGAGGGGTGCAGAAAGAGGCAAGAGAAGTGCAGAAAGAAGCAAAAGAGGTGCAGAAAGAGGCAAGTGAGGTGCAGAAACAGGCAAGAGAGGTGCAGAAAGAAGCAAAGGCGGTGCAGAAATAACCAACAGAGGTGCAGAAAGAGGCAAGAGGGATGCAGAAAGAGGCAAGAGAAGTGCAGAAAGAAGCAAAAGAGGTACAGAAAGAGGCAAGAGAACTGCAGAAAGAGGCAAGAAAGGTGCAGAAAGAGGCAAGAGAGGTGCAGAAAGAGGGAAGAAGGGTGCAGAAAGAGGCAAGAGGTGTGCAGAAATAAGCAAGAGAGGTGCACAAAGAAGCAAGAAAAGTGCAGAAAGAAGCAACGGAGGTGCCGAAAAAGGAAAGAGGGGTGCAGAAAGAGGCAAGAGGGTACAAAAAGAAGCAAGAGAGGTGCAGAAAAAAGCAAAAGAGGTGCAGAAAGAACCAACGGAGGTGCAGAAAGAGACAAGAGGGGTGCAGGAAGGGGTAAGAGAAGTGCAGAAAGAAGCAACAGAGCTGAATAAAGAGGCAAGAGAACTGCAGAAAGAGGCAAATGAGTTGCAGAAACAGGCAAAAGAGGTGCAAAAAGAGGGAACAGGGGTGCAAACAGAGGCAAGAGAGGTGCAGAATGAGGGAAGAGGTGTGCAGAAAGAGGCAAGAGAGGTGCAGAAAGAAGCAAGAGGAGTGCATAAATAACCAACAAAGGTGCAGAAAGAGAAGAGAGAGGGGTGCAGAAAGAGGCAAGAGAAGTGCAGAAAGAAGCAAAAGAGGTGCAGAAAGAGGCACGAGAACTGCAGAAAGAGGCAAGAGAGGTGCAGAAAGAGGGAAGAAGGGTGCAGAAAGAGGCAAGAGCTGTACAGAAAGAAGCAAGAAAGGTGCAAAAAGAAGCAAGAGAAGTGCAGAAAGAAGCAACAGTGTTGCAGAAAGAAGCAAGAGGGGTGCAGAAAGAGGTAAGAGATGTGCAGAAAGAAGCAAGAGAGGTGCAGAAAGAGGCAAGAGAAGTGCAGAAAGAGGCAAGAGAAGTGCAGAAACAGGCAGGAGAGGTACAGAAAGAGGGAATAGGGGTGCAGAAAGAGGCAAGAGAGGTACAGAAAGAGGGAGGAGGTGTGCAGAAAGAGGGAAGAGGGGTGAAGAAAGAAGCAATTGAGGTGAAGAAAGAGGCAACAGAGGTGCAGAGAGAGGCAAGAGAGGTACATAAACAGGCAAGAGAAGTGCAGATAGAGGCAAGAGAAGTACTGAAAGAAGCAACAGAGGTATAGATAGAATCAATAGAAGTGATGAAAGAGACAAGAGAGTTGCAGAAAGAAACAAGAGAGGTGCAGAAAAAAGCAAGAGAAGTGCAGAAAGAGGCAAGTGAGGTGCAGAAAGAGGCAGGACAAGTGCAGAAAGAGGCAAGAGAGGTGCAGAAAGAGGCAAGTGAGGTGCAGAAACAGGCAAGAGGGGTGCCGAAATAGCCAATAGAAGTGCTGAAAGAAGCAACAGAGGTGCAGAAGGAGGCAAGAGAAATGCAGAAAGAGGTAAGAGAGATGCAGAAAGAGGTAAGAGAGTTGCAGAAACAGGCAAGAGAGGAGCAAAAGAGGAAAGAGAGGTACAGAAAGAGGATAGAGGGGTGCAGAAAGAAGCAAGAGAGATGCAGAAAGAAGCAAGAGAAGTGCAGAAAGATCCAACGGAGGTGCAGAAAGCATGAAGAGGGGTGCAGAAAGAGGAAACAGAAGTACAGAAAGAAGCAACAGAGGTGCAGAAACAGGTAAGAGAACTGCAGAAAGAGGCAAGAGATGTGCAGAAAGAGGGAAGAGGGGTGCACAAAGAAGCAATAGAGGTGCAGAAAGAAGCAACAGAGGTACAGAAAGAAGCAACAGAAGTGCAGAAAGAAGCAACAGAGGTGCAGAAAGAGGCAAGAGAGGTGCAGAAAGAGGCAAATAGAGGTGCAGAAACAGGCAACAGAGGTGCAGAAAGAGGGTAGACTTGTGCAGAAAGAGGGAAAAGGTGTGCATAAAGAAGCAAGAGAGGTGCAGAAAGAAGCAAGAGAAGTAAAGAAAGAAGCAAAAGAGGTACAGAAAGAGGCAAGAGAACTGCAGAAAGAGGCAAGAAAGGTGCAGAAAGAGGCAAGAGAGGTGCAGAAAGAGGGAAGAAGGGTGCAGAAAGAGGCAAGGGGTGTGCAGAAAGAAGCAAGAGAGGTGTACAAAGAAGCAAGAAAAGTGCAGAAAGAAGCAACGGAGGTGCAGAAAAAGGAAGGAGGGGTGCAGAAAGAGGCAAGAGGGTACAAAAAGAAGCAAGAGAGGTACAGAAAAAAGCAAGAGAGGTGCAGAAAGAACCAACGGAGGTGCAGAAAGAGGCAAAAGGGGTGCAGAAAGGGGTAAGAGAAGTGCAGAAAGAAGCAACAGAGCTGCATAAAGAGGCAAGAGAACTGTAGAAAGAGGCAAAAGAGTTGCAGAAACAGGCAAAAGAGGTGCAAAAAGAGGGAACTGGGGTGCAAACAGAGGCAAGAGAGGTGCAGAATGAGGGAAGAGGGGTGCAGAAAGAAACAAGAGAGGTGCAGAAAGAAGCAAGAGGAGTGCAGAAATAACCAACAGAGGTGCAGAAAGAGAAGAGAGAGGGGTGCAGAAAGAGGCAAGAGAAGTGCAGAAAGAAGCAAAAGAGGTGCAGAAAGAGGCAAGAGAACTGCAGAAAGAGGCAAGAGAGGTGCAGAAAGAGGGAAGAAGGGCGCAGAAAGAGGCAAGAGGTGTGCAGAAAAAAGCAAGAGAGGTGCAAAAATAAGCAAGAGAAGTGCAGAAAGAAGCAACAGTGGTGCAGAAAGAAGCAAGAGGGGTGCAGAAAGAGGTAAGAGATGTGCAGAAAGAAGCAAGAGAGGTGCAGAAAGAGGCAAGAGAAGTGCAGAAAGAGGCAAGAGAAGTGCAGAAACAGGCAGGAGAGGTACAGAAAGAGGGAATAGGGGTGCAGAAAGAGGCAAGAGAGGTACAGAAAGAGGGAGGAGGGGTGCAGAAAGAGGCAAGAGGGGTGAAGCAAGTGAGGTGAAGAAAGAGGCAACAGAGGTGCAGAGAGAGGCAAGAGAGGTGCATAAACAGGCAAAAGAAGTGCAGAAAGAGGCAAGAGAAGTACTGAAAGAAGCAACAGAGGTATAGAAAGAATCAATAGAAGTAATGAAAGAGACAAGAGAGTTGCAGAAAGAAACAAGAGAGGTGCAGAAAAAAGCAAGAGAAGTGCAGAAAGAGGCAAGTGAGGTGCAGAAAGAGGCAGGACAAGTGCAGAAAGAGGCAAGAGAGGTGCAGAAACTGGCAAGAGGGGTGCCGAAATAGCCAAGAGAAGTGCTGAAAGAAGCAACAGAGGTGCAGAAGGAGGCAAGAGAAATGCAGAAAGAGGTAAGAGAGATGCAGAAAGAGGTAAGAGAGTTGCAGAAACAGGCGAGAGAGGAGCATAAAGAGGAAAGAGTGGTACAGAAAGAGGATAGAGGGGTGCAGAAAGAAGCAAGAGAGATGCAGAAAAAAGTAAGAGAAGTGCAGAAAGATCCAACAGAGGTGCAGAAAGCGGGAATAGGGGTGCAGAAAGAGGAAACAGAAGTACAGAAAGAAGCAACAGAGGTGCAGAAACAGGCAAGAGAACTGCAGAAAGAGTCAAGAGAGGTGCAGAAATAGGGAAGAGGGGTGCACAAAGAAGCAATAGAGGTGCAGAAAGAAGCAAGAAAGATGCAGAAAAAAGCAAGAGAAGTGCAGAAAGATCCAACGGAGGTGCAGAAAGAGGCAAGAGGGGTGCAGAAAGGGGCAAGAGAAGTGCTGAAAGAAGCAACATAGCATCATAAAGAGGCAAGAGAACTGCAGAAAGAGGCAAGAGAGTTGCAGAAACAGGCAAGAGAGGTGCAAAAAGAGGGAACAGGGGTGCAAACAGCGGCAAGAGAAGTGCAGAATGAGGGAAGAGGTGAGCAGAAAGAGGCAAGAGAGGTGCAGAAAGAAGCAAAGGCGGTGCAGAAATAACCAACAGAGGTGCAGAAAGAGGCAAGAGGGATGCAGAAAGAGGCAAGAGAAGTGCAGAAAGAAGCAAAAGAGGTACAGAATGAGGCAAGAGAACTGCAGAAAGAGGCAAGAAAGGTGCAGAAAGAGGCAAGAGAGGTGCAGAAAGAGGGAAGAAGGGTGCAGAAAGAGGCAAGAGGTGTGCAGAAATAAGCAAGAGAGGTGCACAAAGAAGCAAGAAAAGTGCAGAAAGAAGCAACAAAGGTGCCGAAAAAGGAAAGAGGGGTGCAGAAAGAGGCAAGAGGGTACAAAAAGAAGAAAGAGAGGTGCAGAAAAAAGCAAAAGAGGTGGAGAAAGAACCAATGGAGGTGCAGAAAGAGGCAAGAGGGGTGCAGAAAGGGGTAAGAGAAGTGCAGAAAGAAGCAACAGAGCTGAATAAAGAGGCAAGAGAACTGCAGAAAGAGGCAAAAGAGTTGCAGAAACAGGCAAAAGAGGTGCAAAAAGAGGGAACAGTGGTGCAAACAGAGGCAAGAAAGGTGCAGAATGAGGGAAGAGGGGTGCAGAAAGAGGCAAGAGAGGTGCAGAAAGAAGCAAGAGGAGTGCATAAATAACCAACAAAGGTGCAGAAAGAGAAGAGAGAGGGGTGCAGAAAGAGGCAAGAGAAGTGCAGAAAGAAGCAAAAGAGGTGCAGAAAGAGGCAAGAGAACTGCAGAAAGAGGCAAGAGAGGTGCAGAAAGAGGGAAGAAGGGTGCAGAAAGAGGCAAGAGGTGTGCAGAAAGAAGCAAGAGAGGTGCAAAAAGAAGCAAGAGAAGTGCAGAAAGAAGCAACAGTGTTGCAGAAAGAAGCAAGAGGGGTGCAGAAAGAGGTAAGAGATGTACAGAAAGAAGCAAGAGAGGTGCAGAAAGAGGCAAGAGAAGTGCAGAAAGAGGCAGGAGAGGTACAGAAAGAGGGAATAGGGGTGCAGAAAGAGGCAAGAGAGGTACAGAAAGAGGGAGGAGGGGTGCAGAAAGAGGCAAGAGGGGTGAAGAAAGAAGCAAGTGAGGTGAAGAAAGAGGACAACAGAGGTGCAGAGAGAGGCAAGAGAGGTGCATAAACAGGCAAGAGAAGTGCAGAAAGAGGTAAGAGAAGTACTGAAAGAAGCAACAGATGTATAGAAAGAATCAATAGAAGTGATGAAAGAGACAAGAGAGTTGCAGAAAGAAACAAGAGAGGTGCAGAAAAAAGCAAGTGAGGTGCAGAAAGAGGCAGGACAAGTGCAGAAATAGGCAAGAGAGGTGCAGAAAGAGGCAAGTGAGGTGCAGAAACAGGCAAGAGGGGTGCCGAAATAGCCAATAGAAGTGCTGAAAGAAGCAACAGAGGCGCAGAAGGAGGCAAGAGAAATGCAGAAAGAGGTAAGAGAGATGCAGAAAGAGGTAAGAGCGTTGCAGAAACAGGCGAGAGAGGAGCATAAAGAGGAAAGAGTGGTACAGAAAGAGGATAGAGGGGTGCAGAAAGAAGCAAGAGAGATGCAGAAAAAAGCAAGAGAAGTGCAGAAAGATCCAACGGAGGTGCAGAAAGCGGGAAGAGGGGTGCAGAAAGAGGAAACAGAAGTACAGAAAGAAGCAACAGAGGTGCAGAAACAGGCAAGAGAACTACAGAAAGAGGCAAGAGAGGTGCAGAAATAGGGAAGAGGGGTGCAAAAAGAGGGAACAGGGGTGCAAACAGAGGCAAGAGAGGTGCAGAATGAGGGAAGAGGGGAGCAGAAAGAGGCAAGAGAGGTGCAGAAAGAAGCAAAGGTGGTGCAGAAATAACCAACAGAGATGCAGAAAGAGGCAAGAGGGATGCAGAAAGAGGCAAGAGAAGTGCAGAAAGAAGCAAAAGAGGTACAGAAAGAGGCATGAGAACTGCAGAAAGAGGCAAGAAAGGTGCAGGAAGAGGCAAGAGAGGTGCAGAAAGAGGGAAGAAGGGTGCAGAAAGAGGCAAGAGGTGTGCAGAAATAAGCAAGAGAGGTGCACAAAGAAGCAAGAAAAGTGCAGAAAGAAGCAACGGAGGTGCCGAAAAAGGAAAGAGGGGTGCAGAAAGAGGCCAGAGGGTACAAAAAGAAGCAAGAGAGGTGCAGAAAAAAGCAAAAGAGGTGCAGAAAGAACCAACGGAGGTGCAGAAAGAGGCAAGAGGGGTGCAGGAAGGGGTAAGAGAAGTGCAGAAAGAAGCAACAGAGCTGAATAAAGAGGCAAGAGAACTGCAGAAAGAGGCAAAAGAGTTGCAGAAACAGGCAAAAGAGGTGCAAAAAGAGGGAACAGGGGTGCAAACAGAGGCAAGAGAGGTGCAGAATGAGGGAAGAGGGGTGCAGAAAGAGGCAAGAGAGGTGCAGAAAGAAGCAAGAGGAGTGCATAAATAACCAACAAAAGTGCAGAAAGAGAAGAGAGAGGGGTGCAGAAAGAGGCAAGAGAAGTGCAGAAAGAAGCAAAAGAGGTGCAGAAAGAGGCAAGAGAACTGCAGAAAGAGGCAAGAGAGGTGCAGAAAGAGGGAAGAAGGGTGCAGAAAGAGGCAAGAGGTATGCAGAAAGAAGCAAGAGAGGTGCAGAAAGAAGCAAGAGAAATGCAGAAAGAAGCAACAGTGTTGCAGAAAGAAGCAAGAGGGGTGCAGAAAGAGGTAAGAGATGTGCAGAAAGAAGCAAGAGAGGTGCAGAAAGAGGCAAGAGAAGTGCAGAAAGAGTGAAGAGAAGTGCAGAAACAGGCAGGATAGGTACAGAAAGAGGGAATAGGGGTGCAGAAAGAGGCAAGAGAGGTACAGAAAGAGGGAGGAGGGGTGCAGAAAGAGGCAAGAGGGGTGAAGAAAGAAGCAAGTGAGGTGAAGAAAGAGGCAACAGAGGTGCAGAGAGAGGCAAGAGAGTTGCATAAACAGGCAAGAGAAGTGCAGAAAGAGGCAAGAGAAGTACTGAAAGAAGCAACAGAGGCATAGAAATAAGCAATAGAAGTGATGAAAGAGACAAGTGAGTTGCAGAAAGAAACAAGAGAGGTGCAGAAAAAATCAAGAGAATTGCAGAAAGAGGCATGTGAGGTACAGAAAGAGGCAGGACAAGTGCAGAAAGAGGCAAGAGAGGTGCAGAAGGAGGCAAGAGAAATGCAGAAAGAGGTAAGAGAGATGCAGAAAGAGGTAAGAGAGTTGCAGAAACAGGCAAGAGAGGAGCAAAAGAGGAAAGAGAGGTACAGAAAGAGGATAGAGGGGTGCAGAAAGAAGCAAGAGAGATGCAGAAAAAAGCAAGAGAAGTGCAGAAAGATCCAACGGAGGTGCAGAAAGCATGAAGAGGGGTGCAGAAAGAGGAAACAGAAGTACAGAAAGAAGCAACAGAGGTGCAGAAACAGGCAAGAGAACTGCAGAAAGAGGCAAGAGATGTGCAGAAAGAGGGAAGAGGGGTGCACAAAGAAGCAATAGAGGTGCAGAAAGAAGCAACAGAGGTACAGAAAGAAGCAACAGAAGTGCAGAAAGAAGCAACAGAGGTGCAGAAAGAGGCAAGAGAGGTGCAGAAACAGGCAAGAGAGGTGCAGAAAGAGGGTAGACTTGTGCAGAAAGAGGGAAAAGGTGTGCATAAAGAAGCAAGAGAGGTGCAGAAAGAAGCAAGAGAAGTAAATAAAGAAGCAACAGAGGTGCAGAAAGAGGTAAAAGCATTGCAGAAAGAAGCAACAGAGGTGCAGAAAGAAGCAAGGGAAATGCAGAAAGAAGCAAGTGAGGTGCAGAAAGAGGAAAGAGAAGTGCAGATGAGGGAAGAGGGTGCAGAAAGAGGTAAGAGAAGTCCAGAAAGAAGCAACGGAGGTGCAGAAAGAGGCAAGAGAGGTGCAGAAGAAATAAATTAAGAGAGGTCCAGAAAAAAGCAAGCGAGGTGCATAAAGAAGGGAGGTGTAGAAAGCGGTAGAGATGTGCAGAAAAAGGCAAGAGTAGTGCAAAAAAAAACAAAGAAGCAAGAGAAATGTAGAAAGAGGCAAGAGAGGCGCAGAAAGAAGCAAGAGTGGTTTGTGCACCATGAGTACCAATTTAACACCCACATTTAGCAATAAGTAACAGGTGACCATTCCAGCTTTGCAAAGGGCCTGCCACCAGGCTTTAACACTTGTCGCTGCATTTTTGGTAACGTTTGAGCCATTTGAGCTAGAAACAAGGTTTTTTTTGTTCAAATCTGCAGATTATACAGCAGATGATGGATTATGTGGCAAATGCAGAAAATGTATAATGAGGCAAAAATTGGTGCAGCTGAACAGTCGCATAATTCCAGTGGCCCTGCTCATACCTTTGACTAAGTCCAGCAGTGCTCCTCAGTGGTTCCTTCTTTTTTGTCTCATTGAGTTTATAGTTTAGCTTCTATAGAAACGAGGAAGACTAAACCTGAGGTTACCACTCCACAACACAGACTACCATACCGCATGATTACTCTCCATAACACATAATCCCACTCTTCATAATTCCTATACACTAAATACCACATACTTTCTATCCACATAATTTCACTGCACAACATACCACATAATTCCACTACAGACGATGTACATCCACTCCACTCCAAAAAACATTAGTAAAAAACTTTTACATTTACAACACCAATAGCTCTAACTCTAGCAAATGCAAGACCTATTACATTGCAAATGCTTCTTTAACTAGTAGAGGCGTTTGCAGAGTTGTGGAGAAAGGGGGCTGGGCCTCCGACCAGCGCTCAGGAATTCTGCTGCATAGGACTTACAGGAGGTACCAGGAGGGCTTCTTGGCCCCAAAGTCCCTCAGGAGTAAAGTGGATTTCATCCCCTAACCAGTAGTTTGCCAGGAGGTGCGTTTGCAGAGTTGTGGAGAAAGGGGGGCGTGGCCTCCGAAGACCTCTTAGCAATCCCACTGTGTGGGATTTACTGGAGGTAACAGGAGGGGTAGTTGGCCCCCAAGAACATCCTTGGGGCCAACTACCCCCTCCTATTACCTCCAGTAAGTCCCACACAGCAGGATTAATAAGTTCTCATAGCAGGCCACTCCCCCTTTGCCCACAACTCTGCAAATGCGCTCCCTGGTGCACTTTTGGATGGGGATTAAAATCCCCTTTGCTTGTGGGGGTCCTTAGGAGCCAACTAGCCTACCTCCAGTAAGCCCCACACAGTGGGATTGCTGAGAGGTGGACACAGGCCACGCCCCCTTTCTCCACCACTTTGCTAACACGCCTCCTCGCACGCTCTTGGTTGGGGGATGAAGTCCCCTTGCCTCCTGAGGGCCCCTGGGGCCAACTAGCCCTGCTGTTGCCTCTAGGAAGCCCCACACAGCTGGATTGCTGAGAGTGGTCAGAGGTCACGCCGCCTTTTTACATCACTCTGCAAACGCGGCTCCTGGCTCACTGCTGCTTGGGGGGTGAAGTCCAGTTTAGTCCTGAGGTCCTCAGGACACAAGGGGACCTCATCGCCCCACCACCAGTGCGCCAAGAGGCACATTTGCAGAGTGGTGTAAAAAGGGGCATGGCCTCCTACCACCTGTCAGCAAACCAGCTGTGTAGGGCTTACCAGAGGTACCTGGCGGGCTTGTTGGCCCCTAAGGACCCTCAGTAGTGACGGGGACTTCATTCCCCAACCAAGATCGCCCCAGGAGGCACATTTGCAGAGTAGTTCTGGGAGGGGAAGAGGCCTCCGGCGAGATGCTGGCCTCTCTTTTCTGTCTTCTTTTTGGAAGGGGGGCTGTGTGGCCCCCCTTCCCTTAATACTTGTTGGGCCCTGGGGATGGGGCAAAATCGCCCCAGGACGCAAAATTGTCCCTTGTCTTGTGCCAAATTTTGATCAGATCCCTGATCACCACTTCATGAAAAGTGTCAATTATGTTGTGTGGAGTTTTGGGATTGCATGTTGATTTGGTTTTCAAAGGGGTAGTAATAGTACTGTCAAGTTCTAAATTAAGAGACTCCAACAATTCTCTTTCATTTTCTCAATCAGTACCACCCCCTGCCAGCTCTAAGTTGGCAGGGTATGCCCAGACGTGGGTCCCTTGCTCACTTTGCCACTGGATTCAAGATAGCCTGGCTGATGAGGGTTATGAACCCGAAACCGGTCCCAGGATGCTTGTTTCCGGTCCAGGGAAGACATGGCTTGGCAGTTCGGGCTGGACTGTTCCCATGAGGCACAGGGTCAGACTGATTTGCATATGGCCATGTCTGAACTGGGGTGGTGGAGTGAGCTAAAGAATGATGATGGATTAATCCCAGATCAGTTGACTCGGGGTGAGTGTTTGATTTGCTCAAACGCTCCGTCCATCATCCCCTTTGGTATCGCTTTGTTCGCCCTAAGTTGGCAGGGTATGCCCAGACGTGGATCCCTTGCTCACTTTGCCACTGGATTCAAGATAGCCTGGCTGATGAGGGTTATGAACCCAAAACCGGTCCCAGGATGCTTGTTTCCGGTCCAGGGAAGACATGGCTTGGCAGTTCGGGCTGGACTGTTCCCATGAGGCACAGGGTCAGACTGATTTGCATATGGCCATGTCTGAACTGGGGTGGTGGAGTGAACTAAAGAATGATGATGGATTAAACCCAGATCAGTTGACTGGGGGTGAGTGTTTGATTTGCTCAAACGCTCCGTCCATCATCCCCTTTGGTATCGCTCTACCAATGCAGCAAGGCCCTTTATGTCCCCAAGGTTCAAATCGTTCACATAAGTGTCATCAACCTGGACAGTTGCAGAAATGGTTTTGCTGTTCGAAAATGCTTTCTTGGGATTTTGAAGAAACACCTTCTTCGATTTCAGTTTGCAAATAAACAAAAATACATCAATCCGTGTTCTGCAAAAGTCAAGGTTCGCCGTGGGACAAAAGGATAAGCCTAATTCCAAGACATATTGTTCATCAGGGGTGATTGGGCACAATTGGTAACTGACTGTGACAAAGACCTTTTCAGGTCAAAACGTGTTGCGGTAATACATTTCCTTGATTGAAGAACACTGTATGCACTCCTGCGCTGTCCTTTGAATTTTGGAGGCGTATCTGTTGAATTGATTACACGGG
The DNA here is from genome assembly GCA_963921515.1 of Calotriton arnoldi. NCBI lineage: Eukaryota > Metazoa > Chordata > Amphibia > Caudata > Salamandridae > Calotriton > Calotriton arnoldi. Next base: position 1,163,153 of record CAWUFW010006271.1, read on the forward strand.
ACCCGTACCCGTGAAACCGCATCAGCCCCGATTGATGGACGTGGCCGGGATTCTTTAGGGACACTTCCCCTTTAATAATGTAGGAATATCCATTTTTCAGGTTGTTGGGCTTATTGGGGGATCAGGTAGGTTATGTTTTTAAAATTCGACCTTTTTACATTTTTTATTGATTACTTTATTGTTATTAGTTTTTTTTGTTATATATTAATGAATTATTTAATAAATTGTATTTGCGGGTAGTGAGGTTTATTGGAGAATTTAATGGGTAGAGTTTTATCTAATCATATATAAATTAATGTTAATTCATTATTATGTTTACTATTAAATTGTTATTTTATTTGTTTATATATTTTTTATTATTTTAATTATTTACAAATTCTGATTTGATGCTTTAGGAGTTTGTTGGGGGATTGAGTAAAAGTAAAATATATATAAATTGATATCTTAAATGTATTAGTTATGACATTTTAATTTATTGTGTTACATGCTTTATTGATCTCTACTTATTTTTTAGGGGGAGATTCTGGCTATATTAGGAGAGTGCGCTGGTAGCATTACTTGAGACTTGGGGGCATATTCTCAAGCCCCCATCGCCACCACAACGTCACTCTCAGTGACGTTGTGGTGGCGATAGGGGCTTACCCCTATTCACAAGGCAGCCTTAAGCCACGTTAAGTGGCTTAACGCTGCCTTGTGAATATGGCCCCTTCACGCTGTTTTTAGCGTGAAGGGGGCGTGCAGTGGGTGTTGCGGTGAGCGTTCCACCGCAACACCCATTGAGTTTGACGTTACCTCCTATTCACAAGGGCAGCGTAAATAGGAGGTAGCGCCAAACTTAAGACCAGGAAAAATCTGGTCTTAAGGTGGCGAAACGAGGAGAAATGCTTTATTTATCCTCGTTTCTGCTTTTTCCATGTGTGCTGCCTTGTGCAGCACACGTGGAAAAAGCAAAATGCCATGGTTTGTTCCTGTACAGGACGGTGTCCCTTCCTGTACATAAACAAACCTTTTTTTAAAATGCCGTTTTGTAACTTACATGTGTGCTGCATGAAGCAGCACACATGTAAGTTACAAACTGGCATTTAAGGTTTGTTTATGTGCAGGAAGGGGCACCTTCCTGTACATAAACAAACCACTGGCGTAACAAAACTTGAGGGGGCCTCCCTGCAAGGCACGTGGTGGGGCCCCCTGGAGCTTGGGGGCCCCCGCACCGCTGGGGCTGCGGGGGCCTGTGTTACGCCCCTGAAACAAACCTCCCTGCTTGCAGACACCCTTGCACGCTGGTGGAAGGGTGCCTGCGTTGGCGCTAAGTTGTGAAACTTAGCGCCATCGCAGTCGGAAACGCGAGGCTGCACCATATCCTTGAGAATAGGGTGCAGCCTCGCGTTTTCGAAGTGGCAGAGAGAGGCGTTAAGCCAAGAAGGCTACCGCCTCTCTCCGCCACTTCCTTGAGAATTTGGCCCTTAAATTATACTTAAATAAAAAACTTTAATAAAAAGATAGATGTTACTACTTCTATGTGTGTTTGTTTTGTTGGGGCTATGAAAACTAATTCTCAAAATAATGTTATGCTTTTATATGAGAATTATTTCTATTCATATAATACATTTATTGCAATTTATAATGTAATATTTTTATGCACTTGCTTGGAAAGATGTCTATTTTTATAGAAGATTTTTAAGTATAATAACATGATTTTAATTTTGCGCTATGGTTATATATAAAATATAATAATTATTTAAAAATAAAAATAAACATACAAATACAAAATAATGTAGCCTTCATTTTGAATTTTTTTTTAATAAGTTAAATACAGATATTAACACTACAATATTTTGATGATCGACAATTTTGTAGTGTACATTACATATAAGTAAGTTCGATATTTTTGTGGTCCATGTTTTATGTCCATATTTTTGTATCTTGATGTTTTTGTGGTTAAAATTTTGTCATACAATAAATCTGTTACTGACTGCTCCTCCAGCTACTCAATATGCTGCCTGTCATTGGCCTTCTGCTGGTGCGGGAGGTGGATGCGTTCTGTGATTATTTCGCTGACTGGTTACAGTGGATTTGATGAGAGTCATAATTTTTTGATTTTTGGTCACGGTGAAGGAACCCCTGTGTTCACTTGATAGTTTTCACATGAGTGAGTGTATATGTGATTAAAACGTGTACAGTATAATGTGAGTTAATGATAGAGCAGTCAACCGTGCATTATATTCCCATGTGACCTTTGGTGCAGGTCAGTGGCACATAATAAACAGCTTTAAAAATGATGGATGACGACTACAGCGTGAGGCCTAGAGTGGCGAGTTTCGGCTCCACTAATGTAAGGCATTAGTCCGATGTGAACGTTGCTACACATTAAAATCAGAAAATCAATGCACGGGTCTATTGTTATCGCGACAGAATGTGTTCCGAATGCAATTTGAAAGTAATTGAAGAATGACCCTCTGGGCTTTGGGTCATCCAGAAGAGAAAAATGCCTCAAAATGCTATTCTGACATAAATGGGGTAATAAGGTCCTACTGAGACATTTACAGTGCTCCGCTTTCTGCGTCATATCTATTTTCATTACTCTAAAAACATATATTCACAATGGCAAGCAAGGATTAAATCAAGGATACAGCGCTGCAATGAACGGAAATGTCATGGCAACAGTAAATTAGCAATTGGCACATCAAGGGTGCTGAACAAGAAACCAAGGGGCATATTAGCAAGACCCACGTTAAAATTATCGCCGTTTTAGAGGCAGGAAACTGCCGCTAAAACGGCGATAATGGGCTTGCTAATATGCGTTATAGAATCCAATAGAAGCCCAGGTTAGATGTGCAGGACATCTAACCTGGGCTTCTATTGAATTTATAACGCATATTAGCAAGCTCATTATCGCCGTTTTAGCGGCAGTTTCCTGCCGCTAAAACGGCGATAATTTTAACGTGGGTCTTGCTAATATGCCCCCAAATGCATTTTGAAGTAACAAAAAGAAAATACATTCTGCACAGTCTTATTTGGTAATGACATCTTAGTGGTTAAGAATGGAACGTGGGACACAAGGATATTAGATTTAATGGAAAAAATGAATTTCTGCTATGATTTCGTCAGACCCTTCTGGATTGCAATTATTCACAAACGGATATTCGAATGCTGGGATACGAGAATGACAGAAAGGATGAAAAGTGCAAACATTCATTCAGATTATAGAATATAGCTTCTAGTTACTTGAATTGGGACATTTGAACTCATTTATGGTCGACGATATCATATGTCAACGCAGCCCAACCGTCTCAAATGTAAATTTGCTAGGATAACTTTTCTGAAGCATGAAAATATATAACATATTTTGACGTAAATGCATTGGATGATTCTCAGACTGAATTAGTAATTCAATGAGGTAGACAATGAAGAATAATAGTCATTTAAATGTTCACAAAGTAATAAAGCCACAGCGATTTTATTGGTGTGAATAACTACTGTGCTGGCCCGTCTGCGAATAAAATCCAATGTAACATGCACTGGCAGGTGGTGGTTGCGCGCCTCTTTAGATCCATCATTCTTCAGTAAATGTAAGATCACTTCCTGACAATTAGACCACGAGAAACGGCTTTCTTCATTGGTTAACTATGTTTTGTAGGTCATCGATTATAAGTGGACAGTAATAGGACAGCGGCTAAAATCTTCAGCTTTCCAGTCAGACCACCTCTTGCAGCACTGAGGAGCATATTAGCAAGGCCCTTATCACCGCTTTCGCAGCATTTTTTGCCGCTAAAGCGGCGATATTTCTATCGCCCTATTAGCAAGCTGTCGCTAACAGCTTTATGGTGAAAACGACCGTTTTGGTGCCGCTTTGCATGTCAGCGATATATATCGCTAATGACATGCAAAGTAGGCGTTCCCAACTAAAAGCGACTGAAAACAGTCGCAAACACAACTTCCCCCTATTAGCAATGCCCGCGAAGCGATAAAAAAATTCGCGCTAACCGCGATTATCGCTGGAATCTAACACCTGCTAAAAACCTGACTTAACCATTCTAGTCAATGGGAGGTGGATTGTAAGGTTAAGTCCTCACCTGCCTATTAGCAAGCTTTTCATTAGCGCGTTGAATTTATCGCTGGATTTCTCGCGCTATTGCTGGGTTTCGCCGCTATCGCTGGATTTTTTATCGCCTTGGAGATAAGCGTTGATAATTACGCGTTATCTCCGCGATGAAATCCAGCGATAGCCGGCAATAATAAAAACAGCGCTAAGCGCGCTTTGCGATAATTACCGCAATTCCTTGGTAATATCCCCCTGATTTCGATGTCATGGATGGTGTTTTACCTAAAAACGACATTAGAGTTATGCGTAACAATAGCATTGGAGGGTCTGCATTGATTTTTTTTAGAAAAGCCTTCAAACGCCATATTCACCAGATGGTTTAGTTTCTGGGTCCAGAACGTGCACCACGGTGGCTCTAAGAAGGAAAAATGCTCTATAACCCTCAAGTGCTGGTAAAACAATTCCCACAGTATCAGTGAATTTAGTTTTACTTTCTTTCTGAAGACAGTTTCCTGCTTTTCAAGTCTTTATTCTGGAAAAAGGCTGACATGACCATTGCATGCGGGACCTGTCACAACTTTTTTTTAACCCGACAGAGCCCCATGGCCTTCTTACCCTTAAACATAAAGTTTATGAACTGCCTCCTGGCTGAGACAAAATTGTCATCATTTTTCACGTAACACTGACCTACAGTAAAAAGCCCTACCTTCAGTTATGTGTTGGGAGTTTTCTTCCATGGAGTGGAGGATATTGAGCCTTGTTCTTCTGTGGGGCTGCCATACTACATATGGCAGTCCCAGACAAGAAGCATTAACGGAGATGGTGTCTGACAGGCCACCCCAAGTAATGCAGCCCCTCCAAGGCCATTTCAACCAGTGGTTGCAGCAACAGAGCCACCACCAACTTCGACATTGGAAAAAACACAATTTCCGACGCGCTAAATGAAGTAGAAGGATGCAAAACATGGGAGGATGAGCTAGCCAATAATTTTAGTAGCCATCCAATTATGCTGACATTTAAAAAAAGCCCTTCTGTTTGTTGAGAACTGTTGTTGCTTGTCCACTTGTTCGAGGGCCCCCATGCCACATTTTACATCTAGCACCTGCAGCACTATTGGTGGAGTGAGCAGGGATGATTGTGAGCTGATAAGCCTGTAAACATTTGAAAGCTGAGAGAACGATGTCATGGCATGTGATTGACACGTCGTGAGAATTTTGCACTTTACAAGTTTGTAAACTTTACTCACAGTCAAACCATACGACAAGAATGAATTACATTGGTGTATAAAATCTCTGTTTAACTAGAATTATGCTGAGAAGCCTTTTTATCAACAGAAAGCAAACTTGATGAAGTTGTTATGAATTATTGGTAATTGTATACATTTATTTTCGGATTTGTGTCAATTTGAATTTGTAATTCGTAGGGCCTGATTCGAAGACTGCATTTTGTAGTACATTAAAGTATTATTCCTCGTGCACCAGAAAATGAAATTCACAAGCCTGCAGGCAGAGACTCTCTCCTTTCGTCTTTTCTGTGCAGAGATCCCTGTCACATGTAGGTATAACAGTCTGAAGTAAATGTGGGGGAACTGGGGCAGGAGTAGTAACGTTCCACTCATATATCCTGTTGTAGAAGGATCCAACCTTTCATTTAAAGGGGTGGAGACATGTAATTCTTCAAATAGAAGTAAATCTCCACTCAGAAATTAGGAATATAAATAAAGTGGAGATATACACCTAGGTGTAAGATGAGATCTACATTTGAGTGAATATGCACATGCATATTTATCTTTGTGAATTCGATAGCCTCTAAACTCTCTTGTGTCAGGTCAAATACACCAAAGGAACAATGGGCTGCATACATACTCAATAAAAAGCACCTGGGTTTATTGAAACTGCAAAGGAAACCTAAAAAATCCATCATAATACTGACACTTTACTGACAAAAGCAACCCTTACAGAGATCATGAAAAAAACAATCTTGGCTTTATGATTTATAACAATATAAAGATTGACAGACAGATCTTATAAAGAATGACATCATTTTGTTGATGTCCCAAGTTTTTTTTCTTCTTTGATTCTGCAGGTTTGCTTTACCACTGTGAAATACTAGTAAAGCACCAATGTTTCCCACTAAGGCAAGTGCTGTACATTGCACCTCCCAGTTTGGCTTAGTTAACTACTCTATTAGCCCATTGTAAATGGAGTATAAAATACACCTATGGCATGGAAAGTTAAATGTCACATGTAGGCTGCAAGTGACCTCATTCCATCCACACGTGTGGCAAAAACTGACACAGCTACCAGGAGTGCAAATTTGCTGTCTGGGCTGCAGTTTAAAAGTGACGCAGCAACACACAGCAGAGAAATTTTCCTTTGTTATGTAAATGGGTCTATTTGAATACATTCATAAGTCACCCCTGAAGTGTGGCTTGTGAGTTGCATAATATATGAAATAGGGCCATCACAGTGAATTCTTTCCAGCCTAGTTTTCTGTGAAGGGTGTGCTAGAATTTCCCATATATATGCCTATATGTTATAAAAGTATATATTGTTCATCTCAGCCTGGAAAAATGCTAGAATAATAATTGAAAGTTGTTTTCCGCTTATTTTTCTAAATATCATTTAGTGTAGGCCTAGGTAAAGCTCGTGGAATTTTACTCCACTTAACTCCGCGAAGTGATAGAAAAACTCTGCCGCGCTCTGGGGAGTTCCGCCAGCAGCAAAGTATGTTAAGTCGTGCTACTCGCACTGAATTTAAGCACTGGGAGTTTCCCCCACACTGTAAAATCAGTGCGAATGGCACTCCGCATCACACTGGAGGGCGCTGCTGCTTTTTGCCACTCGAGTATACATTCTACTCAAGCGGCAGCTTCCTCAACGCAAGCAGCATATTTCTCAACACGAGCGGTCGCGGCATGTGGCGAACGCCAGCATTGAGAAGTCTCGCCAAGAGGAGTTCCAGTGCGATTTTGGTCACATGAGAGTTAGCCAACTTACAGTTGGTGAGCCCCACGAGAGAAAAAATTCTGCTTTGTGGAGTTTTGCTGAACTCCGAGCTACGCACGGAGAGCGAGGTAAGCAAAACTCTGCCAACTCTGCCGGCGGAGTGGAAGTTAACACCCACTCCTAATTTAATGGTGAAACTTTTTTTTTGCTCACCTTGGTAGAAGACTAATGCTATAAAGAAGTAATTTAGTGAGAGAAAGGGCCTCTTTTTCCTTGGTCAGCTCCTATTTCTCAAGGCTGATGCTGCTGGTTTTGTAACTCTGCACACTGAAGTACTGCTGTCCAGACTCAAGTATGGAATATGGTCCAAAAAATATTGAAAATTGGTTGGTCCCAAATTCACATATTTAACTTTCCAGTACAGCCATAGTATATGGTGTAAGAAAAAATACACCAATGGCATAGAAGTTAAATGTCACCTAGTATACTGCAGGACCTATTATTCCATAAATTAAGCTGACAAGGAAACATGACTTTAGGACTACCTGTGTAGCCTGACAGCTGCAGCTGTTAAACCTGGATGCAAATCTGTCAAATTAACCATTTTTGACCGGAAAAAAACGTGTTTTAAATATTAAATAAGTCATCGCTAAGTAAGCAAATGTAAGCAAAATTTTGCATAATTATGCAAAATGCAAGGTTATAATTTAGCACTATATTTTAACGTGACATGAGTCAGCATGCCACTTTTTGACACAAAGATGCATGGGTGCATTTCACACTAAAACTAGTGCAAAAACAAACAAAAGCATTGCGCTCAACGGGAATGCAAGAGACACATTTGTGATGACATTTTACTGCAAATGCAACATAAATACAACATGTCATAATAGCTTCATTTCAGGAATTTCACATAATGAGCGTAACATGAAGTTCCCAAAATTATACCAATTCTGTGTAATTGTAATTGCACCCAGAACTATTGATCCTAGCTCAACATGCAATGGGCTTTTCCTGAGCCTAGATAGGACAGGGTATTGTTAACTACTGATCATCTAGCAGGGATTAGCTTTCTGGGAGTGGACAGGAACACCTGGCAGAACAAAGAACATCCTTGACAAGTCGTCCTTTGAGATGGAGATGCCAAAGAGCCCTTTGTCTATTCTTCCCCAGTATCGTCCGGGACAGCTGGGCTTCAGTGACAATCAGGGAGAGAACTAGTCTGGACCCTGTCAGGTAGGAGGAGAGCTCACCTAATAGTGGAGGTGGCTAGGAATCTTAAGGGGGTCTGCTGTCAAGAATGCCTAGAACTGTAGTGCTTTGATGTCCGAGAGAGCTCTAAAAGATGTGAAAGACCTTATCAGCAACAAACATTCTTGGTGGAAGAAACAATGTCCATTTTGGAAGCTTCTAAGCCGCATTGTGTTGTGTAGATTATTACAAGGCAATAACTGTGAACATCTTAAAATGGCTGACACAGTTCAAAAGAATTTCATTGTGCAGTCTAATTGTTGATGCTGCCAGAACTAATGTTTTGTCATCGTGCACGCGCGCTATACGCGCTGCACACTTCAACTGAAATCTCTGCCAGAAAAGTAGTGTCTTTGTTCAGTGCATAGCCTGAAGTGGTTCTTTTCTTTAAGAGTGTTTTTGGAGTGGAGCGCATTATTCCCTGGTTGACGCATGAGCAGTCTTTATAGCGGTACCCTTTCAACCTCTGGTGTAGTGTTTCTGAGTAATTTGTGCTGACACGCAGATTAGAATTCAGTAAGGACAATGGCATATTGCAGCACAGTCGCCCAAGTGAGCATTCCTGTAGTTCCCCAGTAATATTATAGAGCTCACTTGGATTCCTGAATCAAGAAACCAAAGTAAGTGATAATCTCATGACCAACTTACCGTTTTAACAAAAGACTTGGCTGAGAGGAAAACATTCAATGATAAGATTTTTTTAAATAGATACGTCTATTTGAAGGAGACAAATTAATTTCTGAGACATTGCAGATAAAGAGCTGTTAGCAGTCAAGGAGGCATTCTTAGAATGGAGACACTCTGGGCCCGATTCTGATGCGGGTTGGAAAAGCTTCCCGACCGAGGGCCTGATTCTGATGCGGTTAGGAAGGCCTCCTAACGGCATTTGCTCCTTCCAAATCGGATCGGGAACGTGTCTTCCCGACCGAGGGCCCAATTCTGATGCGGTTAGGAACAAATGTTCCCATTGAAGTCAATGGGAGTTCAACCAAATCGTATCTGGAAGCATCCGGATGCATCCTACTCCGCCGGTCGGACTTTCCCGATCCGAGTGGGTCGGACACCATTTCCCAACCGATTCGGTCGGGAAGCTTTTCCAACCCGCATCAGAATCGGCCCCTATATGTTGGGGGCATGACATAAAGTCACTGTGTACACAGATCTTAGTAATTTGCAGTTCCTGAGATCAGCATGAACACTGACAGTGAGACAAATACATTTGTCCCTATACTTCGCAGATTTTGCAATCACTTATCGTCCAGGAGTAACTAATGGCAAAGCAGACGCCTTATTGCAGATTGACCCCAAGTTGACTGATGTGGTTCCAGAAAAAATATCAATAATCCCTAGCAAAACATTTGTTATGGCAACCCAGTTTTTGGATTTTAAGGAAGTAATTTTGGAAGTATTACTTGAGAACAAGATGCAGATATGGGAAAACGAAGCTCCAGAGAGAGAAACAAAGGATGGCTCACCTTATCATAATAGAGCATTATATTTACCCACTATTGAACTTCAAGAAAATGTTCTTCATGCTTGTCATGACGATCAATTGGCGAGTCACAAGGGTATGCAAAAAACTTTAGAACTTGTAAAAAGGTATTTTTGATGGCCATCGATGAAGGCTCAGATAAGACAATATGCAGCAACCTGTGAAAAATGTTTGAAGGGAAAACCAAGTAGATTTGCCCCCCAAGGTCTTCTACAGCCATTAGCAATGGCTCCACACCTATGGCACACTGTCACCATGGATCTCATTGTAGACCATCCTCTTAGTCAAGGTTACAATTCAATTCTGGTGTTCGTGGACACATTTTGTAAAATGGCACACTTCCTTCCATTAAAGAACATTCCCCGTGGTGGGGAACAGAGGCAAGATGGCGGCCGCTTAGAGGCCGAGCATAGCACTAGCGATGTCACCCTGGGTTAAGTTACGAAGTAAAGACCCCTATAGGCCCATGGAATGTAGTTAACTGCCTAAAAAGGGACTCTGAAAAATACCTCTCAGATTACCCTATGCTGGGATCACGGAACCCCCGTAAAAGACTTTGCGCACTGGTTACAAGAATCGGGCTCCGGATCATCAGTCGCTCTATCTCCAAGGTTCTCTCTCACCTGGCGAGCCGGGGGTCCTGGAGTAGTGGAGGAATGGCGCCGAAATTGGCGGCGAATGCCGCGGGCTCTAAAACAGCAGCAGCAATGCGAAAGTTACGTGGCGAGCCGCCCGCGAGCTCAGCGGCGCTGGAGCAGAGCAACCCGGAACAGGCACCGAACGACCTGCAGCAGTCACGCACGCCGGAGCAGCCGAGGAGGGGGAGAGGCGGGGCATCTGGAAAGAATCGTCCAGCTGGCCCCTCGGTAGCTGACATGTTGATGCGTGGCAAGGAGCAGCATACGGAGGCAGCAGGGCCAGCAGCAGCTCCTATAGCAGTTCTGAAAACAGAGAAAAATGCCAGAAGGAAACAGAATGAGGAGGTGAGCCCCGTTAGACCTATTGAAGTATCTCAGAGCCTGAAATCTAACTTGGTCGCTGGGGACCCTAACGATACTGTTCCATCTGCTGAAGAGTCCCCCCGTAGTGACAGTGATACCGGTCATGAGGGGAACGTCCCTCCGGGAGATAAGGTGGGGGGCGGCACAGTTGATCTCCCTGTTGTATCACGGGCCCCCCCGGGGGGGCCACAGAATACAGAAGCAAACAGCAAGACCGTTGATACTTTGAATATGGCCTCTATCTCTGAAGGAGTAACAGATGGTAGGGGGCTACAGCAACCTGCCCCAATATCGGGAGTAGTGATGCAATGTGGGGAGTGGATCTTCTAGGGGATAAGGACAGACCTGATCTGGATAAGGATAAAGAGCCCAGTGACTGTTTTTTTTCTGTCTCCGAAGGGGCTGAATGGTCTGATGACGATCGGAGTTCATCAGTAGGGGGCAGTAACTTGGACTCAGACCTGGAGGATAGTGATCTAGATCTCCCCACAATAACCAAGAAGTCTAATGTGAAGCAGACGTACAAGGCATACAAGGTCGAGGAAGAAAGGACCTGAGATGGGATTACTCATCCGCTACCCCGCTTTCTGGTAAACCCCCCTCGGTAGCTGATACCACCCCCTATACTGGAGGTTATACACCAGGCCATCCTCTCCCACAGGGAAGAAACGCGTCAGGACAGTCGTAAGGCGCAGGCCGCCATGAGAAAAATGCAAGGGGTCGTCAGAAAGCTCTCCAAGGCATATTTTAATGTAGGTGAGAGAGTGACGAACCTGGAGGAAAGAATAGTTGCGACTGAGGCAGAAGCAGCCAGCGCATCAACCCAGGTGGAGGCTCAAAGCTCACAGATCAAGGACATCCAGTAGAAGCTGGAGGAATTCAAGAACAGGCAGAGGAGGAATAACCTTAGGATATTGGGGGTGCCAGAGGGAGTGGAAGGGTCAGACGCTAGGGTATACATAGTCGAACTGTTTAAGTCCGCCTTCCCCGAGCTCACAGAATGGAACTGGACTGCGGAAATCCAAAGAGTACATCGCATTCCATTTAAACGACGTGTCCCAGCTAGAGAGGGGGACAAACCGCGAGCAATTCTGGTGTTCCTAGGGAATTTTCTATTGCGGCAGGCTATTTCAGAAAAGGCCAGACCAGAAACTAAGAGATCTAGTGGGGGGGTCTCATTTTTTGTTCGCCCTGACTTCTGCCATTCAACGGTAGAGAGACGCTGGAGGCTGAGACAGCTAATAAAACCATTCCAGGAAAAGAACATCCAGGTTTATCTGATTAACCCGGCACAACTCAAGGAGATCCATGGGGGACAGACACTCTATTTTTCTTCTGAGATAAAAGCCAGAGAATATTTGGACGTTGTGGACAAATAAAGCTTGGGTGTGAATTGAAGAAAGGGTGAGGGAAAAAAGGAGAAGGAAAAGAGAGGGGGGATAGGGAAAAAAAATAAAATAAATCTGGTTTTTGAGGTTCTACGGCTTAACGGTAGGATGGTTGAAGGGGGGTGTTAAGAATCATACATACCTCATACATACTTCGGTTTCTGGGTTTTTTTTTTCTTCCCCGATCTGATTGGTGTCTAAGATTATGTTTGATAGGATTAAGGGGGTAAGAGGAAGTTATGGTAGGTAGTTTAGAAGGACCCAGGTCGCTAATGCTACATACATCACATGCACAGACCTAGGTCTGAGCGCCTCACAAGGGTGGTGGGAATGGGGGAGGAGTGGGGGTGGATGGGGGTTGGATGGGGTGGAGGGGGCAGAGAGGGATGGGAAGGATGGGGAAAAGCTGAAAAGAACAAAAGTACCTGATGCTATGTTTTTGTGATTTTTTGGGTGATTTAGGGCTTGTGGTATTTAAACAGAGGATTGGGCTGGTTCAGAAGAGAAATGCTATCTCAGTAGGGCTAAATGGGGAAACTTAAGATATGTACTCTTAATATTGGGGGTTTAAATAATTGGAGGAAGAGGCAAATGATGGGGTATTTTGTAAGGTCGAACCATATTGATGTTTTATGCTTACAGGAGACCCATCTACCATGGGCAAAAAAACATTTATTAAGGATAAGTGGTTTTGAGTTGCTGGCCTGCTCCTCACAGACATCTACAGTTAGAGGGGTGGCAATACTGGCTATATCCACGTTGGGAGGGGCTAAGCGTCATTTGGTAGATTCCCATGGGAGGTGGGCACTGGTTGAACATGATCTAAGGTTTACAATATGTACAATTTATGGCTCCAATCAGGATGACCCGGAGATATTTGAATGTCTTGAAGTTGAATTATTGAACTGGCCGAGACCTATTATAGTATGCAGAGATTTGAATATCTCTGCTGATTTTACAAATAATACTGCTTATGTAGGCCGTAAGCCCAGGGTATTTCGAGCAGTGACCTCAGTATGGGAATCACATGGTTTGGTAGATGTCTGGGGATGTAAGGAGCCTAATGACCCGGGTTTCACATATTACTCATGCCCCTTCAAGAAATATACGAAGTTGGACTATTTTCTGATCTCTGCATCAGAATTAGAGAAAGTTATTATTATTAAACTCCCGAAAGTGCTGTCTGATCACAGTCCATTAATGCTGGAGTATGAGATAGATACTTTAAATAAAAAGCACTCAAGGTGGACTTTCGAGAGGAAGCTTTTAGCTGACCCCAAATTTTTAGAGCATCTGAGGAACTGGACCCAAGATTATTTTGATATGAATCGCTTTAGCTCATTCAGAAATAATGTCTGGGATGCGTTCAAGGCAGCCTTGAGAGGCGAGACGATCAGCTTCTCGGCTAGGCTAAAGCAAGAGGCTCGCCGAGAAAATGAGAGATTGGTCTGCCAACTAGTAGAGGCAGAGGAACAACATATAAAGGATATTGGGCAAGGGTGCGAGGCCGCAGGGAGCCAACAAAAGATTCTTATTATAAAAGCAGAGCTGCATAAGTGGTTAGCCCAGAAAGCTGCCGATGAGTATCATACACACAGGGGCAAGATGTATGAGACGGGAGAGCAGGCGGGCAAGCTATTAGCACTCCGGATTAGGCAAGAAAGCAGCAGAAATATAATATCAAAAATACAAGAGGGGGTCGGGACTATACGGAGCCAGCCGATATATTGGAAGTTTTTAAAAACTTCTATCAAACATTGTATAAAGAAGTGGGTGGTCCAGAGGGTGTTAGTCTAGGGTTTGAAGATATAGGCCCCCAGCTGGATAATTTGGATAAAGAAATGTTGGATAATGATCTGGAAATAGAGGAAGTGGTAGAAGCATTGCAGGAGTTAGCAGCAGGAAAGGCTGCGGGGCCGGATAGTATACCACTTGAAGTATATAAGAGTATCCAGAACGAGATTGCCCCAATGTTACTGGATTTATTTAATGGTATAATATGTTCCGGTCAAATCCCTGAATCTTGGAAGGAAACAAATATTATTGTGTTCCACAAGAAAGGGAAGCCTAAGGAGAACCCTGGTTCATATCGTCCAATATCCCTCATCAATACGGACACCAAGATCTATGCCAAGGTTCTGGCTAGAAGGCTGGGAAGGGTCATAGGCGGTCTGGTATCCCTGTGGCAGCATGGGTTTATCCCAGGTCGAGGGACAACTGACCACATCAGGCGGGCCATTACACTTTTTGATGTGCAAGCTGCCACGGGGGGCGGATGGCCATGATCCTTCTAGACGCAGAAAAGGCCTTTGATCGCGTCACGTCGAAGTATTTGTGGGGGATATTGGAACAAAGGGGCTTCGGCCCTAAAATAATGGGGGCTATCAGGGCCATGTATTCCGATCCAAAGGCCAGAATCCAGATAATGGGAGGCAGCTCGGAAAAAGTGTATATTTCTAGAGGGACACGTCAGGGATGTCCCTGTTCACCAATTCTCTTCGCCCTGTACATAGACCCGCTGGTACGGAAATTATTAGGATGCAATGAAATTAAACCGGTAGTTTTTAATCGATTTGAGACTAAATTGCTGGCATATGCCGACGATCTGGCCATAATTACGACGGAACCAGATACGGCACTGATAGCTATTACAGGCATTGCCAGCGAATTTGGACAATGTACGGGGTATCTGCTGAACGAAAGTAAAACTCAGATAATTTGTACTAAAAATATTAGAAGGCAGGATGTAAGGTATTCTGATTCAGCGGTTTATTTGGGAGTTAGGATATGCTCGGCAACAGATACCACTATATAAGATAACTTTACCCCACTCCTAAAAACAATGGCAACTGACCTTAAAAGAATAGATGCCTTACATCTGTCTGTAATAGGGAGAGCAAATGTACTCAAAATGACCATGCTCCCCAAGGTACTATATCTCTTTTGCTCTATCCCGTTTATGATTGAGGAAGGCCTAATAAAGTCAATAGAGGCAGTTTTTATGAATTTTATCTGGCAATATGGTAAAATCAGGCGCTCCATGAGATATTTGTCTCTCCCGAAGAGAAAAAGGAGGGCTTGCAATCCCTAATATTAGATTTTACCATTGGGCCTGTTTGTTAAGTCAGATGGTGATTTTATTTGATTCAGCCTCAAACTTATCGAATACTCCACTCGGTAATAATAACCCTCCCTCCATCTTTGAATTACTACTGGGTAGAGAAGCTCTGGGGCTTCTGCTTCGGAAAACCGATAGGCGTTACTATAAGAAAATGCGGTACAAGGTTTTAGATGGTGTTTGGGAGGTTTGGAAACAGGTGCAAAAAGCTCTAACAATCCCTAAAATTAGCTACTATACACCGGTTTGGAACTGCAGTATGTTTCCTCAATTTAGTAATGATAGGATATGGAGGCTCTGGGAGCAGCAAGGAATTAAAAGAATAGGTGATATATATGAGGGGGGTAGTTTGATGAGATTCGAGGATATTCAGCAGAGATTTGGTATCCCGGATAATTTAGGCTTTAAGTTTTTTCAGATCCAGGATACTCTGAAGGGCATCAGACCACAGATTATCCCTGGGGGTAGAATTGATATATTGGATTATCTATTAGGTGGTGGAACTAGGATTAACATGATATATAGGTCTCTGTTATCGGGGACTCAGGATGATTTGGAGAAATTTGAAGCTGCATGGGCAACGAAACTTGGGGACCCGGATGTTGACATAGATAAAGCATTGCAACTCGCGGGGAAACTTTTTCGCTCCACGAATTTGAGAGCCCAACACTATAAGACCCTTTTTAACTTATATTTTACACCAGCTAAATTATTTATGTGGGGTAAAAAGGAGGACGATAGATGTCTGCGGTGTTTGGAAGGCCCTGCTGACTTGCTGCATATGTTCTATCATTGTAGTAAATTAAGTGCAATTCAAGGAGAAATTGGGAAATTTTGGGAGGGGCTGCTAGGAGTTAAGATCACCCTTTCCCCTACCCTAATGATAATGGGATTTGATAGTAACTTGAGGCTCAATAAAGAAAAAGAAGTATTTGTATTTATATCTGTGGCGGTCCTCCGGATATTACTTGCGGCAGGATGGAAGGATACTGTAGCACCATCCTTCCAGATGTGGGTGGCTAGACTCCTCGGGATTCATAATATTGAATCCTCTCTATATATGCATCGGGGCAGGAAAATGAGGGAATTAGGAATGATTATTTGGGCTCCCATGAAGCGGTGGAGGGACTGCCGTTGGGAAGAAGCTCTTGAGTGAGATTCCCTATATCTTTTTTTCCATATTTATTAGTCCCGATGGGTGATGGATGGTTATTTTTATCTCTGTATGGACGTATCAGCCCAGTTTTCCTATGTAATAATGAAATATTTTCTAATTTTTATCTGTTTTAGAAACTTATGCCCGAATTTATTTATTGTATAATGTATTGTATGATGTATGTATAGTGGATTCTTAGTAATACTGTAATGTAATCTGTATTTATTATTAAGTATACCAGGTATTTTTCTCACAATAAAAA